>OY482674.1:82408503-82771003 GCA_960531455.1 Urophora cardui
GGGAAAGATGCTCACGCAAGTTGCAGAGGAACCTTGGGCAACAGTGTGTGCAGATTTCGTTGGGCCACTACCACGTTCGAAACATGGCAACACGATGGCGTTAGTATTCTACGACAAATTTTCAAAGTGGGTGGAGATCGTAGCAATACGCAAGGCAACAACCGAAAACTTGATAAAGGGATTTAGAGAACGAATTTTATCACGATTTGGCGTACCAAAGGTTTTAATCACGGACAATGGAGCACAATTTATAAGCACGAAATTTAAGAAGTTTTTACAAGAGTTGGGAGTAAAACACCACCTGACGGCACCATACACACCGCAAGAAAATCCGACCGAAAGAGCAAACCGCAACATTAAAAGGACGATAGCACAGCTCACCGGCAAGGAACAGCGAAATTGGGACGAGTTGTTACCCAGAGATAACACTGGCACTGAATACAAGTCTATGCGAATCAACAGGCTACAGTCCAGCATACATAATCCAAGGCAGAGAACCACGGATTCCAAAACGCACTGTACGACGAACGAACATTCGGCACTGGTCAGGAGGAGGTCAATCTGAGTGGCAAACAATCGAAGATGAGAGAGATTTTCGAAATGGTACGACACAAACAGGAGCACGCATCCGCCGAACAGGCGCGACACTACAACCTGCGAAGAAGACAATGGCGACCGGCCGTCGGCGATTTAGTTTTGGTAAAGGAGCACCAATTGTCTAAGGCAGTTGACAATTTTGCGGCCAAACTAGCGCCTAAATACAATGGACCACACCGAGTAGTGAACTTCATTTCACCAGTCATCGTAGAGTTGGATAAAACACGTAACGGCAAGAGGATAAGGGCACACATAAGCGAGCTAAAGACGTATCACGCAGCGGAAGCAGAACACGATGACGAACCCACAGTATCAAACGCGGCGCAACGTAAAGACGAGAACGTAAGGTTACAGGAATCCCGAAAGAAGCCACACGCAAAGGTAAACGAGGAAATCAGCACGCAACCAATAATAACACCACAGGCTGAAACGACGCCACAGAACATGGCGAATAGCACACCAACGCAGCAACCGACAACATCACGTGCTATTATACCAAGGTCCACAAACGTTAATACGAACACAGAACGCCAGCCTGGTATTGTCGCACACTACGGCGCTATAGCAATGGCAAACAACACAGCGAGTTATGCACAGGTTGTACGCCAGGATATGCGAATATGTAGAATTCCAAACCCAAGCAGAGCAGAGAGAAACCATGGTCATAGTATCACCAGGGCAAACGGGATCGGTTCAGCCATCGGAAACGCATACAATTTTGCAAATGAATACGGCTATGAGGTGAGTCACTACACAGTCACGTTCAATTTTCTCCCTAGAACAGATTGCCAACACGCATATAGTAATAATGGCGGCATACGAAATTTTCGGGACCACAGCGCGACATATTGTTTTCGGGATCCGCACGTGACGAATCGACACCTCCAATATGAGGCTACGACACGCCAAGCCATAACGCCACAGCATTAATGACCACTATAAATAGATCGATAACGAAAAACCGTGAGAAAAATTTCGGGATCGGCATCCAATTTCCACATCACCATATCATGAACGCGGCTGGTGACGGTGAGGCACCGTCTGGAAGGTGAGGGGGGAGTGTGAGGACCCCAATCCTGAGGAGTTGGAGTCCCCCACAATAACGTACATATATTCATACATGAAGTCTGACCCAGCCTAATGCGATCGTCAAACTGGCACACATACATACATATATATATATAACATGAATTTACATACGTATATATATGTACATACAATTTGGATTTTTTACATACATGAAATCTGACCCAGCCTAATGTAATCATCATACGAATAGGAACTGGCATACATACATATATATATATAACTTGAATTTACATACGTATATATATGTACACACAAATGGGATTTTTGTACATTTATGAAATCTGACCCAGCCTAATGTACAAATAGAAATTAGCATACATACATACATACATATGTATATATATACTTATATAACTTGAACTCACATATGTACGTATATATACATATGTACATATATACAATTTGGAGTTATATACATAAGCAGTATATACATAATCATACATAATTTAAATATAGTACATACATATATACATATTAAGGTACATATGCATATACATATATACACAGTCTAATAATTAAAATTAAAGTCTTTCACCCCAAAATTAAGGTTACTAAACTTTAAAAGTTTAACATATGTACAAACATGCAAATCTTACATTGTAAAATATAAGCATACGTATGTACATATGTACACTCAACTGCACACGCATTGAACCATAGGCAGCCGGCCAGTAAGCGAAGGTCGCACAAAGAGGAATACGGTAAAATGCAAGTGCACAGCGACATACATACATACGTTAATATTAGAAATCAGTTAAGTTAAGAATACATATTTATATTAGAATTAGCAACAAATGTAAAAGCTACGGGAATTTAGTGCAGCGATAACTGTCCGCCGCTGTCAGGATTTTTGTATAAAAGGGCGACAGCATCCTGTGGAGAATCAGTAGGAGTTAGGCAAGCGTTAGGTATACTTGTCGGTGGCATTAACACACCGACAAAGGAGTACACCTGGGGGTCTTAACACCCCATCTGTACTTAGAATTACATTATCATTATTTGGTAGCTTACGTTATGCATTTAGCATAGGAATCAGAAGCAGGTATATTTGTCGGTGGCATTAACACACCCACAAACGGCGCACACCTGGAGGTCCTAACACTTCATTTGTGTGCAGTTATATTTGGCAGGCGGTTTCCACCTCTGTCAAAGGAAGATCAGCGGGCGGGTAATAACACCTCCGCTATCTTTACGCAATCGTAGGAATTTTGTAGGGAATAATTTATGTTTAAATAATATATTAATAAATGAATTTTATAACGTTTATGAAAATAACTAAAACACAGGGTTTTCTTTAATTTGGAAAACTAGGAATTCTTATAATTTCAGGAACCCTGGACGGACTGCGCTACCCCAGCAAACCCAAAGGAAAAGTCCGTCACAGCGTTGAGCAACATTTTCCACTAATAGTAAAACGTTGAAATTTTGCACAGGTAATGTGATTAGTTAGGTGAACAAAATTATAAAAAGACTCAATCAAAACATATATATATATAAAAAAAATTGGACCTCCCTGATGTGTATACATTTGTACTATCATTTTCGCAAGCTGTTTTTGTTTGGTGCTTAAGAAAAATATTATTCCTTATGCAGATAAACAGCTCTATTCTGTGTACTTGACAAATTCACCATATTGCTTATTTGTCAATTTTGACTATTTATCAAGTATTTGCTATTCTGTGTCAAAATAAAAAAGCTCTTTTCTTGCCAAATTGTCAATACGTCGATTGGTCTTGACAAATAAAATTCGTTTGTTTTGAATTCAAAGTTATTCTTCATATTTTCTTAAATAATGGAATCGCAAGGTTTTATAATTTTTCTGTTATTGGTGAATGAGGAAGAAAATGCGGAAAATAGAAATCGTTCGCGGCACCTTAAGATCCTTGGGGGACTCGAGCGCTCCATTTTCCTAGTGAAAAATTTCCGAGTGAAAATTTGTTCGTGCAAAATTTTCGTTTGACCCGTCAATTGTGCCAGAGCCTTATTCATGATTTACAACCATATGACGATCAACAGACGTCTTTGTCATTAACTGTCCGGATTTTGGCGGTCCTATCAAAAACGGGTCCTATCAAAAATGTGTGGGCACACACTCTCCCTTTCCTATTGATCTCCGTACTACTCTGCATTTCCCGTTCGCTCTGTCTCTACATCTCCCTATACTACTCTCTCTCTCTCTCTCTTTCCCTCTCCCGTTCCTTATCAACAACTTTCCATGACCATCCTGGTCCACATATCGGTCTATATCATATACATAAATCGATTTAGGTATCGAAAAAAAAGTTAGTTGTATATTGGAAACCTGATTACTACTACATTGCTCAAAAATATCTCGAGCTATTCAGGTTCATGTTTGGGCCTCAATATCGGGAACCGATTGAGATATCCGTATAGCGCTAAACATATATGGTAACCCTGAGACGCACCCTTAATTTGATGCCAATATTGCGCAAAAATATTTGGGGCACATCTGGGACCAGGTTTTGGTCTCTATCTGGAGAACCGACTGGAAAATTGAAATGGAATGAACTCTCTATTGAAGCTCTGATTTATACTTTTAATTTGATACCAATATTGCTCAAAAATATTTTGGAGCCATCTGGGTCCTTATATTGGCCTAGATCTCGGGAAGGGGTTGAGATAGAATTAAATGTAGTCATAATTTTAAATTTCAATGTGATCTGCCCGGTAGCTTAGGCGTGCATAAGGAACAAACACACAAACAAACAAACAAACTTTCATACTTATATACATATGTATGTACATACTTACATTTTTTCAGTTTCTATTTTGCGATTTAATTGTATAAACAGCTGATTTCTGTTTACAATATTTATTTCACCACGTGTTGGGAAAATCACATTTGTAAGAGCTTTTTAGATTTGTCAAGTTACGCACAGAATAGGAAAAATTGTCTATTTGATAAAAATCTTCACTATTTGTCAACTTATTGATAATTTGTAAATTTCACAGAATAGTGCTGAAAGAGTAATAGGTATGTTATTTATTTTTATTTTCTTTTTGTTCGGGCGCTGTAAGGTGTCTCGATTGCATTTATTTGCTTACCCGAATTGGTTAATATATTATTTGTAAACTGGTGTCATTGCTCTCCATATATATATATATAAATGTAAATCTTCGTATACCTTTATTTTTGGCTACCATACCGTGATGCATATTTAAGTATTTTAATTAGCTGATAATTTTTTCATTTCAAATCACCCTGTACCTCTAAATTTTTTTTTGGCACTTTTACCTTTAATTCAACACCTTAATTTTGAAAAACAAACCAAAAATTTAGATCTTAGAGCATTCACAAAAAGTATTATAAATATAGATCAGCTAAAATAATACCAAACAAGTAAGGAAGCCTAAGTTCGAGTGGAATCGAACATTAGATACTCAGCTGTATGCTTTCATAGTTTGTTTGCGTTTGATGGAAACACGGTGTACTTTATATAAAGCGAGTGCTGCATAAAGTGGGCGTAGCCACGCCCATTTTCAACATTTTTATCAGTCATCCAACTAAGCATATGAATATTATTTTTTGCGCAAAATTTCATTCCTTTATGACTTCTAGTTACAAAGATGTCACGTTACAAATTCCCAAAGGGTGTTCCAGAAATATCTTTGTTAAAAAGTAGGCGTGGTTATAAAACGATTTGAATAAATTTTTTCGTGCCTATTAACACAAGTTATTAAAGTATATAAACCAAGTTTCGTCATAATATCTCAATTATTTGTCGAGTTATAGGCTAAGAAATCTCGTATATTCCTTTGTCTAAAAATAGGTGGTGCCACGCCCATTTTCCAAGATTTTTCTATTTTTTGTTTCCGGTCTATTGTGGAACTCATGCCACAAAATTTCAATGAATTATCTTTATATTTGACAAAGATATCGCTTAAAATGTTTTTATTAGGTCACTTTATAAGACCCATATATAAAAGTGGGCGTGGTCGTCAACCGATTTCTCTAAAATTTTGAACATGTATTACCACTAGTAATAAAAGTGTACACACCAAGTTTCGTCATAATATCTCAATTATTTGTCGAGTTTTGGGCTCCGAAATCTCGTATATTTTTGCTTCTAAAAAGAGGCGGTGCCACACCCATTTTCCAAAATTTTTATGTTTTTTGTTTTATGTCCGTAGTTGCGTGGTCGTCAACCGATTTTAACAATTTTCCTTCAAAATGTTTGCCTAGGTAAGTAAATCATGCGTACCAAATTTCATCGATATATCTTCAACGGTTTCTGAGTTATGGCATATAAAACTTTCAATGTTTGACCCTTAATAAGTAGGCGTGGCACCGCCCATTTTCCAAAATTTCATCAAATTTCTTCATAGGGGCTTGAGCTCAACACGTGGGTAAAATTTCATCGCTCCAGCTATATTAGTGACTGAGATACCAAATTTCCGATTTTTTCTATATAGGAAAAGTGGGCGTGGTCATGGTCCGATTTCGCCCATTTTCAATACCAACCGTCCCAGTCTCGATACCTACTTGCATTCCAAATTTCATCAAAATATCTAAATTTTTGCGCGAGTTAGTGTTTACAGACGGACAGACGGACGGACGGACATGGCTCAATCGATTTCTCTTTTCACCCTGATCATTTTGATATATATAAGTCTATATCTATCTCGATTATTTCATTCTGTTACAATCCACCGTTATGTGATTAAAACTATAATACTCTGTGTACTAGTACAGCTGAGTATAAAAAAGGGCATTTAGTCAATTTTTCAAAATTGAAAATTTCCAAATATTGGAAAAAGGTGGAAGAGATTTCGACTGTTTCTGTTAGCAGAAGGTCCAAACTACCATAAACCAAAAAAATTTCACGGAATTCCATGATGTTTTTTTTTGCCTCCAAAGTTTACCAATTTTCGGATTTTGGTATGTTTAATCATATATTTAGTTATTAATAAAAAAAAATATTTGTATATTTGTTTTTTCATGAACCATACATTTTTTGGTTTGTCGCATATATCTTTATCAAATTGCAAAAGTTGATTTTGCTAGGAATAAAAATGTATTTTTAACAAATTTTTAACTGCGACCACTTTTATGTGCGAAGCGCCGAAATGAAATGGTACATATTTAGAAAATAGGTGAATTTTGAGGGGGTGTGTGAGGCTGAAAGTTGTTTCTATCACAAAATAACTTACGAATTTCTCTTAGTTGGAATTTTAGCTGTAGCTTGACATCAAAACATCTAAGTTTCAAGACAGTCGATTTTTGTATTTTTGTCCACCTTCGCGGCACTGTGCGGTTGCTTGAAAAAAAAATTCAATCATTTTCAAGCAAATTTCAATCAAAAGCAAGCAGTCTGGAGGAGATTTTCAATCAGATTTCAAGCGTTCATTTCGCTTTTTCAAAAGAAGATTTTTAAGAAGATCTTTCAATCATTGGATGTGAATGAATAGGCGCACAGAAATTGAAGATGAACTCAAATCTACCAGTATTTTTCTGCAGATAATTGTAAGAAAATAAAGGACAAAGCCTTTTGTACATATTTAAGCATGCATATACCCTGTAAAAATGCTTATTGTTGACAAATCAGGTCTAAAAAAGGAGTATGCTAGCAGCACTGCTTCTGCTATGCACTCACTCTGTCTACTCCTAACTTTCTAATACATGACATCAACAAAAGAACATCAGCCTTATTTTAAGCCTTACGCCAAACAAATTTTCTACCTTTATAATTTTCTGGCCTTATTTCGGAAGCCTTTAAATGTGTTGTTTAATTCTTAAATAAGGCAAAAGAAAATTTGTATGTATGCACATACATGTATGTATCTACATTCTGTATGTAAATATGTACATATGAATGGCCTTGTGTAATTACCCTCTATTTGCATAGGCGTCATCATTCTAACCTTTTCGTATTCTATACCTACTTTTGTAACAAACTAAAATATGCATATGGGCTAATCCTGAAAAAGTCGGTGCCGTGATTTAATCCCAAGTGGCATAACCCCAATTTTAATATTTGGGATTATGTCACTCACCATGGTGTGACATAATCCCAATTTTTTTACTTGGGATTATGTCACCTATGTGGAAGTGACATAATCCCAAATAAAAGGGAGCCAGAATACCAAATCACTCGAGTAGGTACTAGTGCGAAGCAAAATCGCGATTTTTGCTTCCAAATTTTTATTTTTTATAGACATATGTGCATATTTATATACCTATCGATCTATTAAAAAAAAGCGCCGCAGGCGAAAATTTGGAATCAAAATTCGCGCGATTTTTTCTTCCAAATTTTCATCTATTTATAGACATATGTACATACATATGTATACACCTATCGATCTTTTAAAAAAAAAAGCGCCGCAGGCGAAAATTTGGAATCAAAAATCGTGCGATTTTTTCTTCCAAATTTTCATCTTTTTATAGACATATGTACATACATATGTATATACCTATCGATCTATTAAAAAAAAAGCGCCGCAGGCGAAAATTTGGAATCAAAAATCGCGCGATTTTTTCTTCCAAATTTTCATCATTTTATAGACATATGTACATACATATGTCTACACCTATCGATCTATTAAAAAAAAAGCCCCGCAGGCGAAAATTTGGAATCAAAATTCGCGCGATTTTTTCTTCCAAATTTTCATGTTTTTATAGACATATATACAATGTACACAAATATTTATAAACCTATCGTTTTATTGAAAAAAGTCTGTATATATGTATGTAAATATATTTAATTTTAATGTAATTTTTTAGTTTTAATGTAATTTTTTGAGAACATGTGTATTTAAGTATTTCATCTTATACATATACTCGATGTATTATTATATAACAACATTAACTTTATTGTCAGCTTTAATTTTTTTGCTTAATGTAATAAAATCTAAGAAAGACTACTGAAATGTTTTTTGGGCTTGAAAATGACATTATCCCAATTGGGATTATGTCACTACGCCTAGGGTGACATAAGCCCAAGTAAAAAAGTTGGGCTTATGTCACCCTAGGGGGAGTGACATAATCCCAAATAAAAAATTTGGGATTATGCCCCTTGGGATTATGTCAGGGTACCAAAAAGTCAACCAAGAGCATGAAATTGAAAATGGTCCGAACTTTTTTTTTTGGTATTTATTAGTAAAGATAATACATTATATGTTAGAAAAACATAAGCATTTTCTATTCGTTGTTAAACTCAGGCTGAGAAAAATCGGCAAAAAAATAGTATTCACTAAGGCCTTTTTATTAGCAAAGTATCATGTTTTTTCTTCGCGGGTTTAGTTTATTGGAAAGAGAGTTATATTATTGTTACTTAGATCGTAATTAGATTCAAGAGTATAAAATTTGCGAAGCTATTAAGAATAAAGGAGTTTTTTACTTTAAAATTTCGCTTATCCTTTTCTCGCGTGCGTTACCAAAAAAATATATAAATACTTATTAAACCTAGGAAACCACTTGAAATAAGAAAAATTTCAGTGACAAAGTAAGCTTGTGTACCTTTTTCCAAAAATAAAATCAGTGTTGTCCGAAAGCTGAATGTTACAACTTTATGTGTGTTTTAAATTTGTAGCGTGCGTTACCGTAAGTGCAAAAATTCAATCTATATATATAAAAATGAATCACTATTACATTGGTCATCGCATCGCGCCTGTACGGATGGAACGATTTCGATAATTCTTTTTTTGTTGTGTTTAGTATTGTCTGGAGGTTTTATTGGAAAATAATTTCAAGAAAGTTAAAAGGGCGTGGCACCTCCCATACAAACAAAACGTTTCATACTGTATACGTATTTCCGAAAATATTCTTTGTAAGGCTTCGAACTAGGGATGATTTACTAACGTGATGCCAAGCTCACAAATAGAGATGAGCGTTATTACAAAAAGGGGCGTGGCAGCTCCCATATACCCCACATTTTTTATACTCAATATCTCTGGAAGTGTTCATGGTGGGACACTGGGAATTAGTACATACATAAATAAATAATATCAATACCATACTTACGAAAGAAAATTGGAGCTATTGGAAAAGGGGGCGTGGCATCTCCGATACAAACTTAGTTTTTCATGCTGAATATCTCTGAGTGTTCATGGTAGGACCCTGGAAATTTGTAGGGACATAAACAATATCAAATGGGAACTATTGTAAAAGGGAGCATGGCATCTCCGATACAAACTTAATCTCCCTAAGTTGTGGAAAAGTGTTCCAAACATTATCGGAATTAAAATTTTGCATTGGTTTTCATACATCGATAGCGACTTTATTGAGCTTGCTCGAACAGCTTATTCGCCGAAGAAAAAAATTAAAGCAAAACGTACCTTAGGGTTGCCAGATGTACCCCTTTGGGGGGATTCTACCCCTTTTGGACTTGGTGTTTCCCTATCTACGGAAGGCTCCGTAGATACCCCTTTTTCACTATACTCCTATCCTAATAAATTTTATTTTGTGCTTTTGTGAACATGATGAGATTGGCAAAAATATTTTGAAAAGCTTGTCAAATATGACTAAATAAGTGAAACATAAATATTATATACATTAGTAGTGGGACTTTTTTCGAATAATATTCGAGTAAACATTATTCGAATAAACGAATAATATTATTCGTGGGAAAAAATTCGAATAGTACTATTCGAATAGTAGTATTCGAATAGTATTATTCGAATAGTAGTTATTCGAATAGTACTATTCGAATAGTATTTTTCGAATAGTGTTATACATATATATATGTGCACACGTGCTCGTTTTTGTGCATAGACATGTAGGTACATGTGTTTTTATGTTATTATAAATATGTATGTGGAGACATATGTACGTATGAAAGGAGGTGGATGGTTTTTTGTTATTGCATGTACATATGTATGCTTTTGTAAGGACATATGTACATATATATGTACGTACTCTGGCTAGCGCGAATGGAAGTGGATGTTTTTTTGTTATTGTTTGTATATATGCATGTAGGTACATATGAATGCTTTTGGTATACGTATGTACATATGTACACTCAACTGCACACGCATTGAACCATAGGCAGCCGGCCAGTAAGCGAAGGTCGCACAAAGAGGAATACGGTAAAATGCAAGTGCACAGCGACATACATACATACATACGTTAATATTAGAAATCAGTTAAGTTAAGAATACATATTTATATTAGAATTAGCAACAAATGTAAAAGCTACGGGAATTTAGTGCAGCGATAACTGTCCGCCGCTGTCAGGATTTTTGTATAAAAGGGCGACAGCATCCTGTGGAGAATCAGTAGGAGTTAGGCAAGCGTTAGGTATACTTGTCGGTGGCATTAACACACCGACAAAGGAGTACACCTGGGGGTCTTAACACCCCATCTGTACTTAGAATTACATTATCATTATTTGGTAGCTTACGTTATGCATTTAGCATAGGAATCAGAAGCAGGTATATTTGTCGGTGGCATTAACACACCCACAAACGGCGCACACCTGGAGGTCCTAACACTTCATTTGTGTGCAGTTATATTTGGCAGGCGGTTTCCACCTCTGTCAAAGGAAGATCAGCGGGCGGGTAATAACACCTCCGCTATCTTTACGCAATCGTAGGAATTTTGTAGGGAATAATTTATGTTTAAATAATATATTAATAAATGAATTTTATAACGTTTATGAAAATAACTAAAACACAGGGTTTTCTTTAATTTGGAAAACTAGGAATTCTTATAATTTCAGGAACCCTGGACGGACTGCGCTACCCCAGCAAACCCAAAGGAAAAGTACGTCACAGCGTTGAGCAACATTTTCCACTAATAGTAAAACGTTGAAATTTTGCACAGGTAATGTGATTAGTTAGGTGAACAAAATTATAAAAAGACACAATCAAAACATATATATATATATAAAAAAAATTGGACCTCCCTGATGTGTATACATTTGTACTATCATTTTCGCAAGCTGTTTTTGTTTGGTGCTTAAGAAAAATATTATTCCTTATGCAGATAAACAGCTCTATTCTGTGTACTTGACAAATTCACCATATTGCTTATTTGTCAATTTTGACTATTTATCAAGTATTTGCTATTCTGTGTCAAAATAAAAAAGCTCTTTTCTTGCCAAATTGTCAATACGTCGATTGGTCTTGACAAATAAAATTCGTTTGTTTTGAATTCAAAGTTATTTTTCATATTTTCTTAAATAATGGAATCGCAAGGTTTTATAATTTTTCTGTTATTGGTGAATGAGGAAGAAAATGCGGAAAATAGAAATCGTTCGCGGCACCTTAAGATCCTTGGGGGACTCGAGCGCTCCATTTTCCTAGTGAAAAATTTCCGAGTGAAAATTTGTTCGTGCAAAATTTTCGTTTGACCCGTCAATTGTGCCAGAGCCTTATTCATGATTTACAACCATATGACGATCAACAGACGTCTTTGTCATTAACTGTCCGGATTTTGGCGGTCCTATCAAAAACGGGTCCTATCAAAAATGTGTGGGCACACACTCTCCCTTTCCTATTGGTCTCCCTACTACTCTGCATTTCCCGTTCGCTCTGTCTCTACATCTCCCTATACTACTCTCTCTCTCTCTCTCTCTCTTTCCCTCTCCCGTTCCTTATCAACAACTTTCCATGACCATCCTGGTCCACATATCGGTCTATATCATATACATAAATCGATTTAGGTATCGAAAAAAAAGTTAGTTGTATATTGGAAACCTGATTACTACTACATTGCTCAAAAATATCTCGAGCTATTCAGGTTCATGTTTGGGCCTCAATATCGGGAACCGATTGAGATATCCGTATAGCGCTAAACATATATGGTAACCCTGAGACGCACCCTTAATTTGATGCCAATATTGCGCAAAAATATTTGGGGCACATCTGGGACCAGGTTTTGGTCTCTATCTGGAGAACCGACTGGAAAATTGAAATGGAATGAACTCTCTATTGAAGCTCTGATTTATACCTTTAATTTGATACCAATATTGCTCAAAAATATTTTGGAGCCATCTGGGTCCTTATATTGGCCTAGATCTCGGGAAGGGGTTGAGATAGAAATAAATGTATTCATAATTTTAAATTTCAATGTGATCTGCCCGGTAGCTTAGGCGTGCATAAGGAACAAACACACAAACAAACAAACAAACTTTCATACTTATATACATATGTATGTACATACTTACATTTTTTCAGTTTCTATTTTGCGATTTAATTGTATAAACAGCTGATTTCTGTTTACAATATTTATTTCACCACGTGTTGGGAAAATCACATTTGTAAGAGCTTTTTAGATTTGTCAAGTTACGCACAGAATAGGAAAAATTGTCTATTTGATAAAAATCTTCACTATTTGTCAACTTATTGATAATTTGTAAATTTCACAGAATAGTGCTGAAAGAGTAATAGGTATGTTATTTATTTTTATTTTCTTTTTGTTCGGGCGCTGTAAGGTGTCTCGATTGCATTTATTTGCTTACCCGAATTGGTTAATATATTATTTGTAAACTGGTGTCATTGCTCTCCATATATATATATATAAATGTAAATCTTCGTATACCTTTGTTTTTGGCTACCATACCGTGATGCATATTTAAGTATTTTAATTAGCTGATAATTTTTTCATTTCAAATCACCCTGTACCTCTAAATTTTTTTTTGGCACTTTTACCTTTAATTCAACACCTTAATTTTGAAAAACAAACCAAAAATTTAGATCTTAGAGCATTCACAAAAAGTATTATAAATATAGATCAGCTAAAATAATACCAAACAAGTAAGGAAGCCTAAGTTCGAGTGGAATCGAACATTAGATACTCAGCTGTATGCTTTCATAGTTTGTTTGCGTTTGATGGAAACACGGTGTACTTTATATAAAGCGAGTGCTGCATAAAGTGGGCGTAGCCACGCCCATTTTCAACATTTTTATCAGTCATCCAACTAAGCATATGAATATTATTTTTTGCGCAAAATTTCATTCCTTTATGACTTCTAGTTACAAAGATGTCACGTTACAAATTCCCAAAGGGTGTTCCAGAAATATCTTTGTTAAAAAGTAGGCGTGGTTATAAAACGATTTGAATAAATTTTTTCGTGCCTATTAACACAAGTTATTAAAGTATATAAACCAAGTTTCGTCATAATATCTCAATTATTTGTCGAGTTATAGGCTAAGAAATCTCGTATATTCCTTTGTCTAAAAATAGGTGGTGCCACGCCCATTTTCCAAGATTTTTCTATTTTTTGTTTCCGGTCTATTGTGGAACTCATGCCACAAAATTTCAATGAATTATCTTTATATTTGACAAAGATATCGCTTAAAATGTTTTTATTAGGTCACTTTATAAGACCCATATATAAAAGTGGGCGTGGTCGTCAACCGATTTCTCTAAAATTTTGAACATGTATTACCACTAGTAATAAAAGTGTACACACCAAGTTTCGTCATAATATCTCAATTATTTGTCGAGTTTTGGGCTCCGAAATCTCGTATATTTTTTCTTCTAAAAAGAGGCGGTGCCACACACATTTTCCAAAATTTTTATGTTTTTTGTTTTATGTCCGTAGTTGCGTGGTCGTCAACCGATTTTAACAATTTTCCTTCAAAATGTTTGCCTAGGTAAGTAAATCATGCGTACCAAATTTCATCGATATATCTTCAACGGTTTCTGAGTTATGGCATATAAAACTTTCAATGTTTGACCCTTAATAAGTAGGCGTGGCACCGCCCATTTTCCAAAATTTCATCAAATTTCTTCATAGGGGCTTGAGCTCAACACGTGGGTAAAATTTCATCGCTCCAGCTATATTAGTGACTGAGATACCAAATTTCCGATTTTTTCTATATAGGAAAAGTGGGCGTGGTCATGGTCCGATTTCGCCCATTTTCAATACCAACCGTCCCAGTCTCGATACCAACTTGCATTCCAAATTTCATCAAAATATCTAAATTTTTGCGCGAGTTAGTGTTTACAGACGGACAGACGGACGGACGGACATGGCTCAATCGATTTCTCTTTTCACCCTGATCATTTTGATATATATAAGTCTATATCTATCTCGATTATTTCATTCTGTTACAATCCACCGTTATGTGATTAAAACTATAATACTCTGTGTACTAGTACAGCTGAGTATAAAAAAGGGCATTTAGTCACTTTTTCAAAATTGAAAATTTCCAAATATTGGAAAAAGGTGGAAGAGATTTCGACTGTTTCTGTTAGCAGAAGGTCCAAACTACCATAAACCAAAAAAAATTTCACGGAATTCCATGATGTTTTTTTTTGCCTCCAAAGTTTACCAATTTTCGGATTTTGGTATGTTTAATCATATATTTAGTTATTAATAAAAAAAAATATTTGTATATTTGTTTTTTCATGAACCATACATTTTTTGTTTTGTCGCATATATCTTTATCAAATTGCAAAAGTTGATTTTGCTAGGAATAAAAATGTATTTTTAACAAATTTTTAACTGCGACCACTTTTATGTGCGAAGCGCCGAAATGAAATGGTACATATTTAGAAAATAGGTGAATTTTGAGGGGGTGTGTGAGGCTGAAAGTTGTTTCTATCACAAAATAACTTACGAATTTCTCTTAGTTGGAATTTTAGCTGTAGCTTGACATCAAAACATCTAAGTTTCAAGACAGTCGATTTTTGTATTTTTGTCCACCTTCGCGGCACTGTGCGGTTGCTTGAAAAAAAAATTCAATCATTTTCAAGCAAATTTCAATCAAAAGCAAGCAGTCTGGAGGAGATTTTCAATCAGATTTCAAGCGTTCATTTCGCTTTTTCAAAAGAAGATTTTTAAGAAGATCTTTCAATCATTGGATGTGAATGAATAGGCGCACAGAAATTGAAGATGAACTCAAATCTACCAGTATTTTTCTGCAGATAATTGTAAGAAAATAAAGGACAAAGCCTTTTGTACATATTTAAGCATGCATATACCCTGTAAAAATGCTTATTGTTGACAAATCAGGTCTAAAAAAGGAGTATGCTAGCAGCACTGCTTCTGCTATGCACTCACTCTGTCTACTCCTAACTTTCTAATACATGACATCAACAAAAGAACATCAGCCTTATTTTAAGCCTTACGCCAAACAAATTTTCTACCTTTATAATTTTCTGGCCTTATTTCGGAAGCCTTTAAATGTGTTGTTTAATTCTTAAATAAGGCTAAAATATTTTAGTGGGTATGTCCGCAAATTTTGCGACCAGCAGTTTTTATATGTAAATGATTTTGTCGTCGAAATGTTCAACATTCGACCCAAGCAAAAGAAAATTTGTATGTATGCACATACATGTATGTATCTACATTCTGTATGTAAATATGTACATATGAATGGCCTTGTGTAATTACCCTCTATTTGCATAGGCGTCATCATTCTAACCTTTTCGTATTCTATACCTACTTTTGTAACAAACTAAAATATGCATATGGGCTAATCCTGAAAAAGTCAACCAAGAGCATGAAATTGAAAATGGTCCGAACTTTTTTTTTTGGTATTTATTAGTAAAGATAATACATTATATGTTAGAAAAACATAAGCATTTTCTATTCGTTGTTAAACTCAGGCTGAGAAAAATCGGCAAAAAAATAGTATTCACTAAGGCCTTTTTATTAGCAAAGTATCATGTTTTTTCTTCGCGGGTTTAGTTTATTGGAAAGAGAGTTATATTATTGTTACTTAGATCGTAATTAGATTCAAGAGTATAAAATTTGCGAAGCTATTAAGAATAAAGGAGTTTTTTACTTTAAAATTTCGCTTATCCTTTTCTCGCGTGCGTTACCAAAAAAATATATAAATACTTATTAAACCTAGGAAACCACTTGAAATAAGAAAAATTTCAGTGACAAAGTAAGCTTGTGTACCTTTTTCCAAAAATAAAATCAGTGTTGTCCGAAAGCTGAATGTTACAACTTTATGTGTGTTTTAAATTTGTAGCGTGCGTTACCGTAAGTGCAAAAATTCAATCTATATATATAAAAATGAATCACTATTACATTGGTCATCGCATCGCGCCTGTACGGATGGAACGATTTCGATAATTCTTTTTTTGTTGTGTTTAGTATTGTCTGGAGGTTTTATTGGAAAATAATTTCAAGAAAGTTAAAAGGGCGTGGCACCTCCCATACAAACAAAACGTTTCATACTGTATACGTATTTCCGAAAATATTCTTTGTAAGGCTTCGAACTAGGGATGATTTACTAACGTGATGCCAAGCTCACAAATAGAGATGAGCGTTATTACAAAAAGGGGCGTGGCAGCTCCCATATACCCCACATTTTTTATACTCAATATCTCTGGAAGTGTTCATGGTGGGACACTGGGAATTAGTACATACATAAATAAATAATATCAATACCATACTTACGAAAGAAAATTGGAGCTATTGGAAAAGGGGGCGTGGCATCTCCGATACAAACTTAGTTTTTCATGCTGAATATCTCTGAGTGTTCATGGTAGGACCCTGGAAATTTGTAGGGACATAAACAATATCAAATGGGAACTATTGTAAAAGGGAGCATGGCATCTCCGATACAAACTTAATCTCCCTAAGTTGTGGAAAAGTGTTCCAAACATTATCGGAATTAAAATTTTGCATTGGTTTTCATACATCGATAGCGACTTTATTGAGCTTGCTCGAACAGCTTATTCGCCGAAGAAAAAAATTAAAGCAAAACGTACCTTAGGGTTGCCAGATGTACCCCTTTGGGGGGATTCTACCCCTTTTGGACTTGGTGTTTCCCTATCTACGGAAGGCTCCGTAGATACCCCTTTTTCACTATACTCCTATCCTAATAAATTTTATTTTGTGCTTTTGTGAACATGATGAGATTGGCAAAAATATTTTGAAAAGCTTGTCAAATATGACTAAATAAGTGAAACATAAATATTATATACATTAGTAGTGGGACTTTTTTCGAATAATATTCGAGTAAACATTATTCGAATAAACGAATAATATTATTCGTGGGAAAAAATTCGAATAGTACTATTCGAATAGTATTATTCGAATAGTAGTTATTCGAATAGTACTATTCGAATAGTATTTTTCGAATAGTGTTATACATATATATATGTGCACACGTGCTCGTTTTTGTGCATAGACATGTAGGTACATGTGTTTTTATGTTATTATAAATATGTATGTGGAGACATATGTACGTATGAAAGGAGGTGGATGGTTTTTTGTTATTGCATGTACATATGTATGCTTTTGTAAGGACATATGTACATATATATGTACGTACTCTGGCTAGCGCGAATGGAAGTGGATGTTTTTTTGTTATTGTTTGTATATATGCATGTAGGTACATATGAATGCTTTTGGTATACGTATGTACATATGTACACTCAACTGCACACACATTGAACCATAGGCAGCCGGCCAGTAAGCGAAGGTCGCACAAAGAGGAATACGGTAAAATGCAAGTGCACAGCGACATACATACATACGTTAATATTAGAAATCAGTTAAGTTAAGAATACATATTTATATTAGAATTAGCAACAAATGTAAAAGCTACGGGAATTTAGTGCAGCGATAACTGTCCGCCGCTGTCAGGATTTTTGTATAAAAGGGCGACAGCATCCTGTGGAGAATCAGTAGGAGTTAGGCAAGCGTTAGGTATACTTGTCGGTGGCATTAACACACCGACAAAGGAGTACACCTGGGGGTCTTAACACCCCATCTGTACTTAGAATTACATTATCATTATTTGGTAGCTTACGTTATGCATTTAGCATAGGAATCAGAAGCAGGTATATTTGTCGGTGGCATTAACACACCCACAAACGGCGCACACCTGGAGGTCCTAACACTTCATTTGTGTGCAGTTATATTTGGCAGGCGGTTTCCACCTCTGTCAAAGGAAGATCAGCGGGCGGGTAATAACACCTCCGCTATCTTTACGCAATCGTAGGAATTTTGTAGGGAATAATTTATGTTTAAATAATATATTAATAAATGAATTTTATAACGTTTATGAAAATAACTAAAACACAGGGTTTTCTTTAATTTGGAAAACTAGGAATTCTTATAATTTCAGGAACCCTGGACGGACTGCGCTACCCCAGCAAACCCAAAGGAAAAGTCCGTCACAGCGTTGAGCAACATTTTCCACTAATTGTAAAACGTTGAAATTTTGCACAGGTAATGTGATTAGTTAGGTGAACAAAATTATAAAAAGACTCAATCAAAACATATATATATATATATAAAAAATTGGACCTCCCTGATGTGTATACATTTGTACTATCATTTTCGCAAGCTGTTTTTGTTTGGTGCTTAAGAAAAATATTATTCCTTATGCAGATAAACAGCTCTATTCTGTGTACTTGACAAATTCACCATATTGCTTATTTGTCAATTTTGACTATTTATCAAGTATTTGCTATTCTGTGTCAAAATAAAAAAGCTCTTTTCTTGCCAAATTGTCAATACGTCGATTGGTCTTGACAAATAAAATTCGTTTGTTTTGAATTCAAAGTTATTTTTCATATTTTCTTAAATAATGGAATCGCAAGGTTTTATAATTTTTCTGTTATTGGTGAATGAGGAAGAAAATGCGGAAAATAGAAATCGTTCGCGGCACCTTAAGATCCTTGGGGGACTCGAGCGCTCCATTTTCCTAGTGAAAAATTTCCGAGTGAAAATTTGTTCGTGCAAAATTTTCGTTTGACCCGTCAATTGTGCCAGAGCCTTATTCATGATTTACAACCATATGACGATCAACAGACGTCTTTGTCATTAACTGTCCGGATTTTGGCGGTCCTATCAAAAACGGGTCCTATCAAAAATGTGTGGGCACACACTCTCCCTTTCCTATTGGTCTCCCTACTACTCTGCATTTCCCGTTCGCTCTGTCTCTACATCTCCCTATACTACTCTCTCTCTCTCTCTCTTTCCCTCTCCCGTTCCTTATCAACAACTTTCCATGACCATCCTGGTCCACATATCGGTCTATATCATATACATAAATCGATTTAGGTATCGAAAAAAAAGTTAGTTGTATATTGGAAACCTGATTACTACTACATTGCTCAAAAATATCTCGAGCTATTCAGGTTCATGTTTGGGCCTCAATATCGGGAACCGATTGAGATATCCGTATAGCGCTAAACATATATGGTAACCCTGAGACGCACCCTTAATTTGATGCCAATATTGCGCAAAAATATTTGGGGCACATCTGGGACCAGGTTTTGGTCTCTATCTGGAGAACCGACTGGAAAATTGAAATGGAATGAACTCTCTATTGAAGCTCTGATTTATACCTTTAATTTGATACCAATATTGCTCAAAAATATTTTGGAGCCATCTGGGTCCTTATATTGGCCTAGATCTCGGGAAGGGGTTGAGATAGAATTAAATGTAGTCATAATTTTAAATTTCAATGTGATCTGCCCGGTAGCTTAGGCGTGCATAAGGAACAAACACACAAACAAACAAACAAACTTTCATACTTATATACATATGTATGTACATACTTACATTTTTTCAGTTTCTATTTTGCGATTTAATTGTATAAACAGCTGATTTCTGTTTACAATATTTATTTCACCACGTGTTGGGAAAATCACATTTGTAAGAGCTTTTTAGATTTGTCAAGTTACGCACAGAATAGGAAAAATTGTCTATTTGATAAAAATCTTCACTATTTGTCAACTTATTGATAATTTGTAAATTTCACAGAATAGTGCTGAAAGAGTAATAGGTATGTTATTTATTTTTATTTTCTTTTTGTTCGGGCGCTGTAAGGTGTCTCGATTGCATTTATTTGCTTACCCGAATTGGTTAATATATTATTTGTAAACTGGTGTCATTGCTCTCCATATATATATATATATAAATGTAAATCTTCGTATACCTTTGTTTTTGGCTACCATACCGTGATGCATATTTAAGTATTTTAATTAGCTGATAATTTTTTCATTTCAAATCACCCTGTACCTCTAAATTTTTTTTTGGCACTTTTACCTTTAATTCAACACCTTAATTTTGAAAAACAAACCAAAAATTTAGATCTTAGAGCATTCACAAAAAGTATTATAAATATAGATCAGCTAAAATAATACCAAACAAGTAAGGAAGCCTAAGTTCGAGTGGAATCGAACATTAGATACTCAGCTGTATGCTTTCATAGTTTGTTTGCGTTTGATGGAAACACGGTGTACTTTATATAAAGCGAGTGCTGCATAAAGTGGGCGTAGCCACGCCCATTTTCAACATTTTTATCAGTCATCCAACTAAGCATATGAATATTATTTTTTGCGCAAAATTTCATTCCTTTATGACTTCTAGTTACAAAGATGTCACGTTACAAATTCCCAAAGGGTGTTCCAGAAATATCTTTGTTAAAAAGTAGGCGTGGTTATAAAACGATTTGAATAAATTTTTTCGTGCCTATTAACACAAGTTATTAAAGTATATAAACCAAGTTTCGTCATAATATCTCAATTATTTGTCGAGTTATAGGCTAAGAAATCTCGTATATTCCTTTGTCTAAAAATAGGTGGTGCCACGCCCATTTTCCAAGATTTTTCTATTTTTTGTTTCCGGTCTATTGTGGAACTCATGCCACAAAATTTCAATGAATTATCTTTATATTTGACAAAGATATCGCTTAAAATGTTTTTATTAGGTCACTTTATAAGACCCATATATAAAAGTGGGCGTGGTCGTCAACCGATTTCTCTAAAATTTTGAACATGTATTACCACTAGTAATAAAAGTGTACACACCAAGTTTCGTCATAATATCTCAATTATTTGTCGAGTTTTGGGCTCCGAAATCTCGTATATTTTTGCTTCTAAAAAGAGGCGGTGCCACACCCATTTTCCAAAATTTTTATGTTTTTTGTTTTATGTCCGTAGTTGCGTGGTCGTCAACCGATTTTAACAATTTTCCTTCAAAATGTTTGCCTAGGTAAGTAAATCATGCGTACCAAATTTCATCGATATATCTTCAACGGTTTCTGAGTTATGGCATATAAAACTTTCAATGTTTGACCCTTAATAAGTATGCGTGGCACCGCCCATTTTCCAAAATTTCATCAAATTTCTTCATAGGGGCTTGAGCTCAACACGTGGGTAAAATTTCATCGCTCCAGCTATATTAGTGACTGAGATACCAAATTTCCGATTTTTTCTATATAGGAAAAGTGGGCGTGGTCATGGTCCGATTTCGCCCATTTTCAATACCAACCGTCCCAGTCTCGATACCAACTTGCATTCCAAATTTCATCAAAATATCTAAATTTTTGCGCGAGTTAGTGTTTACAGACGGACAGACGGACGGACGGACATGGCTCAATCGATTTCTCTTTTCACCCTGATCATTTTGATATATATAAGTCTATATCTATCTCGATTATTTCATTCTGTTACAATCCACCGTTATGTGATTAAAACTATAATACTCTGTGTACTAGTACAGCTGAGTATAAAAAAGGGCATTTAGTCACTTTTTCAAAATTGAAAATTTCCAAATATTGGAAAAAGGTGGAAGAGATTTCGACTGTTTCTGTTAGCAGAAGGTCCAAACTACCATAAACCAAAAAAAATTTCACGGAATTCCATGATGTTTTTTTTTGCCTCCAAAGTTTACCAATTTTCGGATTTTGGTATGTTTAATCATATATTTAGTTATTAATAAAAAAAAATATTTGTATATTTGTTTTTTCATGAACCATACATTTTTTGTTTTGTCGCATATATCTTTATCAAATTGCAAAAGTTGATTTTGCTAGGAATAAAAATGTATTTTTAACAAATTTTTAACTGCGACCACTTTTATGTGCGAAGCGCCGAAATGAAATGGTACATATTTAGAAAATAGGTGAATTTTGAGGGGGTGTGTGAGGCTGAAAGTTGTTTCTATCACAAAATAACTTACGAATTTCTCTTAGTTGGAATTTTAGCTGTAGCTTGACATCAAAACATCTAAGTTTCAAGACAGTCGATTTTTGTATTTTTGTCCACCTTCGCGGCACTGTGCGGTTGCTTGAAAAAAAAATTCAATCATTTTCAAGCAAATTTCAATCAAAAGCAAGCAGTCTGGAGGAGATTTTCAATCAGATTTCAAGCGTTCATTTCGCTTTTTCAAAAGAAGATTTTTAAGAAGATCTTTCAATCATTGGATGTGAATGAATAGGCGCACAGAAATTGAAGATGAACTCAAATCTACCAGTATTTTTCTGCAGATAATTGTAAGAAAATAAAGGACAAAGCCTTTTGTACATATTTAAGCATGCATATACCCTGTAAAAATGCTTATTGTTGACAAATCAGGTCTAAAAAAGGAGTATGCTAGCAGCACTGCTTCTGCTATGCACTCACTCTGTCTACTCCTAACTTTCTAATACATGACATCAACAAAAGAACATCAGCCTTATTTTAAGCCTTACGCCAAACAAATTTTCTACCTTTATAATTTTCTGGCCTTATTTCGGAAGCCTTTAAATGTGTTGTTTAATTCTTAAATAAGGCTAAAATATTTTAGTGGGTATGTCCGCAAATTTTGCGACCAGCAGTTTTTATATGTAAATGATTTTGTCGTCGAAATGTTCAACATTCGACCCAAGCAAAAGAAAATTTGTATGTATGCACATACATGTATGTATCTACATTCTGTATGTAAATATGTACATATGAATGGCCTTGTGTAATTACCCTCTATTTGCATAGGCGTCATCATTCTAACCTTTTCGTATTCTATACCTACTTTTGTAACAAACTAAAATATGCATATGGGCTAATCCTGAAAAAGTCAACCAAGAGCATGAAATTGAAAATGGTCCGAACTTTTTTTTTTGGTATTTATTAGTAAAGATAATACATTATATGTTAGAAAAACATATGGCGTTTTCGATTCGCCATCAGACAAGCGAGGTCGGATCGAACAAAAATGTTTGAACCCATAATGAGTAGTAGCCATACTCGCTAACTGGTTGATAAAAATTTCCCTCTGCTCGCTACCATTCTCATATAAATTTGGCAGAGAGAAATTTATAGCGAGCAGAGAAATTGTGAATCGAAAGCGGCTATAAGCATTTTCTATTCGTTGTTAAACTCAGGCTGAGAAAAATCGGCAAAAAAATAGTATTCACTAAGGCCTTTTTATTAGCAAAGTATCATGTTTTTTCTTCGCGGGTTTAGTTTATTGGAAAGAGAGTTATATTATTGTTACTTAGATCGTAATTAGATTCAAGAGTATAAAATTTGCGAAGCTATTAAGAATAAAGGAGTTTTTTACTTTAAAATTTCGCTTATCCTTTTCTCGCGTGCGTTACCAAAAAAATATATAAATACTTATTAAACCTAGGAAACCACTTGAAATAAGAAAAATTTCAGTGACAAAGTAAGCTTGTGTACCTTTTTCCAAAAATAAAATCAGTGTTGTCCGAAAGCGGAATGTTACAACTTTATGTGTGTTTTAAATTTGTAGCGTGCGTTACCGTAAGTGCAAAAATTCAATCTATATATATAATAAAAATAGGTAAAAAAACTTTTTAAGTTAAACGGTTTTATGTTATACATACATTGCAATGTTTAAGATAAATGTACTAAAAACCAAAAAATAATAAAATAGATACAGTCGTGGGAATTATAAACATTTGCATAGACTAGACTAAAATAAAACCGTGGGGCACGTCAATTGTCTACAATCGTTGATTAAAATGTTTGTTTTGTAATGTTACACTATAATTAGGCAGTTGTTCAACCGACAACGATGGACGTGTGATAAGTAGGGCTAGAATGTGGAAAAAAGCTAGCAAGCTCGATTATAAGCGAGTTTTAGGGTTTCATAGTGGTGAGCGAGTAGTACTTTTATCATATGTTTTGTCGATTAAAGACAAACTACGAGCAGTGAAACGATTCCTCGTGTGAATGTCCAACGATAAACTAGTTGAAACATCTCTTTTATTAACATGGAGTGTATAACTATTGGAATTTCCATGAGCAAGAAAATAGTAAGTATTTTCCTCACCGTCTGCGGGCCAACTGCCTAACGACGAATTAAACGATTCTTCTATCGCACATTAAGTCGATAATTTGTAGACAATTGACGTGCCCCCCGGTTTTATTTTAGTCTAGTCTATGCAAATGTTTATAATTCCCACGACTGTATCTATTTTATTATTTTTTGGTTTTTAGTACATTTATCTTAAACATTGCAATGTATGTATAACATAAAACCGTTTAACTTAAAAAGTTTTTTTACCTATTTTTATTTTCTAGTTTTTAGTTTTTATTTCGCATTCTGTTTAATTCATTTAGTGCTTCATTATTGCAAGGTTTCTTGCCCGTTAGTTTATTGCAGTCCAACGCCTCTATAGCGACCCACGCGCCACCTATCGGAAGTTTTTTTTAGGAAAATATTTCCTTTCAAGGTAGTAATACATGTTCCGAATTTCAGCCAAATCGGACCATAAATGCGATTTTTGTAAATATAGCGACCCACGCGCCACCTAGCGGAATTTTTTTTTTAAGAAAATATTTCTTTTCAAGGTAGTAATACATGTTCCGAATTTCAGCCAAATCGGACCATAAATGCGATTTTTGTAAATATAGCGACCCACGCGCCACCTAGCGGAATTTTTTTTTTAAGAAAATATTTCTTTTCAAGGTAGTAATACATGTTCCGAATTTCAGCCAAATAGGACCATAAATGCGATTTTTGTAAATATAGCGACCCACGCGCCACCTATCGGAATTTTTTTTTCATAATATTGCATTGTCATCTGGGTTATACATGCGTGCAAAATTTCAGATTAATCGGTTGACAGGAA
Source organism: Urophora cardui (assembly GCA_960531455.1). NCBI lineage: Eukaryota > Metazoa > Arthropoda > Insecta > Diptera > Tephritidae > Urophora > Urophora cardui. The sequence continues at coordinate 82,433,932 of OY482674.1, forward strand.
GAGGGTGAAATTTTAATTACTAAATTTGACCCAAGAATAAATAATAATAAATAAAACAAACGGGGTGAGCTAAATAAAACCGTTTAAAAATGAATCACTATTACATTGGTCATCGCATCGCGCCTGTACGGATGGAACGATTTCGATAATTCTTTTTTTGTTGTGTTTAGTATTGTCTGGAGGTTTTATTGGAAAATAATTTCAAGAAAGTTAAAAGGGCGTGGCACCTCCCATACAAACAAAACGTTTCATACTGTATACGTATTTCCGAAAATATTCTTTGTAAGGCTTCGAACTAGGGATGATTTACTAACGTGATGCCAAGCTCACAAATAGAGATGAGCGTTATTACAAAAAGGGGCGTGGCAGCTCCCATATACCCCACATTTTTTATACTCAATATCTCTGGAAGTGTTCATGGTGGGACACTGGGAATTAGTACATACATAAATAAATAATATCAATACCATACTTACGAAAGAAAATTGGAGCTATTGGAAAAGGGGGCGTGGCATCTCCGATACAAAACTTAGTTTTTCATGCTGAATATCTCTGAGTGTTCATGGTAGGACCCTGGAAATTTGTAGGGACATAAACAATATCAAATGGGAACTATTGTAAAAGGGAGCATGGCATCTCCGATACAAACTTAATCTCCCTAAGTTGTGGAAAAGTGTTCCAAACATTATCGGAATTAAAATTTTGCATTGGTTTTCATACATCGATAGCGACTTTATTGAGCTTGCTCGAACAGCTTATTCGCCGAAGAAAAAAATTAAAGCAAAACGTACCTTAGGGTTGCCAGATGTACCCCTTTGGGGGGATTCTACCCCTTTTGGACTTGGTGTTTCCCTATCTACGGAAGGCTCCGTAGATACCCCTTTTTCACTATACTCCTATCCTAATAAATTTTATTTTGTGCTTTTGTGAACATGATGAGATTGGCAAAAATATTTTGAAAAGCTTGTCAAATATGACTAAATAAGTGAAACATAAATATTATATACATTAGTAGTGGGACTTTTTTCGAATAATATTCGAGTAAACATTATTCGAATAAACGAATAATATTATTCGTGGGAAAAAATTCGAATAGTACTATTCGAATAGTATTATTCGAATAGTAGTTATTCGAATAGTACTATTCGAATAGTATTTTTCGAATAGTGTTATACATATATATATGTGCACACGTGCTCGTTTTTGTGCATAGACATGTAGGTACATGTGTTTTTATGTTATTATAAATATGTATGTGGAGACATATGTACGTATGAAAGGAGGTGGATGGTTTTTTGTTATTGCATGTACATATGTATGCTTTTGTAAGGACATATGTACATATATATGTACGTACTCTGGCTAGCGCGAATGGAAGTGGATGTTTTTTTGTTATTGTTTGTATATATGCATGTAGGTACATATGAATGCTTTTGGTATACGTATGTACATATGTACACTCAACTGCACACACATTGAACCATAGGCAGCCGGCCAGTAAGCGAAGGTCGCACAAAGAGGAATACGGTAAAATGCAAGTGCACAGCGACATACATACATACGTTAATATTAGAAATCAGTTAAGTTAAGAATACATATTTATATTAGAATTAGCAACAAATGTAAAAGCTACGGGAATCTAGTGCAGCGATAACTGTCCGCCGCTGTCAGGATTTTTGTATAAAAGGGCGACAGCATCCTGTGGAGAATCAGTAGGAGTTAGGCAAGCGTTAGGTATACTTGTCGGTGGCATTAACACACCGACAAAGGAGTACACCTGGGGGTCTTAACACCCCATCTGTACTTAGAATTACATTATCATTATTTGGTAGCTTACGTTATGCATTTAGCATAGGAATCAGAAGCAGGTATATTTGTCGGTGGCATTAACACACCCACAAACGGCGCACACCTGGAGGTCCTAACACTTCATTTGTGTGCAGTTATATTTGGCAGGCGGTTTCCACCTCTGTCAAAGGAAGATCAGCGGGCGGGTAATAACACCTCCGCTATCTTTACGCAATCGTAGGAATTTTGTAGGGAATAATTTATGTTTAAATAATATATTAATAAATGAATTTTATAACGTTTATGAAAATAACTAAAACACAGGGTTTTCTTTAATTTGGAAAACTAGGAATTCTTATAATTTCAGGAACCCTGGACGGACTGCGCTACCCCAGCAAACCCAAAGGAAAAGTCCGTCACAGCGTTGAGCAACATTTTCCACTAATAGTAAAACGTTGAAATTTTGCACAGGTAATGTGATTAGTTAGGTGAACAAAATTATAAAAAGACTCAATCAAAACATATATATATATATATAAAAAATTGGACCTCCCTGATGTGTATACATTTGTACTATCATTTTCGCAAGCTGTTTTTGTTTGGTGCTTAAGAAAAATATTATTCCTTATGCAGATAAACAGCTCTATTCTGTGTACTTGACAAATTCACCATATTGCTTATTTGTCAATTTTGACTATTTATCAAGTATTTGCTATTCTGTGTCAAAATAAAAAAGCTCTTTTCTTGCCAAATTGTCAATACGTCGATTGGTCTTGACAAATAAAATTCGTTTGTTTTGAATTCAAAGTTATTTTTCATATTTTCTTAAATAATGGAATCGCAAGGTTTTATAATTTTTCTGTTATTGGTGAATGAGGAAGAAAATGCGGAAAATAGAAATCGTTCGCGGCACCTTAAGATCCTTGGGGGACTCGAGCGCTCCATTTTCCTAGTGAAAAATTTCCGAGTGAAAATTTGTTCGTGCAAAATTTTCGTTTGACCCGTCAATTGTGCCAGAGCCTTATTCATGATTTACAACCATATGACGATCAACAGACGTCTTTGTCATTAACTGTCCGGATTTTGGCGGTCCTATCAAAAACGGGTCCTATCAAAAATGTGTGGGCACACACTCTCCCTTTCCTATTGGTCTCCCTACTACTCTGCATTTCCCGTTCGCTCTGTCTCTACATCTCCCTATACTACTCTCTCTCTCTCTCTCTTTCCCTCTCCCGTTCCTTATCAACAACTTTCCATGACCATCCTGGTCCACATATCGGTCTATATCATATACATAAATCGATTTAGGTATCGAAAAAAAAGTTAGTTGTATATTGGAAACCTGATTACTACTACATTGCTCAAAAATATCTCGAGCTATTCAGGTTCATGTTTGGGCCTCAATATCGGGAACCGATTGAGATATCCGTATAGCGCTAAACATATATGGTAACCCTGAGACGCACCCTTAATTTGATGCCAATATTGCGCAAAAATATTTGGGGCACATCTGGGACCAGGTTTTGGTCTCTATCTGGAGAACCGACTGGAAAATTGAAATGGAATGAACTCTCTATTGAAGCTCTGATTTATACCTTTAATTTGATACCAATATTGCTCAAAAATATTTTGGAGCCATCTGGGTCCTTATATTGGCCTAGATCTCGGGAAGGGGTTGAGATAGAATTAAATGTAGTCATAATTTTAAATTTCAATGTGATCTGCCCGGTAGCTTAGGCGTGCATAAGGAACAAACACACAAACAAACAAACAAACTTTCATACTTATATACATATGTATGTACATACTTACATTTTTTCAGTTTCTATTTTGCGATTTAATTGTATAAACAGCTGATTTCTGTTTACAATATTTATTTCACCACGTGTTGGGAAAATCACATTTGTAAGAGCTTTTTAGATTTGTCAAGTTACGCACAGAATAGGAAATATTGTCTATTTGATAAAAATCTTCACTATTTGTCAACTTATTGATAATTTGTAAATTTCACAGAATAGTGCTGAAAGAGTAATAGGTATGTTATTTATTTTTATTTTCTTTTTGTTCGGGCGCTGTAAGGTGTCTCGATTGCATTTATTTGCTTACCCGAATTGGTTAATATATTATTTGTAAACTGGTGTCATTGCTCTCCATATATATATATATATAAATGTAAATCTTCGTATACCTTTGTTTTTGGCTACCATACCGTGATGCATATTTAAGTATTTTAATTAGCTGATAATTTTTTCATTTCAAATCACCCTGTACCTCTAAATTTTTTTTTGGCACTTTTACCTTTAATTCAACACCTTAATTTTGAAAAACAAACCAAAAATTTAGATCTTAGAGCATTCACAAAAAGTATTATAAATATAGATCAGCTAAAATAATACCAAACAAGTAAGGAAGCCTAAGTTCGAGTGGAATCGAACATTAGATACTCAGCTGTATGCTTTCATAGTTTGTTTGCGTTTGATGGAAACACGGTGTACTTTATATAAAGCGAGTGCTGCATAAAGTGGGCGTAGCCACGCCCATTTTCAACATTTTTATCAGTCATCCAACTAAGCATATGAATATTATTTTTTGCGCAAAATTTCATTCCTTTATGACTTCTAGTTACAAAGATGTCACGTTACAAATTCCCAAAGGGTGTTCCAGAAATATCTTTGTTAAAAAGTAGGCGTGGTTATAAAACGATTTGAATAAATTTTTTCGTGCCTATTAACACAAGTTATTAAAGTATATAAACCAAGTTTCGTCATAATATCTCAATTATTTGTCGAGTTATAGGCTAAGAAATCTCGTATATTCCTTTGTCTAAAAATAGGTGGTGCCACGCCCATTTTCCAAGATTTTTCTATTTTTTGTTTCCGGTCTATTGTGGAACTCATGCCACAAAATTTCAATGAATTATCTTTATATTTGACAAAGATATCGCTTAAAATGTTTTTATTAGGTCACTTTATAAGACCCATATATAAAAGTGGGCGTGGTCGTCAACCGATTTCTCTAAAATTTTGAACATGTATTACCACTAGTAATAAAAGTGTACACACCAAGTTTCGTCATAATATCTCAATTATTTGTCGAGTTTTGGGCTCCGAAATCTCGTATATTTTTGCTTCTAAAAAGAGGCGGTGCCACACCCATTTTCCAAAATTTTTATGTTTTTTGTTTTATGTCCGTAGTTGCGTGGTCGTCAACCGATTTTAACAATTTTCCTTCAAAATGTTTGCCTAGGTAAGTAAATCATGCGTACCAAATTTCATCGATATATCTTCAACGGTTTCTGAGTTATGGCATATAAAACTTTCAATGTTTGACCCTTAATAAGTATGCGTGGCACCGCCCATTTTCCAAAATTTCATCAAATTTCTTCATAGGGGCTTGAGCTCAACACGTGGGTAAAATTTCATCGCTCCAGCTATATTAGTGACTGAGATACCAAATTTCCGATTTTTTCTATATAGGAAAAGTGGGCGTGGTCATGGTCCGATTTCGCCCATTTTCAATACCAACCGTCCCAGTCTCGATACCAACTTGCATTCCAAATTTCATCAAAATATCTAAATTTTTGCGCGAGTTAGTGTTTACAGACGGACAGACGGACGGACGGACATGGCTCAATCGATTTCTCTTTTCACCCTGATCATTTTGATATATATAAGTCTATATCTATCTCGATTATTTCATTCTGTTACAATCCACCGTTATGTGATTAAAACTATAATACTCTGTGTACTAGTACAGCTGAGTATAAAAAAGGGCATTTAGTCACTTTTTCAAAATTGAAAATTTCCAAATATTGGAAAAAGGTGGAAGAGATTTCGACTGTTTCTGTTAGCAGAAGGTCCAAACTACCATAAACCAAAAAAAATTTCACGGAATTCCATGATGTTTTTTTTTGCCTCCAAAGTTTACCAATTTTCGGATTTTGGTATGTTTAATCATATATTTAGTTATTAATAAAAAAAAATATTTGTATATTTGTTTTTTCATGAACCATACATTTTTTGTTTTGTCGCATATATCTTTATCAAATTGCAAAAGTTGATTTTGCTAGGAATAAAAATGTATTTTTAACAAATTTTTAACTGCGACCACTTTTATGTGCGAAGCGCCGAAATGAAATGGTACATATTTAGAAAATAGGTGAATTTTGAGGGGGTGTGTGAGGCTGAAAGTTGTTTCTATCACAAAATAACTTACGAATTTCTCTTAGTTGGAATTTTAGCTGTAGCTTGACATCAAAACATCTAAGTTTCAAGACAGTCGATTTTTGTATTTTTGTCCACCTTCGCGGCACTGTGCGGTTGCTTGAAAAAAAAATTCAATCATTTTCAAGCAAATTTCAATCAAAAGCAAGCAGTCTGGAGGAGATTTTCAATCAGATTTCAAGCGTTCATTTCGCTTTTTCAAAAGAAGATTTTTAAGAAGATCTTTCAATCATTGGATGTGAATGAATAGGCGCACAGAAATTGAAGATGAACTCAAATCTACCAGTATTTTTCTGCAGATAATTGTAAGAAAATAAAGGACAAAGCCTTTTGTACATATTTAAGCATGCATATACCCTGTAAAAATGCTTATTGTTGACAAATCAGGTCTAAAAAAGGAGTATGCTAGCAGCACTGCTTCTGCTATGCACTCACTCTGTCTACTCCTAACTTTCTAATACATGACATCAACAAAAGAACATCAGCCTTATTTTAAGCCTTACGCCAAACAAATTTTCTACCTTTATAATTTTCTGGCCTTATTTCGGAAGCCTTTAAATGTGTTGTTTAATTCTTAAATAAGGCTAAAATATTTTAGTGGGTATGTCCGCAAATTTTGCGACCAGCAGTTTTTATATGTAAATGATTTTGTCGTCGAAATGTTCAACATTCGACCCAAGCAAAAGAAAATTTGTATGTATGCACATACATGTATGTATCTACATTCTGTATGTAAATATGTACATATGAATGGCCTTGTGTAATTACCCTCTATTTGCATAGGCGTCATCATTCTAACCTTTTCGTATTCTATACCTACTTTTGTAACAAACTAAAATATGCATATGGGCTAATCCTGAAAAAGTCAACCAAGAGCATGAAATTGAAAATGGTCCGAACTTTTTTTTTTGGTATTTATTAGTAAAGATAATACATTATATGTTAGAAAAACATATGGCGTTTTCGATTCGCCATCAGACAAGCGAGGTCGGATCGAACAAAAATGTTTGAACCCATAATGAGTAGTAGCCATACTCGCTAACTGGTTGATAAAAATTTCCCTCTGCTCGCTACCATTCTCATATAAATTTGGCAGAGAGAAATTTATAGCGAGCAGAGAAATTGTGAATCGAAAGCGGCTATAAGCATTTTCTATTCGTTGTTAAACTCAGGCTGAGAAAAATCGGCAAAAAAATAGTATTCACTAAGGCCTTTTTATTAGCAAAGTATCATGTTTTTTCTTCGCGGGTTTAGTTTATTGGAAAGAGAGTTATATTATTGTTACTTAGATCGTAATTAGATTCAAGAGTATAAAATTTGCGAAGCTATTAAGAATAAAGGAGTTTTTTACTTTAAAATTTCGCTTATCCTTTTCTCGCGTGCGTTACCAAAAAAATATATAAATACTTATTAAACCTAGGAAACCACTTGAAATAAGAAAAATTTCAGTGACAAAGTAAGCTTGTGTACCTTTTTCCAAAAATAAAATCAGTGTTGTCCGAAAGCGGAATGTTACAACTTTATGTGTGTTTTAAATTTGTAGCGTGCGTTACCGTAAGTGCAAAAATTCAATCTATATATATAAAAATGAATCACTATTACATTGGTCATCGCATCGCGCCTGTACGGATGGAACGATTTCGATAATTCTTTTTTTGTTGTGTTTAGTATTGTCTGGAGGTTTTATTGGAAAATAATTTCAAGAAAGTTAAAAGGGCGTGGCACCTCCCATACAAACAAAACGTTTCATACTGTATACGTATTTCCGAAAATATTCTTTGTAAGGCTTCGAACTAGGGATGATTTACTAACGTGATGACAAGCTCACAAATAGAGATGAGCGTTATTACAAAAAGGGGCGTGGCAGCTCCCATATACCCCACATTTTTTATACTCAATATCTCTGGAAGTGTTCATGGTGGGACACTGGGAATTAGTACATACATAAATAAATAATATCAATACCATACTTACGAAAGAAAATTGGAGCTATTGGAAAAGGGGGCGTGGCATCTCCGATACAAACTTAGTTTTTCATGCTGAATATCTCTGAGTGTTCATGGTAGGACCCTGGAAATTTGTAGGGACATAAACAATATCAAATGGGAACTATTGTAAAAGGGAGCATGGCATCTCCGATACAAACTTAATCTCCCTAAGTTGTGGAAAAGTGTTCCAAACATTATCGGAATTAAAATTTTGCATTGGTTTTCATACATCGATAGCGACTTTATTGAGCTTGCTCGAACAGCTTATTCGCCGAAGAAAAAAATTAAAGCAAAACGTACCTTAGGGTTGCCAGATGTACCCCTTTGGGGGGATTCTACCCCTTTTGGACTTGGTGTTTCCCTATCTACGGAAGGCTCCGTAGATACCCCTTTTTCACTATACTCCTATCCTAATAAATTTTATTTTGTGCTTTTGTGAACATGATGAGATTGGCAAAAATATTTTGAAAAGCTTGTCAAATATGACTAAATAAGTGAAACATAAATATTATATACATTAGTAGTGGGACTTTTTTCGAATAATATTCGAGTAAACATTATTCGAATAAACGAATAATATTATTCGTGGGAAAAAATTCGAATAGTACTATTCGAATAGTATTATTCGAATAGTAGTTATTCGAATAGTACTATTCGAATAGTATTTTTCGAATAGTGTTATACATATATATATGTGCACACGTGCTCGTTTTTGTGCATAGACATGTAGGTACATGTGTTTTTATGTTATTATAAATATGTATGTGGAGACATATGTATGGATGGTTTTTTGTTATTGCATGTACATATGTATGCTTTTGTAAGGACATATGTACATATATATGTACGTACTCTGGCTAGCGCGAATGGAAGTGGATGTTTTTTTGTTATTGTTTGTATATATGCATGTAGGTACATATGAATGCTTTTGGTATACGTATGTACATATGTACACTCAACTGCACACACATTGAACCATAGGCAGCCGGCCAGTAAGCGAAGGTCGCACAAAGAGGAATACGGTAAAATGCAAGTGCACAGCGACATACATACATACGTTAATATTAGAAATCAGTTAAGTTAAGAATACATATTTATATTAGAATTAGCAACAAATGTAAAAGCTACGGGAATCTAGTGCAGCGATAACTGTCCGCCGCTGTCAGGATTTTTGTATAAAAGGGCGACAGCATCCTGTGGAGAATCAGTAGGAGTTAGGCAAGCGTTAGGTATACTTGTCGGTGGCATTAACACACCGACAAAGGAGTACACCTGGGGGTCTTAACACCCCATCTGTACTTAGAATTACATTATCATTATTTGGTAGCTTACGTTATGCATTTAGCATAGGAATCAGAAGCAGGTATATTTGTCGGTGGCATTAACACACCCACAAACGGCGCACACCTGGAGGTCCTAACACTTCATTTGTGTGCAGTTATATTTGGCAGGCGGTTTCCACCTCTGTCAAAGGAAGATCAGCGGGCGGGTAATAACACCTCCGCTATCTTTACGCAATCGTAGGAATTTTGTAGGGAATAATTTATGTTTAAATAATATATTAATAAATGAATTTTATAACGTTTATGAAAATAACTAAAACACAGGGTTTTCTTTAATTTGGAAAACTAGGAATTCTTATAATTTCAGGAACCCTGGACGGACTGCGCTACCCCAGCAAACCCAAAGGAAAAGTCCGTCACAGCGTTGAGCAACATTTTCCACTAATAGTAAAACGTTGAAATTTTGCACAGGTAATGTGATTAGTTAGGTGAACAAAATTATAAAAAGACTCAATCAAAACATATATATATATATATAAAAAATTGGACCTCCCTGATGTGTATACATTTGTACTATCATTTTCGCAAGCTGTTTTTGTTTGGTGCTTAAGAAAAATATTATTCCTTATGCAGATAAACAGCTCTATTCTGTGTACTTGACAAATTCACCATATTGCTTATTTGTCAATTTTGACTATTTATCAAGTATTTGCTATTCTGTGTCAAAATAAAAAAGCTCTTTTCTTGCCAAATTGTCAATACGTCGATTGGTCTTGACAAATAAAATTCGTTTGTTTTGAATTCAAAGTTATTTTTCATATTTTCTTAAATAATGGAATCGCAAGGTTTTATAATTTTTCTGTTATTGGTGAATGAGGAAGAAAATGCGGAAAATAGAAATCGTTCGCGGCACCTTAAGATCCTTGGGGGACTCGAGCGCTCCATTTTCCTAGTGAAAAATTTCCGAGTGAAAATTTGTTCGTGCAAAATTTTCGTTTGACCCGTCAATTGTGCCAGAGCCTTATTCATGATTTACAACCATATGACGATCAACAGACGTCTTTGTCATTAACTGTCCGGATTTTGGCGGTCCTATCAAAAATGTGTGGGCACACACTCTCCCTTTCCTATTGGTCTCCCTACTACTCTGCATTTCCCGTTCGCTCTGTCTCTACATCTCCCTATACTACTCTCTCTCTCTCTCTCTTTCCCTCTCCCGTTCCTTATCAACAACTTTCCATGACCATCCTGGTCCACATATCGGTCTATATCATATACATAAATCGATTTAGGTATCGAAAAAAAAGTTAGTTGTATATTGGAAACCTGATTACTACTACATTGCTCAAAAATATCTCGAGCTATTCAGGTTCATGTTTGGGCCTCAATATCGGGAACCGATTGAGATATCCGTATAGCGCTAAACATATATGGTAACCCTGAGACGCACCCTTAATTTGATGCCAATATTGCGCAAAAATATTTGGGGCACATCTGGGACCAGGTTTTGGTCTCTATCTGGAGAACCGACTGGAAAATTGAAATGGAATGAACTCTCTATTGAAGCTCTGATTTATACCTTTAATTTGATACCAATATTGCTCAAAAATATTTTGGAGCCATCTGGGTCCTTATATTGGCCTAGATCTCGGGAAGGGGTTGAGATAGAATTAAATGTAGTCATAATTTTAAATTTCAATGTGATCTGCCCGGTAGCTTAGGCGTGCATAAGGAACAAACACACAAACAAACAAACAAACTTTCATACTTATATACATATGTATGTACATACTTACATTTTTTCAGTTTCTATTTTGCGATTTAATTGTATAAACAGCTGATTTCTGTTTACAATATTTATTTCACCACGTGTTGGGAAAATCACATTTGTAAGAGCTCTTTAGATTTGTCAAGTTACGCACAGAATAGGAAAAATTGTCTATTTGATAAAAATCTTCACTATTTGTCAACTTATTGATAATTTGTAAATTTCACAGAATAGTGCTGAAAGAGTAATAGGTATGTTATTTATTTTTATTTTCTTTTTGTTCGGGCGCTGTAAGGTGTCTCGATTGCATTTATTTGCTTACCCGAATTGGTTAATATATTATTTGTAAACTGGTGTCATTGCTCTCCATATATATATATATATAAATGTAAATCTTCGTATACCTTTGTTTTTGGCTACCATACCGTGATGCATATTTAAGTATTTTAATTAGCTGATAATTTTTTCATTTCAAATCACCCTGTACCTCTAAATTTTTTTTTGGCACTTTTACCTTTAATTCAACACCTTAATTTTGAAAAACAAACCAAAAATTTAGATCTTAGAGCATTCACAAAAAGTATTATAAATATAGATCAGCTAAAATAATACCAAACAAGTAAGGAAGCCTAAGTTCGAGTGGAATCGAACATTAGATACTCAGCTGTATGCTTTCATAGTTTGTTTGCGTTTGATGGAAACACGGTGTACTTTATATAAAGCGAGTGCTGCATAAAATGGGCGTAGCCACGCCCATTTTCAACATTTTTATCAGTCATCCAACTAAGCATATGAATATTATTTTTTGCGCAAAATTTCATTCCTTTATGACTTCTAGTTACAAAGATGTCACGTTACAAATTCCCAAAGGGTGTTCCAGAAATATCTTTGTTAAAAAGTAGGCGTGGTTATAAAACGATTTGAATAAATTTTTTCGTGCCTATTAACACAAGTTATTAAAGTATATAAACCAAGTTTCGTCATAATATCTCAATTATTTGTCGAGTTATAGGCTAAGAAATCTCGTATATTCCTTTGTCTAAAAATAGGTGGTGCCACGCCCATTTTCCAAGATTTTTCTATTTTTTGTTTCCGGTCTATTGTGGAACTCATGCCACAAAATTTCAATGAATTATCTTTATATTTGACAAAGATATCGCTTAAAATGTTTTTATTAGGTCACTTTATAAGACCCATATATAAAAGTGGGCGTGGTCGTCAACCGATTTCTCTAAAATTTTGAACATGTATTACCACTAGTAATAAAAGTGTACACACCAAGTTTCGTCATAATATCTCAATTATTTGTCGAGTTTTGGGCTCCGAAATCTCGTATATTTTTGCTTCTAAAAAGAGGCGGTGCCACTGCCACACCCATTTTCCAAAATTTTTATGTTTTTTGTTTTATGTCCGTAGTTGCGTGGTCGTCAACCGATTTTAACAATTTTCCTTCAAAATGTTTGCCTAGGTAAGTAAATCATGCGTACCAAATTTCATCGATATATCTTCAACGGTTTCTGAGTTATGGCATATAAAACTTTCAATGTTTGACCCTTAATAAGTAGGCGTGGCACCGCCCATTTTCCAAAATTTCATCAAATTTCTTCATAGGGGCTTGAGCTCAACACGTGGGTAAAATTTCATCGCTCCAGCTATATTAGTGACTGAGATACCAAATTTCCGATTTTTTCTATATAGGAAAAGTGGGCGTGGTCATGGTCCGATTTCGCCCATTTTCAATACCAACCGTCCCAGTCTCGATACCTACTTGCATTCCAAATTTCATCAAAATATCTAAATTTTTGCGCGAGTTAGTGTTTACAGACGGACAGACGGACGGACGGACATGGCTCAATCGATTTCTCTTTTCACCCTGATCATTTTGATATATATAAGTCTATATCTATCTCGATTATTTCATTCTGTTACAATCCACCGTTATGTGATTAAAACTATAATACTCTGTGTACTAGTACAGCTGAGTATAAAAAAGGGCATTTAGTCAATTTTTCAAAATTGAAAATTTCCAAATATTGGAAAAAGGTGGAAGAGATTTCGACTGTTTCTGTTAGCAGAAGGTCCAAACTACCATAAACCAAAAAAATTTCACGGAATTCCATGATGTTTTTTTTTGCCTCCAAAGTTTACCAATTTTCGGATTTTGGTATGTTTAATCATATATTTAGTTATTAATAAAAAAAAATATTTGTATATTTGTTTTTTCATGAACCATACATTTTTTGGTTTGTCGCATATATCTTTATCAAATTGCAAAAGTTGATTTTGCTAGGAATAAAAATGTATTTTTAACAAATTTTTAACTGCGACCACTTTTATGTGCGAAGCGCCGAAATGAAATGGTACATATTTAGAAAATAGGTGAATTTTGAGGGGGTGTGTGAGGCTGAAAGTTGTTTCTATCACAAAATAACTTACGAATTTCTCTTAGTTGGAATTTTAGCTGTAGCTTGACATCAAAACATCTAAGTTTCAAGACAGTCGATTTTTGTATTTTTGTCCACCTTCGCGGCACTGTGCGGTTGCTTGAAAAAAAAATTCAATCATTTTCAAGCAAATTTCAATCAAAAGCAAGCAGTCTGGAGGAGATTTTCAATCAGATTTCAAGCGTTCATTTCGCTTTTTCAAAAGAAGATTTTTAAGAAGATCTTTCAATCATTGGATGTGAATGAATAGGCGCACAGAAATTGAAGATGAACTCAAATCTACCAGTATTTTTCTGCAGATAATTGTAAGAAAATAAAGGACAAAGCCTTTTGTACATATTTAAGCATGCATATACCCTGTAAAAATGCTTATTGTTGACAAATCAGGTCTAAAAAAGGAGTATGCTAGCAGCACTGCTTCTGCTATGCACTCACTCTGTCTACTCCTAACTTTCTAATACATGACATCAACAAAAGAACATCAGCCTTATTTTAAGCCTTACGCCAAACAAATTTTCTACCTTTATAATTTTCTGGCCTTATTTCGGAAGCCTTTAAATGTGTTGTTTAATTCTTAAATAAGGCTAAAATATTTTAGTGGGTATGTCCGCAAATTTTGCGACCAGCAGTTTTTATATGTAAATGATTTTGTCGTCGAAATGTTCAACATTCGACCCAAGCAAAAGAAAATTTGTATGTATGCACATACATGTATGTATCTACATTCTGTATGTAAATATGTACATATGAATGGCCTTGTGTAATTAATTAATTTGCATAGGCGTCATCATTCTAACCTTTTCGTATTCTATACCTACTTTTGTAACAAACTAAAATATGCATATGGGCTAATCCTGAAAAAGTCAACCAAGAGCATGAAATTGAAAATGGTCCGAACTTTTTTTTTTGGTATTTATTAGTAAAGATAATACATTATATGTTAGAAAAACATAAGCATTTTCTATTCGTTGTTAAACTCAGGCTGAGAAAAATCGGCAAAAAAATAGTATTCACTAAGGCCTTTTTATTAGCAAAGTATCATGTTTTTTCTTCGCGGGTTTAGTTTATTGGAAAGAGAGTTATATTATTGTTACTTAGATCGTAATTAGATTCAAGAGTATAAAATTTGCGAAGCTATTAAGAATAAAGGAGTTTTTTACTTTAAAATTTCGCTTATCCTTTTCTCGCGTGCGTTACCAAAAAAATATATAAATACTTATTAAACCTAGGAAACCACTTGAAATAAGAAAAATTTCAGTGACAAAGTAAGCTTGTGTACCTTTTTCCAAAAATAAAATCAGTGTTGTCCGAAAGCTGAATGTTACAACTTTATGTGTGTTTTAAATTTGTAGCGTGCGTTACCGTAAGTGCAAAAATTCAATATATATATATAAAAATGAATCACTATTACATTGGTCATCGCATCGCGCCTGTACGGATGGAACGATTTCGATAATTCTTTTTTTGTTGTGTTTAGTATTGTCTGGAGGTTTTATTGGAAAATAATTTCAAGAAAGTTAAAAGGGCGTGGCACCTCCCATACAAACAAAACGTTTCATACTGTATACGTATTTCCGAAAATATTCTTTGTAAGGCTTCGAACTAGGGATGATTTACTAACGTGATGCCAAGCTCACAAATAGAGATGAGCGTTATTACAAAAAGGGGCGTGGCAGCTCCCATATACCCCACATTTTTTATACTCAATATCTCTGGAAGTGTTCATGGTGGGACACTGGGAATTAGTACATACATAAATAAATAATATCAATACCATACTTACGAAAGAAAATTGGAGCTATTGGAAAAGGGGGCGTGGCATCTCCGATACAAACTTAGTTTTTCATGCTGAATATCTCTGAGTGTTCATGGTAGGACCCTGGAAATTTGTAGGGACATAAACAATATCAAATGGGAACTATTGTAAAAGGGAGCATGGCATCTCCGATACAAACTTAATCTCCCTAAGTTGTGGAAAAGTGTTCCAAACATTATCGGAATTAAAATTTTGCATTGGTTTTCATACATCGATAGCGACTTTATTGAGCTTGCTCGAACAGCTTATTCGCCGAAGAAAAAAATTAAAGTAAAACGTACCTTAGGGTTGCCAGATGTACCCCTTTGGGGGGATTCTACCCCTTTTGGACTTGGTGTTTCCCTATCTACGGAAGGCTCCGTAGATACCCCTTTTTCACTATACTCCTATCCTAATAAATTTTATTTTGTGCTTTTGTGAACATGATGAGATTGGCAAAAATATTTTGAAAAGCTTGTCAAATATGACTAAATAAGTGAAACATAAATATTATATACATTAGTAGTGGGACTTTTTTCGAATAATATTCGAGTAAACATTATTCGAATAAACGAATAATATTATTCGTGGGAAAAAATTCGAATAGTACTATTCGAATAGTATTTTTCGAATAGTGTTATACATATATATATGTGCACACGTTCTCGTTTTTGTGCATAGACATGTAGGTACATGTGTTTTTATGTTATTATAAATATGTATGTGGAGACATATGTACGTATGAAAGGAGGTGGATGGTTTTTTGTTATTGCATTTACATATGTATGCTTTTGTAAGGACATATGTACATATATATGTACGTACTCTGGCTAGCGCGAATGGAAGTGGATGTTTTTTTGTTATTGTTTGTATATATGCATGTAGGTACATATGAATGCTTTTGGTTTTTGTAGTGCCTAGTTAGTAAATTTGGAAGTGCACGCTGGTTTGTATGAGTGTAAATTAGGGTTGCCAGATACCTTTCCCAAAAAAATCAGTACATTGTCTTCCACTAAAAAAAAAACAATATGTGCGGAGAAAATCATCTTTATTACTGGCATTTTGTTTTTGTTTCCGTATCGTTAACTGTCAATCATGTTTCTATGACTTTTAACGTTCGCGTTGCTTCCTCCTTCCTAATTGTTTCATGGTTATGCCGTGGTTATGCTTACGAGCAAAACACCGATGAAATTGGGATACATTTTCGTCATCGGTGAGAGGTGGTTACGCTGAAATCGATGATTAGAGCGCACATATGCAACATAACACATTATTACCCCGAAACCTGGGAGTGCTGGGTGCTTGTTTCACCCAGCAAATTTGATCGATGTGAGAGTCCGAAAATTCTCTCACTCGTCGGAGTGCACAACGGCAATTACACGTTGCTCGCCGAGTATTGTCCTAAGCATAACCACGGCGTTACAAACGTCAAATGAAAACAGTTGGAAAATTAAAAACAGTGTCGGCTAAAATCAGTACAAATCAGTACAAAATCCAAAAAATCAATATTTCTTAAGGTTTTTAAAACCATCAGTACGGAGCACGAAAAATCAGTATTGTACTGATCAAATCAGTACGTCTGGCAACCCTAGTGTACATATCTACATGCATAATTTGGATTTCTCGTTAGCAGGTAGAACATATATGTATGTACATACCTAAATGTATATGTACATTAGAGTGGCCCTTACGCCTATGGAAAAGTGTTTTTTCTACTTTTTTGAGACGTTACCCCCTGAAATGGTTTCATGTACGAAGAAAATATTCCCCGTTTAATATTTGCTCGATTGGGCAACGTTAACCCGTGCCACAATGTGTTGAAATAATGAACCAAGGGTTATATGGTTCGGTGGACGTTTATATTGGACGAATTCTCTTATATTTTTGAATTTTAGTAGATTACAATGTTGTTATTTATTAGACTCCACAAATAAATGATTTATGAATAAAAAATATGTACTGATATTCTATATATTGAAGTACTGAAATGTCATGGATCCTTATTTACTCATATATACAAACAATTGAAGAAAATTGAAATTTTTAATATATATTTTTTCATGTACTCGTACATACATACATATTTATATGGGATATTTTAAAAATAAATGCCCTCTATTATTGTAATTGTACATTGTTGTACATGCATACCTACACAAATAAGAAATACAATTCAGAACTTTAATTCTCTTGAAAGTCCATTGAAAGCGCTTGCGGAGCAGTGAAATAACTCCCACATAAAAGGAATTAAATTAATCCCAAAGAAGGAAATGAAATAAGTCCCAACACACTGCGGGTTATTTCATTTTTCTATAACAATTTGCAACAGCACTTTTGAGCAAGCTAATTCTCACACAGAATGAAAGAAATATCCACATTGTAAAACCCTCAAACAGAGATGCTTAACGAACGAACGAACGGATTCTATTTCGTTTCGTTTATTCACCATTATCAAAATGGTTTTGTTTCGTTAATTCGCAACGCTAAATTATCAAAACCGTTTCGTTTCGATAATTCGCAAAACTAAATTATCAAAATGCAATTGGTAACGTTGAAACGAAGTAAATCAACAAAAAGATTACCTGCAAGAGGCGCATACATACTAAAATATACCACAGCTTATTTTGTAATAAGCTCCAAGAAAATAATTTAACACGTCTTCTTTGTTTGCCGGCCAATAACGAATGATCTCTTTATTCGTTGTATCAATTCTGTATCTACTCAATCTTACAAAATGGTTTCATACAGTGTTGTAAAGTGGTTCTTAAAATCTACTCTACGTCGATTATGGCAACACCATTTATTTTACTTAACCCTTAGTTTATGCAAATATGTACAATGTATACTAAGCCTGAGTTCACACTACTACAACTCGGCCATCCTGAATAAAAGAATCCCCTGATTCTATGTCAAGTGCAAAAAATTTTGGTTTGATTATATACAGTTTAATTAACTTAATATACATTGATTATGGCTAACTCGACCATCCTGATAAAAATAGAATCCCCTGATTCTATGTACTAGCATAACAATTGTATGTACAATAACATATGTTTTCTAAACATACTATTAAATTGATTAAATAAGGTAACATATATAAGTGACATATACATATATACAAAAATACATTTATTTTCACACATTTTTACAATTAAACCACGGCTTTAAGTTTTCTATTGACCATACACCTTTATAAGGAATTTGTGTTTGTTGGAAACCTTCAGCATCTTCAACCAAATAGCGATCATTTTCTAAAATTTTGGATATTCTATACGGGCCTTTATATTTAGGTATAAGTTTACTAGAGGCGCCTATTTGTGAACTGACATTAGAAATTACTACATAATCTCCTAGATCAATTGTACGTGGCTTTTGACGTCGAGAATCTGAATAATCCTTGTTATATTCTTTGTTGGAAACCTTCAGCATCTTCAACCAAATAGCGATCATTTTCTAAAATTTTGGATATTCTATACGGGCCTTTATATTTAGGTATAAGTTTACTAGAGGCGCCTATTTGTGAACTGACATTAGAAATTACTACATAATCTCCTAGATCAAATGTACGTGGCTTTTGACGTCGAGAATCTGAATAACCCTTGTTATATTCTTGAGCTTTGCTTTGTTCCCTTTCTGCAAGTTCTCTGATGTGTTCGATGTTTTTTTCGTTCTGGAGATTGTATTGCTTCTAAAACATTTTCTTTCGGGCTGTCAATGACTTTTTCCCTTTGCGTTACCCCGAATAGTAGTACACTGGGATGTTCTTTGGTCGCTTTGTGTACCATATTATTCATTGAATGTTCTACTGATTGCAACACTTTTTCCCAACCTAAGTCCTTTCCAGAGTTGGTCATTTTGGCTATCATGGGACCTAATGTTTTATTGACGATTTCAACCTGACCATTAGCCTGGGGCGAATTTGTTGCTATCTTAATATGCTCTATATTATTATCTGCTAAGAACTCTTCGAATTCCTTAGATGTAAAACAGGTGCCTCGATCGGAAATTAAAACTTTAGGTCTGCTGTACGCTCGAAAATAATCTTTTAAAGCTATGACAGCTTCTTTCGATGCTGTTGTCTTTGCGGGATATAAACGAACAAACTTGGTAAAAGCATCTATCACCACTAATACATGCTTCTTTGTGGTATTTTTACTATGCACAGGTCCATAGTGGTCTACATGTACCATTTCAAATGGTTTGTTTCCTTTTGGTATCATGTTTAGAAGTCCTTCCTTTTTACCGCTTTTGTTAGCAAACGCTATGCATTTTAAACAGTTTTCAATGTGTGTAGATGCTTTTTTTCTAATATGTGGAAACCAAGAGCATTTACTTAACGTGTTGACAACCTTTTCTATACCCATATGCCCCATTTCATCGTGATATTTATATAGCACGTGCTGCTCCATATCTTCGGGTACGTAGAATAATAAATGACTGTTATTTTTTTTATAAACTATACCATTTCTCATTTCATAATTACGATTTTCTTTGTTTTCTAGTTCTTCTCTTATTTTTCCTATGCGATCATCTCTATTTTGGCAAATAATTAGGTTTTCTTCAAACGTATTAGTATGAATTACTAAAATGTTTGTTCTACTTAGCGCATCCACATGCTGCATTCTTTTCCCTTCTCTGTGCTCGAGCTCGTAATCAAAGTTTTGCAACTCGAGTGCCCATCTAGCAATTCTAGGATTTATTTCCTTTTTGTTAAGGGTGAGTGTGAGAGAATTGCAATCAGTTACAATGTTGAACTTTATCCCCTGAAGGTATACTCTGAATCTCTTCAGTGCATATATTATTGCTAAAGTTTCGAGTTCAAAACTGTGATACCGCGATTCTACCTCAGTTGTACGTTTTGAAAAATAGAAAACAGGGTGTAGTTTATTATCCTTTTCTTTTGGAGTAATATTGCTCCGAAGCCTAGAGAGCTTGCATCAGTGAAGTTCTGTAGCGTCGTTGGGGTCGTATATTGCCAGCACTGGGGCGGCCAATAGCCTTTTTTAAGGGATTCAAAGGTTTCTAATTCAACCTGACCAAATCGGAACTTTTCTCCTTTTCTCAAGAGGTCATAAAGGGGTTTAGCTATCGTTGAGAAATCTTTAATGAATCTTCGGAAATATGAACATAGACCTAGAAAACTCTGTACCTCTTGCAACTTGGTTGGTGCAGCATAACTTTCGATGGCTTCTAGACCTTTTTTGTTGGCCTTTATCCCTTCGACCGTAATCGTATAACCTAAATAAGATATCTCTGCCATAAGAAAATCGCATTTATCTAATCGCAGTTCTAAGTTATTTTCCACTAAACAGCGAAAAACTTTACCTAATATGTACAAATGCTCTTCTATAGTTTCCGTTGCTATCAGTATGTCATCGTGATAAACAGTAACTTCGCCTTCACGTATCATTTCTGAAAAGATTTTATTTATAAATTTTTGAAAAGTGGCCGGGGCATTTCTGAGCCCGAACGGCATTCTTAAAAATTCATATTGCCCTAGTGGTGTTGTAAAAGATGTGTACTTTACTGATTCTTCTTCTACAAATACATGGAAAAATCCATTCTTTTGGTCTAATTTCGTGAAGAGCTTTTTGTTTACTAACCTATCTAGCAAGTCGTCGATGAGTGGTATTGGGTAATTATCTTTTGCAGTGATTTTATTTAGTTTCCTATAGTCGACACACATTCGAAGCTCTCCTGTTTTCTTCTTGACCAATACTATTGGTGACACATACTCTGACTCACTGGGCCGTATATAACCTTTCTGCATATAGTCATCTAGGATTTTTTGCAACTCAGCTTTTTCGTTATATGACAGCCTTCTAGGTGTACAACTAAAAGGTTTGTTGTTATCTAAGACTAGGCGAATTTCTTTCTTAATTTTAGGTTCATTTGGCCTTTTTGCAAATAAGTATTCTTTACAAAAGAGTTTATGAAGATAGCCTTTGTCATTGCAACTAATTTCCTTTCCAACTTTGTATTCAACTACGTCCGTACTTTGTATTTCTAATGCCAATATTTCATTAAGTGCCTCATTCATCATTTGGTTCACGTTGTTTTCAACAATTGAATTTGTGTTATTACCGCTATTAGGTTTAGATGCATTGTTTTCGATAATATTTCCGGTATCTTCGTCTAAAAACCCCACTCCGTCAATTTGGAGTTTTGCGCCACTTGCCTCTATAAAATTTCTACCTAAAATAGCAGAATAACTAATCGATTCATCTGGGATAATTATAAATTCTATTAATATCTTTTTATTCAAAACTTTAACGAAAAAATCTACACTTCCAATTGTATTCAAAATTGAGTTGTTAATTCCAAAATATTTCGTCTTCACTTTAGTTGCGTTCCTTTTGGTATTAGACTACTTTTCAATAAGCTTACTGGGCTCCCCGAATCGATTAAGCATTCTATAACAATATTACTATTTGGGTGTGCCATAATCTCTATACTAAAATTACTTACAAATTTGTTGCTGGACGACGGCTTCTTGTACTGTTTGCAGCTCGCCGCAAAATGACCACGTTCGCCACATGCGAAGCACGTTCCAGGCTCTCGTTGGTTTTCTGCACTCGGCTGATCTGTGACCTGAGCAGTTGCAGTTGAAGCACCTTAACCTCTCTGTTGTTGCGTTTGATGTGTTACGTTGTGGGAGTTCTATAGTGCGAAACGCCATCACCAGCTCGTTTACCGATTTGAAATTTTGAATTTTTGCTTGGATTTTTAGTTGTGCATTTGGAATACCGTCTATGACGTATTCGATGAATTCGGAGTCGGCAAGGTTCAGCGATGAACTTAGCAGCCGTTTGTCATTGACATAATTGCTGAAACTCTCGTTAGCCTGCCATATGCGTTTTTCAAATTTGCGTCGAATTTCCAATACATTTTCTTTGTTTGCAAATAGTATGGTCATTTCGTGAAGGATTTCATCGACACTTCGGGTAAACATATTATTTGAATTATACCCCGACAGTGCGGGGCCTTTTAACTTGAGACGCACTACCAAGCTTAGAGATTCGTCGTTGATGTTGAGTACTCGCTGAAAGTGTCTTAATTGGGAGCACAACATTTCAACTCCATCGTTGCCATCGTAATCGCTTATTAAATTTTTCATAGTTTCCAATGGGGCATCGTGCTTAGTGTTGCTCGACATTGTACCTGATTTTTCGACGTGCAGTTTCAATTTGAGCAACTCTATTTCCTTTTCTAGTAGTTGTAGTCTAAAACTATCAGAATGGTTTGGCGTGTTGGAATTTGTATCGCACTGTACCCCATGGTCAGTTACCAAACGGTCTCTACTCAATCCGTTATTTGTGCATAGAATACCGGTAGCACGTTCGCTTTCTACCCTGCAAGAACTGTGCAGGTCATTTGACCGGTCATATTACCGGCAGGCATGACCAAAAGTTTTGGGATATTTCCTATCACATTATTAAGGGCATCGGGAACTTTTGTGACCCTTTCATTCATCACGTTCCCGTATGTGTATTTTCAAATTCCATTCTATCCTTATCTATCTCATTGGTTTTGAACTTGGCTAGAACACATACGAGTGCAAATGTGTTGGTAATATTATATTTTTGTAATAGTGTTAGTACTTTCGGTAACACAATAGGTCTGTTTGGTGAGATTTTGGGTAGAATGCTATTTTATGTCAAACTGAAGATGAAGGCAAAACTTCAACAAACGCATTTGTGCGAAATGCTATTTAGTGTCAAAAATGACGCTTAGGAACAGTGTTGCCACAGCCTCAAAAATTATGGTATCACAAATTGATGCCTTCATGTTTTTTTTTTCGTGGTCACGCTTTCCTTTACCGATCGTAAAAACCGTTTATAAAAGGGGCGTTGCACCGTCCTCCGATCCTATATCTGAAGTCGGAACAGTCCGGAGGCCGATAGTTTTCGAAATATAAATATTTGTTTTTTCAAAATACCTTTATTTTGGTGATAACGGGTTGAAAGGACCACATAATCCTCTTTCTGGGGCAAAATCTACGTACCCATCAACAGTAATCCTGCGTGGAATACCTTTATCGCCTTCATGAGGGAGTACTTAATTTATAAAAAAAAAAAACAGCTAAGCACAATTACATATGATACGTAGATAATTTTTATTTTGGCTTAGAACAAATTTTATTTTTATCAAACTTTTGGTTGGACCACTCCGCATAGCAGGCATTTTGACTTAAAGGAGGACAGTGCGACAAATATTTAAGAACTGATTCAATGACTCCAATTCAATTCCAAAATCAGCTCTGGCAACTAGATCACCCAGCTCGTTTGACCCATTTCATTTTATAGAACTTTTATATTACTCGGTACAGTACCAAAGTATTCATATTTATTTGCATGTGAAATTTAAGTATTATCTTTATAATTTTATATTAAAAAAACGATATCGTTAAAACCACGAAAGTAGCTTACTTTATTAAGTTTAATTTTTTTCTCAAAAATTTTTCGGTGTTAGAACCCAAAATCAGCATATTTTATTTATTTTTTTTTTTTTTCAAACATTTTTCGGTGATACCAAAAAAACCATAAATGTATCAATTTGTGATACCAAATTTTTTGAGGTTGTGGCAACACTGTTTACAATTTCTTCCTCTTTGTAGGATTTACTTTGTTAAGTAATTACTTTCAATTATTTGTTAAATATTTTATCTTTTATTCTTTATGATTTATTCTTTATGATTATCAAAAAAGTTAAATTTGTTTTATCAGATTTTCAATTTTCTACAAAATAACATTAACTTTCAATTTTTAAATAAAATAAAATATATGTACAATACATTTTGGCGATCCTGCGAACTAATTATTTGAACGAATATATGTATATTAATTTCTTGCGTCGACTAGCTGTGCCATTAATATTTGAAATCGTCAACTACGACACAATAATTAAAAGTTTGAACATTTTAACGGAATCTTGATAAATCCGAATTTAATTACATATATTAAACAATACATAAACCGCAACGGCAATTAATCTAAATACCTAAACAACAATCAATGATTGCAATTATCCGAAACTAAAAATTCAAAGTATAGATTGAAAATTTTAGCCACAACTTTTTCTGCAATTGGCATATCTCCAACAACAACAGCTACAGCAGCAAATAATTCGTAATCGCATTTCATTTGTCAATAAAGCTGTAACAACAACTACAGCAACAAATATTCATCTAACAGCAATAATAATGACCGATTTAACAACAACGAGCAATCGAACTTATAACTACTACAACGAAAAGCAACATCAATTTCGTTTCACCAATCTTTAGCGATATCACAACCATCTACTTTATCTACATTTTGATCAAAAAATTATTATCAACATCACCATCAGAATCTTCCTTTTATTTCGTTAGCTCCAACATTCTTTTTGGTGAGCTGTATTATTTCTATTTATACTTTTATATACATATATAACAGAAATTATTATCATTAATATTTTAACAAAATAACTATTTATATTATTATTGTTCACTCCTTTTCCAATTTATTTGTATATTTATTTTCATATTAATCATGCATCGTTCACCTATACGTACACGAACATATACATCCACAGATCCACAACAAGAAAATCAAAATCAGTTTGTAGATTTAAATAATACACAAACTATAAGTTCAAATCAATTATTTCAAAATGAAAATATTAATAGATCTAAATCCTTAAAACTTCCCCAATTCTGGGAAGAATGTCCTCAAGCGTGGTTTCTTTTAGTTGAAGGACAATTTGAAATTAATCAGATTTTTGATGATAATCTGAAATTTCAAAATATACTTATTTCGCTCCAACGTGATACAATTTCAAAAATTTTAGATGTAATTAATCCTTTACTTAACAAATATGAAACTATCAAAAAAAACTTTATGTGAAAGATATTCCCTTAGTGAAGAAAAGAGATTAGAAAAATTATTTTCTAATACTGAAATAGGTGATCGTTCTCCATCAGAACTTTTTCGATATATGAAATCACTTACAGGTTCAAATTCAATAGTTAGGCAAGAGTTATTATTTAAATTATGGATCAGAAAACTTCCCCAACAAATTCAAATTCACTTAACTTCTAGTAATAATCAAAATATAGATGAAATTATTATTTTAGCTGACAAACTTTTTGATATTCTTAATAAACCTCAATCTTCTAAATCAGCTTTTATAGCTAGTGTTGAAAATAATGTACTTTCTGAATGTGTTAAAAATTTAAGATTTAACTACTGTCATTTTCCAAAATTTAAATAACATAACATCTGATATTAATGAATTAAAATTACGACCAAGATCTAGAGAAAGAAATAATTTAAGATTTAGAAGATTTTCAAGATTTTCGAGATCTCGAAGTAACAATAATAATAATTATGATCAAATTTGTTGGTATCATAAGAAATTTAAACATAATGCCAACAAATGCATTCCACCTTGCAATTTTAACAAAAATAATATTCAATCTAATTCAAGTAATTTAAACTAAAGCGTTCCATTATGATGGTGGCTGATAATGGAAACAATGTAAAACCCTCTCGCCGCCTCTTTATTTATGATAAATTCAATAATTTAAATTTTTTAATTGACACTGGTGCAATAGTTTCAGTTGTTCCTTTTTCCAAATTCAAATCGTATACAAGAAATTCTGATCTTAATTTAACGGCAGCTAACGGTTCTTCTATCAAAACTTTTGGAACGAAACTTTTGAAACTTAATTTAGGATTAAGACGTGATTTCGAATTTCCTTTTATATTAGCTGATATTTCAACTCCCATCATTGGTGCAAATTTTTTAGAAAAATTCGGTATATTAGTTGATATTAAAAATACAGAAATAATAGATTCAGCTACTAAATTAAAAGTCTCTGGATCTTCAGGTTATTGTGATATATTCTCACTTAAGATATCATTTACTGAAAATAAGTTTACTAAAATTCTTGATGAATTCCCTTCTATTACCTGTGAACCAGATTACACTAAATCAGTGCAACATCAAACAGTTCACAGGATTGAAACAAAAGGAATTTTACCTTTCTCAAAACCTAGACGTCTTGATCCAATTAAATTAAAAATAGCAAAAACGGAATTTGAATATTTAGTTAAAACTGGAATATGTAGACCTTCTAATTCTCACATTGCTTCTCCTCTACATTTGGTTCCAAAAAAAGATCCAAATGATTGGAGACCTTGTGGAGACTATAGAAGACTCAATTTTATAACTATACCAGACCGTTATCCATTACCTCATATTCATGATTTAACAATTGACTTAAAGAATAAAGACATATTTTCCAAAATTGATTTAGTCCGTGCTTATCACCAAATACCAATGGCCGAAGAAGACATTCATAAAACTGCAATAACCACACCTTTTGGAATGTTTGAATTTATTCGTATGCCTTTTGGTTTACGTAACAGTGCACAAACATTTCAAAGATTTATAAACGAAGTATTTTCAGGTCTAGAATTTGTTTTTGTCTATATTGATGACATTCTTGTTGCAAGTGATAATGAAGAGCAACATATAGAACATTTAAAATCCGTATTTGAAAGACTTCAAAAATATAATTTGAATAATAAACCAAATAAATGCATTTTTGGTACAAATAAATTAGACTTCCTCAGTTATGAAATTTCATGTGATGGAATTAAACCTTCTTCCGAACGAGTTGAAGCAATCATTAATTTTGAAAAACCACTTTCAATCAAAAAATTGCAAAAGTTTCTAGGCATGATTAATTATTACCATAGATTTATTAAAATGTTAGCAACAGAACTATGCCCGTTACATGAAATGTTAACATTTACTATTAAACATAAACTTAAAGAACTTAATTGGTCTGAGAAAACAACTAATGCTTTTGAAAATGTTAAAAAACTTTTTGCCCAAAAAACATTACTTACACATTTTGATAAAAATGGTCAACTATCACTTGCAGTAGATGCATCAAATGTAGCAATTGGTGCAGTTTTACAACAAATTAGTAATAATACTTTAGAACCACTTGCATATTTTTCACGCAAATTATCTACTACAGAAAGCAAATATTCTACTTTTGACAGAGAACTTTTGGCAATATACAATTCAATTAAACATTTGAAACATTTTCTTGAAGGCCGAAAATTTACTGTATTCACAGATCATAAACCTTTAACACAAATTCTTAATTCAAAAACAGATAAATCACCTCGACAAATTAGACATCTCGAATATATTGCACAATTCACAAGTGACATTCAATACATTTCTGGCAAAGATAATATAGTTGCTGATACTCTTTCACGAATTCCAGATATAAACACAATTTCGTCTCAAGATATACATTTACAAACATTATATGAAGAACAACAAAAAGATAAAATTTTACAGGAAATTATTTCTAACAAAAATTCTAAAAATAATTTAAAACAAATAAATATACCAGTCCTTAATCTTAACATTTGGTGTGACATTACTCAACAACCTTTTAGACCATTTGTTCCAAATTCAATGAGGAGAATTATTTTTGATAAAATTCATTCATTATCACATCCAAGTTTTCGAACAACTAGACGTTTAATTCAATCAAAATATTATTGGCCTAATATGCGTAAAGAAATTAACAATTGGACTTCAACTTGTATCAGTTGTCAAAAAACTAAAATTTCGAAACATACAAAATCTATCGTAGAAAAAATTAGTATACCTAATGGGCGATTTGAACATATACATATGGACCTTGTTGGCCCATTACCTATGTCAAGAGAAAATCGTTTCATTTTAACTATAATTGATAGAAATACACGCTGGCCAGAAGCTTATCCAATTAAAGATATTTCTGCTTCTACAATTGCAACAACTTTTGTTCAAAATTATATTCATCGTTTTGGCATTCCACTTAAAATAACTGTAGTTCAAGGATCTCAGTTCACATCAAAATTATTCACTGAATTAACTAAATTGATAGGATCACATAAAATTCATACTTCTCCTTATCATCCTCAATCAAATGGAATGATTGAAAGGTTTCACAGAACTTTGAAAACTGCTATTACAGTTTCAGGAGATTCCGTACACTGGTCTGATATTCTTCCTTGGATTCTACTAGGACTTCGTACTTCTATTAAGGAAGATTTGAAATTCTGTCCTGCAGAATTAGTATATGGGCAAACTCTTAGATTACCAGGTGAATTAGTTATTTCAAATAATAATAATAACAATGAAAATGATAATTCAATTGAGATGATTACTAAATTAAGAGAATATTTTTCACATATCAGATCGAAAGTTTTACATCACAAGAATATTCTTTTATTCCAAAAAATTTAAAATCTTGTGAATATGTTTTTCTTAAAGTTATTCACAAATCTAATTTACAACCACCTTATGAAGGACCATTCAAAGTTATATCTAAACATGAAAAAGTATTTAAAATTCAATATGGAAATAATATTAAAACAGTTTCCATAGATTTACTTAAACCTGCAAATATTATCCACGACTCTACACAAAATACTAATACATTTACACTTTCTAATAACAAAAAGAAAATAACATTCAATATTAATATACTTTTTATTGGAGGGGGAGTATATGTAGGAGTTACTTTGTTAAGTAATTACTTTCAATTATTTGTTAAATATTTTATCTTTTATTCTTTGAAATTTATGATTATCTAAAAAGTAAAATTTGTTTTATCAGATTTTCAATTTTCTACAAAATAACATTAACTTTCAATTTTTAAATAAAATAAAATATATGTACAATACACTCTTCTTCAGAGATTTTAACACATTTTAGGAAAGTACCCACACAAATTCTGTGTGCGGATTCCTACAAATAGCTAGTCTTCTTTCTCGCTCACATCCTCTGATCCTCTCGCTCTTTTGTGGTAAAATTCCTGCAACTCGTACGCTTTCCTACACTCAACAAACGCTATTAATTCTAGCAGGGTAAGTTCCCGTTGCCTGACGCATTTTCGGTATTGCCGTTGTCGCTGCTGCCGGCGTCGATGTTTTCAGCGGCTGCGCCGTCGCTGTCGCCATCATTGGAAACGTATAAACCAATCAGACCTTCGTCATTCGCACCGTTGTCGTTGTTGTTGCACAAGCCGTTGTTATTTTCTTTGCTTTTTTCTTTTCTTTTGGAGCTATAGCCGTCGTCATTGTCTTTTTCTTTGCTGGAGTCGCCGTTGTCGTTGTTTTTTCTGCTGCCGCTATAGCGCGGGCCGTCGTCATCGAAATTTTCGTTGTTGCGGTAGTTACTCTTTGTGCTTACGCCACCACTTTGATCGCCAACTTGGTCCTGGTGTGATGGGCACATACCGCGGGCTTCTGCCGAGAGCTCGCTGAGTCTTGCGGCAAGAGATGCCTTGGCTCCACTGGCATTGATCCCGACCGCAGTGCACCATGCCTTCAGCTGCATCAGGGTATACCTTTCCGCGTTTATTGACTCTTGGTCCATTGTTCACAAAAAAATTTCACTTTATTTATGGTGGTGCTTCGTGGACCACTTCTGATAAAATATACCACAGCTTATTTTGTAATAAGCTCCAAGAAAATAATTTAACACGTCTTCTTTGTTTGCCGGCCAATAACGAATGATCTCTTTATTCGTTGTATCAATTCTGTATCTACTCAATCTTACAAAATGGTTTCATACAGTGTTGTAAAGTGGTTCTTAAAATCTACTCTACGTCGATTATGGCAACACCATTTATTTTACTTAAGCCGGAATTACAATAGCGCTGTGGCTGTGGCAGCGACTGTTTTTCGAAATCAGCTGATTTTTAGAAACTACGGTTTTGTAATAAAGCGGCACATAATACAGCAGAGGCAGCTGGCAGCACCGCTCCGTTTAGCCCAAATTCTAAATTCGCTGCCGCTGCCTTGAATCGCAGCCAACTTCAAAGTGTTGATGTGAACTTATGTCTGTTTCCATACTATCCAATGTAATATATTTTTTACTAATTTTGTGTTTCCGTACTTTGATGCCAGCAAGCGGGAGAGAATTTAATTTTTACTTAATTAATTTCCACTAGCAAATATTGCTGGCGGGATGCAAAAGCAAAGAAGAAGAAAGAGCAGAGGAAAAAATGAAACAAGATTGATTATTTTAATTGAAAAAAGTGGACATGAAAATGGTAAGTAAATTTATGTCACCACGTGTCCAAGGTAAAAGGAAACAGACCTAATATCAGGGTTCGGAAATTCTCACTCACATTCATTCACGTTCGCGAGCGAGAATATTTCAAATTATTTTTTTCGTTCATTTATCACGAGTGAGAAATGCAAAAAAAAAGTATGCTTCTCACTCGCGATAAGTGAACAAAAAAAAAATTTCCATATTTTTCACTCACGAGCGAAAAATAAAAAACCAAAATTTCTCACTCACATGTGATAAAACCGAACTAAGCCGGCTTCGGCTGTTCACATATGAGAAAAGCAATGCGAGAAATACTGATCGCGAGCAGTTTTAGCGTTCACGAAAAGATTTTCTCATGGACATTTTTCAGCTGCGTTGTATGGAAGGAAATGCAAGGAGATTTTCGCAGTTGCCTTAGCCAAGCATTTGTGCGTACATATGTATCTACATATTTATGTATGGTTGGGTGTATGCATACAAGGGAATGGTTTGCATATGAACATATGTATGTATATACATACATATTATTTATGTATACGTATTCAATATTATCTCGGATTGCCTGCGATCTTTAGTAGAAGGCGGGTAACTAAATTTTCCTTGTTTATTATAATTACATTATTGAGTCTTTTTTTATAATTTTTTTTTTTTTTTTTTTTTGCAAATACATACATACATATGTGACGAGTTCTTAATAGCCATTTTTATAGCAAATGTAGGTATGTAGATGCTAGCTCCTTTTTTATACCTTTTTAGAAAGGTTTTTGAACGTGGAATGATATACATACATACCTAAATATGTATATCATTCCACGTTCAAAAAAAAAAATTTAAATAAAAGCGTGGGTGCACTTTTCGTAATGCATATCTTACGTAATTGGAATTTAAAGTCTTTATCGCTTCCTTCCATTTCACCAATACTGTTTTATAACATGAATATCTAATGAGTACCCGCGTATATGTTGATACATATACAGAAATGCTTTGAAGAAATACGTTAAATGTATGCTTAGATCAGACATAGGCAGCCCATACCACAATTGTGGGAAGTCGATTCACACGTATTCTTACTCTCTTCATCAGTCGTTTGCCAACTGTCGAACGATAAACATTGCGCCAGACTACGTCGCTTCGTGGTTGAACGCAAGCATTGACTTTATACAGGTAATGTATGTATGTATGTCCACAAATAAAATGCCCGGCGAGAAATTTTATATGATGGAAATGCCGTCGGCCATATGCAATGCCTTTTTTGCTATAAAGTATTTAAAAATAATATAAATGATTAAAGGCATTGCGAAGTATTTCAGAAACAGTTTTTGTACTCTTATTTGGATGACTTTTGTCTTCCAAACACTCTGTTTTACGCAACTACCCTTTAATTTTTTTCAGAAGAGATATTTTTTTTCATTCAAAAGCAAAAAATAAAAACAACAAAAAAACCAAAATTGTCCGTTCTACATATGTATACGTATGTACATATATTCCACTTGAAGCGGATTAATTTCCTACTGGGGTGCGCATGCGGAGAACTTGTTTTGTTCTCACCAACACAACCTCATTTCAGATTTCGCCGACCACTGGCTTAGATCATACCTCGGCGTTTCATAGATCTTAAGATCAGACAAACAAGTTATGCTCTTCACACAGACAGGTTGCGCTCTTTGTTTAAAAAATTATTTAGTCGTCGCTGAACAAGTGGCCAAACAACATCGTGTGTGGCTATCGCATGTTTGCGCAGCGAATGTTAAAAATTTGCATGTACGTATGTACATATATGCATGTATGTATGTTTGTTCGCCATACCCTGCAAAAAAATGTGCGATTAATCCCAATCGGTTCACAATTAGTCCCCGATTGTTCCCGCACAGGTATAAATGTAGACCAATTGTTCCCGAAAGGGTACAAATCTAGATTGATTAAATGTAGAAATTTTACAAAAATATTCAATGTATGAATTTAAAAAAATGTATAATAATAGGTAAAACTGAACACTCTTTCTTTTAATAACAATAATGAATAATAATTTTAACAAAATGTTACCAAAAATTCCTATTGGAAAATCAATTACAATTATAAACTCAATACTGACTATGTAAGAAAATTTGTATTTATTGATTATTATTATTTTTTACAAACGTAAAACTTATTGTATAATCTTTACTTAAATAGGCATGAACATTTATAATTTTTAAGATTGTTTTAAAAAATAGCCTTGGCTAATTTTGAAAAATTCCTCACATGTATTTTACACTCGCATAATGCATTCTCAGAACTTAAAATATTTTGAGGAGATATTTATTTTTTTTTAAAAGATTTCACTACAGGATGAAAGCTAATCGAATAAACTTTCTTCTAACATTTATAACAATAATTTTTACATTTTCATAAAAAATAGCCTTGGCTTACAACTTTGGATGAAAGCGATTAATCTACATTTGTACCCGTTCGGGTATAAAAATTGAACAATTAGTCTCTTCATAGGATATTCTCGAAAAAATGCGATCAATTCGCCCATATAAAGGGATGTAAAATTGTCCTAGTCGCATGCTCCCTTGCGATTGATCCCGGACACGTCCCGTATTAATCGAATTTTTTGCAGGGTAGCGATCAAAGCGCTCTCACTTATACACTTGCATTTACAAATTTGCCGAGCCATGGCTTAGATTGAAATTAAGATCCAAATGAACTAAGGAGTAATATAAATCTTGTTCAAAAATATTAAAAATTATTTTTTTTTCCTTTTCAGTAAATTTTTATATTAATATTAAATATAAAAGCTTTAAAAATTTTTTTTTACTTTGTTTAATTATATATGTATATAGATTGAATTTTGCACTTACGGTAACGCACGCGACAAATTTAAAGCACATATAATGTTGTAACATTCAGCTTTCGGACAACACTGATTTTATTTTTGGAAAAAGGTACACAAACTTACTTTGTCACTGAAATTTTTTTTTATTTCAAGTGGTTTCCTAGTTTTAATAACTATTTATATAGTTTTTTGGTAACGCACGCGACAAAAAGGATAAGCGAAATTTTAAAGTACAAAAACTCCTTTATTCTTACTAGCTTCGCAAATTTTATACTCTTAAATTAAATTACGTTCTATGTAGAATGATTAGAGCGTGTAACAATAATATAACTATTTTCAATAAACAAAACCCGCGAAGAAAAAAAAAATGATACTTTGCTAATAAAAAAGCCTTAGTGAAAATTATTATTTTTTGGTGATTTTTCTCAGCCTGAGTTTAAGAATAAAGTTCGGACCATTTTCAATTTCATGCTCTGGGTTGACTTTTTCAGGATTAGCCCATATGCATATACATATTCACATATCATTACCAAACTTAGTACCTAGATAGGGGTATTTCAGCTTTACTAACAATAAAAAAATATTTATGTATGTGTGTAGTTTGGGCGGATTGAACCGCCTCTCAAAAAAAAAAAATGAAATCCAAGGACAAAAAAGTGCTACCTAAGTACTTTCATTGATACATCCATATGTATATATGTATGCACATATGTACATACCCTGCAGTAAAAAAATATCAATTGCGAAAAATAGCAAGCTTATAAGTAACTACTTTGTGGCAATTGCAGAAAATAGTTAATTTTTAATGTACTTAGAAAAACTAACGTCTAATTGGACCATAAGTCATGCAGAGGAATCCAAAATTCGATTACCTGCACTTACCTGTGGCTGCACAGATGCCAATGACAGCAATCAGCTGTTTGATGAAGTCAAACAAAATTTAATTTTCAACCGGCCGCGTGAAAAGTTTAATTTGTGTGTTGTAAATTTTGTGTAAAAGTAAGTATTTATAATATTAAAATTGTTAAAAAGTGGTTGTAGTGGAAGGAATAAGCGTAGATTGGTAAAGAAGCAAAAGGAAATTTATTTAAATAGATTAAATAGTGATGTATTGTAGAACGATCCTCCGTCATCCCTTGTCAAGTTTGGTTTGGAGACAAACCGGTTTCGGCTAATATGCGCCATCTTCAGTGTCTTTTTTCGTTCTGAGTTATTTTGTGTAAGTTCGATAGTACTTATAGTAACTGACTTCCATCGTTTGGTCACGTACTTCGTGTTCGTGTGTTCGTGCATTCGTGCGTTCGGGCGACGTGCATACGTGCGTGCGTGCGAGTCTGTGCGTTTAGGTATGTGAATCTATTTTTGTATCCTCATTAAACAGGCAGGTAAAAGTCCGTTATTGTCCTCTTGTGTGTTGTTTTGTTTATGTCGGTTTTAGGTTTTCTGTCCTCTTTTCGGTATAATAGCTTAAGCGGTTCAAATAATGTATCTGATGCGGTGTTTATTTGTTCATTTATTATTTTACCTACGAATGTCTTCTGTTTGTATATCTCCATATTTTCTAATACGTTAGGTCGTTTTCCCTTATGTTGTATGTGAAGAATTTTAGCTGTTTTTCCTATTTTCATTGGTGTACATTTGTTTTCTGCCATGTGGTTGGGGAAATTTGATTCCACTGTCGTTGATGATTTCCTTATTTTCTTATTGTAATCTCTTACGTGTTCTCGATATCTCGTCTTGATTTGGCGTCCTGTTTGTCCTATATAGCTATTTTGGCATTCGCAAGTCAATTTGTATACGCCTTGTTTGTCAAAGGGGTCTTCCTTGTTAATGTTGTTTCGTAGAAGTTTTTCCATGTTGTTCCTCGTTTTAAATGCTGCATTTATAATTTTGGAAAACTTTAGCCAACTTGTAAGATGTTGCTCCGGTATACGATAAGACTGCCCATTTCTTCTCTACCTTTTCTTTGTTTTCCGATTTCTTTGAAGTTATGTTTTTCTGTATTTTCTTCACCAAACATTTTTGATATCCGTTGTTCTCCGCGATTGTGTATATTGTGCTGAGTTCCTTGTTGTAAGCTTCCTTTTCTAACGGGGTCCGTTCAAGTCGTGTTAATAAATGTCTGAAAGCGGCGTTCTTGTGTTGTTGAGGATGGCTAGATTTATTGTGTATTACTGTATCCGTTGCTGTGGGTTTTCTGCTCCTGTTCCACGCAAGGCATTTATGCAGACGCATAATCGAAAAGAGCATAAAAGCTGATGGAAAGAAAATGGTAGCAAATGAATATAAAACGGTAAAAGAATTGAGAAAAAAACTAAGAGAGAATAAAATAATAGCAACAAAAGCAGACAAAGGAAATACAACGGTGCTAATGGACGAAGAGGAATACACCACAAAAACAGGCCAACTCATCAAAGAAATGGGCTGCCGAGTGATGAGGAAGGACCCAACGGAGGAATACCAAATGGCAATAAAGCGTGCAATAAAACAGGCAAAAAATATAGTAGACAACAAGATAGCCTACACTCTCACGGCAATGAATCCATCGGCCCCGTCACTGATCGCACTACCTAAAATCCACAAAGCAGGAACACCTATGCGACCAATAGTAAACCATAAATCGGCACCAGGATATAGACTATCAAAACATCTAAATAAGCTACTAACCGAGACACTGGACCTGTCCAATAAATACACAATCAAAAACACGACTAGTCGAAAAACTGAACAACCTGAACGTACCTAAGGACTCGAAACTGGTATCGTTTGACGTGAAAGACCTATACCCTTCGATACCACTGACAGAAACACTAAAAACTCTAACCAAAATATTGACAGAAAAAACGGACATTGCAACAGAGATCGTAAACACACTGAAAGTAACCCTGGACCAGAATTATTTCAAATTTTACAATAAAATATACAGACAAACTCACGGACTGGGAATGGGTAACCCCACATCAGCCATCCTTATGGAAGTATTTATGCAACATTTGGAGGAAAGTTATATGGAAGAACTGGCGAAAAATCTGGGAGTAAATTTTTATGCCAGGTATGTAGACAACATCATCTGCCTCATAACGGAAAATAAAGAAGAAAAAATTTTGGAATACCTCAACGGCCAACACAAAAATATAAAATTCACCATGGATGCAGAGAAAAATAGAAAAATCAACTACTTAGACCTCACAATTAAAATAAACAAGGAGACTAACAAATTTACTTACGAAATATACAGAAAACCCACAGCAACGGATACAGTAATACACAATAAATCTAGCCATCCTCAACAACACAAGAACGCCGCTTTCAGACATTTATTAACACGACTTGAACGGACCCCGTTAGAAAAGGAAGCTTACAACAAGGAACTCAGCACAATATACACAATCGCGGAGAACAACGGATATCAAAAAAGTTTGGTGAAGAAAATACAGAAAAACATAACTTCAAAGAAATCGGAAAACAAAGAAAAGGTAGAGAAGAAATGGGCAGTCTTATCGTATACCGGAGCAACATCTTACAAGTTGGCTAAAGTTTTCCAAAATTATAACATTAATGCAGCATTTAAAACGAGGAACAACATGGAAAAACTTCTACGAAACAACATTAACAAGGAAGACCCCTTTGACAAACAAGGCGTATACAAATTGACTTGCGAATGCCAAAATAGCTATATAGGACAAACAGGACGCCAAATCAAGACGAGATATCGAGAACACGTAAGAGATTACAATAAGAAAATAAGGAAATCATCAACGACAGTGGAATCAAATTTCGCCAACCACATGGCAGAAAACAAATGTACACCAATGAAAATAGGAAAAACAGCTAAAATTCTTCACATACAACATAAGGGAAAACGACTTAACGTATTAGAAAATATGGAGATATACAAACAGAAGACATTCGTAGGTAAAATAATAAATGAACAAATAAACACCGCATCAGATACATTATTTGAACCGCTTAAGCTATTATACCGAAAAGAGGACAGAAAACCTAAAACCGACATAAACAAAACAACACACAAGAGGACAATAGCGGACTTTTACCTGCCTGTTTAATGAGAATACAAAAATAGATTCACGTCGCCCGAACGCACGAATGCACGAACACACGAACACGAAGTACGTGACCAAACGATGGAAGTCAGTTACTATAAGTACTATCGAACTTACACAAAATAACTCAGAACGAAAAAAGACACTGAAGATGGCGCATATTAGCCGAAACCGGTTTGTCTCCAAACCAAACTTGACA
Organism: Urophora cardui; assembly: GCA_960531455.1. Lineage (NCBI taxonomy): Eukaryota > Metazoa > Arthropoda > Insecta > Diptera > Tephritidae > Urophora > Urophora cardui. Next base: position 82,471,422 of record OY482674.1, read on the forward strand.
AGGGATGACGGAGGATCGTTCCACAATACATCATATTCCTACCCTGTCGGAAAAACAAGCAACCAAAAAGATTAAATAGTATTAGCGAGGCAGAAGCAGTGACATCACCAGCGGCGTTTGGTGCTTCGGTTGCTTTAGGTCAGCCATGGGCGATTGAGCCCATATGGGTATTTACCCGTACGGGTCGCGTCGGCTCATTGCATGGGGATGGTGAAATAGGTAAATGTAGCAGCTGGTGGGGAGAAGGACGAACTCAAACTGAGCATATGGTTACCACACTTGGTAATTAATTCCAAAATAGGTATTTTTTTGCGGTTGGTAATTTGGTAACTATCAAATGATTTTAGTATTTTTCTTTTTCAATATGATAAAATTATTCTAAGGTATACTTAATTTGTTAATGTTAAAAATGTTTTTTTTTTTTTAATTTCTACTATAGCTATGACCAAAGAAAAATCAAACGAACTACAAACAAAATTCATTCATAGATGTGATTTACGTTTCAGATAATTTTTTTTGTGTAAACCAAAGCAGGTGTACTTCTTTTAAGTTTCTTTTATCATTCGAATTATGAAGGCGATAATTTGTTAGTCTGTTTGTAATTTTTTGGTTATTTTGTTGGGAATTATTATCAACATTTTTTTAGGATAGTGGCAACCAATATCAACCAATATTGAGCGCGCTAATGCATATTCGGTATTGAGAACAAGAGAGCATATATATATATACATATGTACATTAAGGTGGGGCCAATTTTTTTTTTTGGAAATTCAATTTGTTCCAAAGCCAGAACGGCACCTTCCTATCCCAGAAATAATATATATGAAAAGTAAGGTGGGTAAAAGGGGGTTGACCCCCGCTGGGGGGTGTTATGGAACGCACTGTAAAATGTATATGAAATTAAAGGGAATCAAAATACCTATCGAATGGTATAAAAATATTCGAAATCGGTTCAGTAGTTTTTAAGTAATTGCAATTTAAAGAATGCATAATATAAACTTTGACCTTTAATAACTTTTGTTGTTGTTGTTTCCAAAAAAAAATTCACTTTAATACTCAGCTTAGCCATGTTTATCAATCCTCATACTTGGTTTTTTGCTTTTATAATTTTCAAAATTTCATATTTGTACCAGATCGTGCTTTCAACTTTGCGGGGCTGGGGGCAGTTCAAAATGTCATCCTATGGCCATAAAATTTTGTGGGGTTCATTAAGGCAACTTTTCATTGGTACGTTCAAAAAAAAAAAAAACAAAAAAAAAGCTCCATATGTTTTCACTCCACCTTAATGTACATGCCAAAAGCACAAAGCACACTTGCTTCAATAACGACACAACACAATTTTCTGAATCGATACTTAGTAGTGAGAATCAGTGTTATTTATTTGTTATGAAATTTTATGGTCATAGATGAAAATTAAGGGCTTTATTTAAAAAATATTGTTGCTTTAGTATAGTAGCTTACTTCCATATATAGCGAAGAAGACATAAATTGTTTTTTTTAAATTATGACACTAATGAAGTAAATGGCATCGGAGTTCGAAAGCAATAGCGAGAAAGAAACTGCAAAATTAGCGATTGTTACAGAATTGCCGCTGAGGCCACTAAAGTGACAATTTGAACCTTTTTTAAGAGCCAGACTACCGGAACCCAACTTTTTGAAAATATGCAATATTTGAACCTTTTTAAACATTTGGGCCACTTTTGGTCCTTTTTTACTTTCAAACCTATAATGTAATAAATATTTTTTAGTTATTTTCTTAAATATAAAAAAAGCTTTTTTACGTTTGTTTTTACATGGCCGTTTTCCGCTACTGTTGTTGGTATGTAAATTGTAATAAAAGGAAAATTGAGAATTAAGCAAAACAAAGCTGACGGCGGTGGTAGCTCAATGGGATGCTATTGGCTTACCAATCGAAACGACTTAAGTTCGATCCTCGGTTGAGGCCGCCTGAAGAAGTCTGATGAGGGGATGTGGTGGTCTCCGAAATGGATCCATAACCTCTACCAAAAAAATTTTTTAAATTTTTCTTAATTAAAAACTGGCCAATAGCTCATATAAAATTCACATAAAAAAGCCTCTTTGTTACCTTTTCACTTTTCATTAGCAATTCTCCGCTGCGAAGGAAAACCACGAAAAAGTTATTTGGGAGTAAAAATTTTTAGAATGCAAGAAAATTGTTTTAACAAACCGAAATAGAAGAGTTTTCGCACAACGTGGGGGAATGAAAAACAACTTAAATGAGAACTAGTTGTGAATTTGTTGCAAATATGTTAACGCTGCCAGCAGTGCATCAGCAGAAAGATTATTTTCAAAACTTTCACTATTTAAGACCAAGGGTACAATCCGCTTGCAAAATGCTTTAAGCATTAAATAAACCACAAAAATATATAAAAATGTGTTTCTAGCTAAAAAAAAATTGGGAAACACTTTTTTTACTTTTTTCGGCCACTTTTCGAAATTTTTTAGCGGCAACACTGCACATTTTATTATTGGTGAATTCCTCTCTCTATATAAAACAATGTGGTTTTCATTTTTAGTGTTTCCGTACGCGCTGTGCGATGAACATCACTTAAGGCGGAGTGTACATCAACTTCGATATCGCCTTAGCTCCCCTTTCCACGGAAATTATGCAGTGCCCACGAAAGCCCATGATCGCCCCTCTGCTACGTTTATGTGCCTTGCGGCGCCAATCCCTGCTTTAGGTGATGATCTTCATGTGAATAATAAGTGGAGTATTAATTTAAATAAACAGAAATTATTTATTTTAACAGCGGGTTTAAATCTGGTTTTTATTAGTTGTTATTAAACTACAACCTTTTTTACTAATTTCTAAGTAATGTCAAACCAACTAGCTACTAGCTGGTTTAGATGTAGTCAGAAAATAGCCATTGACTTTTTTGTGTTCGAAAAGTAGCTACATAATAGTTGGTTGACATCTCATGCAGAAGTAACCATAGTTGACCGGATTGTGGCCATCACCGAACAAAAATAGTTAGTCCGAGTATATGAAAATTTACAGTAAATAGTCAATACCAGTTGATTTGTAAGCAACTTAAAGTTACTTTTACGTTAGATTCATTTCCTGCAGGGTATATACTTATGTATATACATACATATTTAGGTATGTATGTATATCATTCCACGTTCAAAAACCTTCCTAAATAGGTATAAAAAAGGAGCTAGCATCTACATACCTACATTTGCTATAAAAATGGCTATTAAGAACTCGTCACATATGTATGTATGTATTTGCAAAAAAAAAAACAAAAATTATAAAAAAAGACTCAATAATGTAATTATAATAAACAAGGAAAATTTAGTTACCCGCCTTCTACTAAAGATCGCAGGCAATCCGAGATAATATTGAATACGTATACATAAATAATATGTATGTATATACATACATATGTTCATATGCAAACCATTCCCTTGTATGCATACACCCAACCATACATAAATATGTAGATACATATGTACGCACAAATGCCTGGATAAGGCAACTGCGAAAATCTGCTTGCATTTCCTTCCATACAACGCAGCTGAAAAATGTCCATGAGAAAATCTTTTCGTGAACGCTAAAATACTGCTCGCGATCAGTATTTCTCGCATTGCTTTTCTCATATGTGAACAGCCGAAGCCGGCTTAGTTCGGTTTTATCACATGTGAGTGAGAAATTTTGGTTTTTTATTTTTCGCTCGTGAGTGAAAAATATGGAAATTTTTTTTTTGTTCACTTATCGCGAGTGAGAAGCATAATTTTTTTTTGCCTTTCTCACTCGTGATAAATGAACGAAAAAAGTAATTTGAAATATTCTCGCTCGTGAAAATTCTCACAAATGAATGAAAATGAGTAATCATAAATGAGAATTTCCGAACCCTGCCTAATATATAAAGAAGTCACTGCCAAATACTGCGAACGCGCTATTGTGTTTGGTCTGGCAGTCACTGCTCATATTAGACGCATCAGCTGATTCCGAAAACCGTCGCTGCCCGCTGCCACATCGCTGATGTAATTTGGGCTTTAACCCTTAGTTTATGCAAATATGTACAATGTATACTAAGCCTGAGTGCACACTACTACAATACGCAGCTGTCACTCAAATCGTAGCAGTTCGTGTGCATATGCATATATGTATGTATGTATGCGAGTACTCGGCCGATTGTTCGCGACGGCATTGCGAGCGCACTAAGCTTTTCAACTTTATAAATTTGGTTATGATAACGCTTGTTTACGCCAACTCTCACTCCGAGATGTCGCTGGTGGGAGTCATGATTGACAGATCATGGTGAATGGTCAGTCAGCTGACAGGACTCGTTACTTCATCTCGCTTTGGTCTGAGTCCTGTTAGCTGATCCCGTTTGTTTGTGGCTTCACCTTCTGTGGTGCCTATAAAAGGGGTGGTAACCAAAAAGTTGGTCTCTTTTTCGATCATAGATTTCAGCAGCGATATCTCAGGTGAGTACAGTGTCTCATATACAAATCTAACCTAAGTGAAAATATAAATATAAATGAAGTGTAAGGAATACAAGTTTTGAAAGAAATTAAATGAATTCAATCTTATTTAATTTCTGCGTATTAATTTACCAACTTTTGCTCATATAAGTGAAAATACCTTGAGAACCGGTTGCCTCTTGTTCCCCGTTTCCGAAATTCATGAGGAATTTCGGCCCCAAATATTCCCCGCTCGAACAACGCTAATCAACGAAATGAAATTATTTTGATAATTTCTTTTCGCTAATCAACGAAATGGTATTATTTCGATAATTTCATTATCGTTATTTTGCGAATATAATTTATTTTGATAATTGCGTAAACGGTAAAAACCTGAATAGTTTCAACGGAAACGATTGCTTTTTTCGGTAAACGATAATATTAACGTTACGATGCATCCTTGCCCTCAAACAATTGCAATAGCTGTAACTTTGTATTCTTCTTTAACCCTCTAACTCTCTCTTTTTTAGAAAGTCCGCAAAAAATATTTTTTCGAAGGTCGTTAGAAGGTTAACACGTTGGCTGCCAGTGTATCACCGGTGATCACGACGAAAAACCACCCCCAGGTGCCAGTGTATCACCGGTGATACACGCCTAGGCGCTTAAAATTTAAACAACATTTTAAAATAAAAAAGCAGATGTTCGCGGGGTCATCACAGCTTAAAAGCATACTCAGATGCGTCGCCAGCGTCGCTTTTACGCTGGGTAAAAAATCCCGTTATAATGCAAAAAAGCAAAAGTAATTTTGTTCCTGGCACCTGTGAGTGGTTTTTTATTGTGATCACCGGTGATACACTGGCAGCCAACGTGTTAAATAGTTATAGAAACTTGTTCGCCATAGAGTTTCACTATGTATTCACAGACAAAAGTACCTAAATACCACAGTCCAGGGACCTTATGGAGGTGATTTTTGTGACACAATTTTATTTTTATATCAACAAAAATGATGTGCAAATGTAGAAAATTTTAAACTTTTAATTTTCTAAGTGCCTCCTTGGATTAAATTCTTACAAAATCCCTCGAGGAAGATTAATGGGAAACCGATACTGAGGACTCTATCATGAATAGTGCTGGACCGTCTCGATATTATATTTGTGAAGCATTGTCAAACGGTAATTACGCTGAGTACGCGTAAAGTGGCCACGATACGGACACAAACTTTCCCAATGACGACAGAAACTCACTTTGTGCTAAAAATGTACCTATGCGCGGCATGTGCTTCAGTTATCTGACTTCACCAGTTGCACATTTTAAAATTATTGTATTGGAAGAAAAGAATATGGACTATGATTTTAAATTAATACATATACAATTCTTAAGTGAAATGTTTGATTTTTTTTGTTTTAATACTATGTTGCTTTATACGTGAGAACCAAAATTTAATATCATCTACATATGTATGTACGTACATACATCTTCTACGGTTCTTGCTACTCAAGCAATTGCAACGGTAAAATAATAAAAGTATTTTCATTAATTTGATGCAAATTTAAACTTGTAAACATCCCAGAGTTAGGTTTTCGCACATACATATATTTATCGCGACATAACCAAACGCAGCGCTTACTAAAAGTGATGTTGCTAATTTTTCAACTTCAACTCGTTGTGGCACGGGTTAGAGTTAGAGTTGGGAAACTATCGATAGTAGTACCATCGATAGTTTTTGATAGTTTAAAAAAAACTATTGATAGTTTTCGATAGTCTTAAAAAAATAAACTATCGATAGTACCATCGATAGTACTATCGTATTTAAATGATTCCTGAAAAAAATTTTTTAACCGCCAACAAATTCACATTTTATACATATTACAAGTATGTATGTACTCACAAGAACACGGATGCCACTGTTGGTTGTTTCCAAACAAACTTGGTAGTTTTTTTTTCTGATTTTGAGTTTTTTCAATAAATTTTGGTTTTTTTGCAATAAATATGTGAAATTCAAATTTTTTTATTTTGGTTATTTTTTTACAAGTACCAACCTATGCCCAAAATATTGGAAACGCGACATTTTGACTATGTAGTTTTAACCAAGGACTCAAAACTTACCAATAGCTGATATTCTCAATTCACAACTTAAAATAGTAATCTAGATGGAAATGGAGATTTAAAAGTTGTAAAACTATCGATAGTATACATTACCATCGATAGTTTTCGATAGTTTTGAAAAAAACATCGATGGTCTTCGATAGTCTAAAAAAAAAACTATCGATACTATCGATAGTGCCATCGATAGTTTCCCAACTCTAGTTAGAGTTGTTCAATCGGGCCAAAATATTCAGGATATAATTTTTTTATTAAACAAAAACATATCAGGGGGTAACACCTGCAAATTTCCGACTTTCGAAAATAAGGGCCACTCTAATCCACATATTTACAATACCATAAAAACACGTATCTACACGTCTATGCACAAACAGCGAGCACGTGTGCACATATATATATGTATCACACTATTCGAATAATACTATTCGAATAATAATATTCGATTAATACTATTCGAATAATGCTATTCGAATAATACTATTCGAATAGTAGTATTCGAATAATTATTCGAATATACGAATAAATTATTCGAATAAATATTATTCGAATTACGAATACCTTTCGAATAAAAGGATTTTTTATTCGAATAGTCCCATGCCTAATATACATACATACATATGTATATATTTTTCAAACACACCTCCTGCCCTGACCAAAACTCAGCGAGGCGGCGAAAGCCACCTTAACGCTGGCAGTTATGGACCCGGACGGGAACCTGACCCCGGAAAAGTGGAAGATGATCCTCATAGGTCTTCTCAGGAACTATGAGGAGCTTCTGGACCGTTTTCCGGGGCCTCCTCGTGATATCCGGGATAGCGGATGGCATCAGGGTAGAATAAAGCTCGTGACATGCGCAGATGAGCGCTCGTACGAGCATTATAAACTAGCTATGTCCGAGGTGGGTGAGCTGTGGCCCGGGTCTGACTTGGTTGCGGTCAGTAAGGAAGAAATTCCGAACAGACCGAGAGCCTGGGTCTGGGTCCCGGCTGAGCCATCTGATCCCGACAAAATTCTGAGGATCATCTCTCGCTCTAACGTGGAAATGCCCACATGCGATTGGAGGGTAGTACGTGTTGGTGACGTGAGGGAGATGCAACGCCAGGTCGGGCTCGTCATTAGCGAGGCGACTCTCCCATGGATTGATAGGCGAGGTGATACAATCGGCTACGGCCTTTCTACCATCACGCCGAAAATCAGGAGGGATGATCCCCAGAAGGAGGATGAATTGGTCGCCGACGAGGACAACCCTGGTCCTTCAAACCTTGTGGCGGAGGGCAGCGCCTTGAGCGCACCCGAACCGCAGGGCTCTGGGCATGGGGGGCGTTCTACGAAAGCACCCAGTTCCGATTCTGTGGAGATAGGGGGCAACGCCATGAGCGAACCCACTACCCCCTTATCAACGGACGCACGGGCTCCATGCAACACCTCGAGTGGACATGGGGCCGCTAATAAACGGGCAGACAGCACTCTGGACTCCGGGAGCGATACGTTCTCGGTGTCTGAGTTGGTAGGCCCGTTCTACAACATGCTCGACGAAAGCACGCTGCTGGATTCGGATCCGGAGGAGGCCGATTTTGACTCTACAGTCATTGAGGTCTCCGAAGGGACGGGTACAGTAGCGGCGGACGTCGAGATGCATTCCGACGACCAAAATGATGCAGGTACTGCAAATTAACCTGCATCACTCCAAAGCAGCTTCGGCTGCACTACTCTTACATCTCAGCAAGACTGCTGAGGCAATCGTTCTGGTCCAGGAGACTTGGGTCGTTGGATCCAGGGTCTGTGGCCTCAAATCTGGGGACTACCATGTGGTGGCAGCACCTGCGACAGGTAGGACCATATCATGCATTCTAATACACAAAACTCTTTCCTACTTTATGGTATCTCTTTTCAGCGACGAAGATATGATCTGTATCAGCCTCGAGCGGAAAGGCAAACTGTTATGGATCGCCTCTGCCTATTTGGCGTACGACCGCCCCATTTCTGGGCAAGATCGGCTGCTTGGTGCGGTGAAGGAAGCCGAACGCTTAGGGCTCCAACTGCTGATAGGGGCCGATGCCAATGCCCACCACACAACATGGGACTCATCGGACGTAAATGCGAGGGTGAGTCTCTTTTTGATTTTATTATCTATACTAATTATATAAAATTGATTGTATGGAAAATGTATGTAACGCGATAACTCAAAAAGTACTGCACCGATTTTAATAATTCTTTTTTAAAATGTCAGAAATGGTAAATTCTCGACAACCATGTACTTTTTTTGGGCATTTCTGAGACTTTAATACCTTTTTCCCGGTTTTAGATTTCGAAAAACTCAAAAATGCGCAAGCATAGACAGATTCGTTTGGTCATTTGCCGTGTTCAGTGGAGGCGTCGCAGTCGTGCCAGGCAGCGCAGCGTAGGCGACTCATATTTGTTTTTGCACGGTTTGTTGTTTGTCTCGGTGGCAATCAAAAACCTGTTTATGCATGCATACTATGCTATAACTCAAGAACGCCTGCACCTACACCTGCATCAAATGAAAGGTGTTGAACAGGACTTCAACATAGAGTTCTTTTCATTGTGATGCCTAGACATCCTCCCCAGGTATGGGCTGAAATGTGGACCCGGATACTCCGGAATGTGGTTGAACGATATTGGTATGAAATTAAACGTATTAAGCAGGGCTTTAATACAGACCGGGTCCCCACATATGGGTCAAAACGTGGAACCGGATGGCCCGGAATGTTTCTGAGCATTATTGGTATCGAATGAAAGGCTTTGTTCAGGACTTCAACACACAACTTTTTTAATTGTGGTTCCTACGCCGAGTCCCCAGGTATGGGTCAAAATGCGGAACTGGATGTTTTTCAGATATTGGTATCAAATGAAAGGAAACGGCTTCAACAGAGCTATTTTCATTGTGATGCCTAGGCCGGGTGATCGAGTGGTCCCAGATAACTCCGTAATAACTTAACTTGACTTGACTTGACCTGACTTGACTTGACTTGACTTGACTTGGGCTGACCTGACTTGACTTGACTTGACTTAACTTGACTTGATTTGACTTGACTTGACTTGAGTTGGCTTGACTTGACTTGACTTGACTTGAATTGACTTGACTTGAATTGACTTGACTTGATTTGGCTTGATTTGACCAGAAAACTCTGGAACTTTGACAGCAAATATCTCGGGAATTATATGCCTCAGTTTTGTGATCTGGGGGCCCCCGTACCCCCTTAAAAAAACCGTTTTTTCTAGCCGCGGGGAACTCGTCTAAACCCGACCCAGAATTCAGCCAGCTGAGACTATTTTTTTTAAAACGCGGCCGAAGGCAAACTACGCGATAAGGTATTCCACACACATATGTATCTATTTACATACGTGCGTGTTTTATGTGCCTTTCCTCGGTAATAGTGCGCTGTTTTATAGTCCAGTTAGTCGAGAACGTAAACCCGTGTACCGTGTCAGCTGATCCAACCTATTCAATGGGATTTGTATGTAAACGATTATTCAACGACGGACGACGCAGATGCCCGTACCGCAGAAATCAAAATCATTTTGATTTTTTACGTAAAAATGTGTCAGCTGATCGCTCGCATGGTTGCAAGGTAGAAGGGTTGCCGGTTGAACATTTTTAGTTATTAAATATTTAAACAGTAATTTATTATTACTTTAATTTTTAAAAGAAAGGAAAGAAAACTTTTATAATTTTTTTTTAAATCCCAAACAAAATGTAAATATATATGTATATAAATTAATAACAAGATAATAGCTTTGTTCAACAATTTTACTTGCAAGTACTTGCAAAAGAGCGTCAATGTCAAATTAAAGTAATTGAACACAAAATCGTAAACATTCGCAAGAAAACAGCTAATACGCTGTTTTGATAATTTAATTGCGTTTAAAATGTTTGTATATTTCCAATTGAAATTTCTGCGATCATAAATTTTTGACACCTATTTTTTTTAAAGCTGCAAGTAGTTGCAAGTGAAAATTTTACTTGCAGCTTTTATCAACTCTCTCGAGGTCTTACTCTCTCAATTTGGCTCTCTTTTTCGAATTTTTTGGGTTATTGAACATAAATTCGTAACTATTCATAAAAATATGTAAAAATTTTGAGATATTGAACACTCCTAATAGATGAAGATATTATTGAAAATTAAAGCAAAAATTGTATTTAACCACATATGGTGGCCGTATTTTCTTAATTGATAACTCGTGGTGGTCTTCTTGTGCAACTTTTCTACATTAAAAAGTTATAAATTACCACAATAGATCTGAGTTTCTGTAACAAAACCGGGGAAAAAGTGTCAATTAAAGTGATGCCACACTAATACGATCCACACTTTGTCACCACCTATTTATACTGGGACATTCCAGCCAAAAGAGGAAAACGATATAAAATTTAAAATGCTACTAGTCATTCCTATTTATTCAGTTACCTGTAACTAAATGTGTATATTTTCCTAATCTGGTAACAGAAATATAGAAAAATATGTAAAAAACGCAAAATTTTTTCCATAGAACTTTGACTTCACACCTAACTATTTTGCAGGGTTCAGAAAATATTTGAAATATAATTTGTTTTCACAAATTATTCTTTGCCGAAAATGTTTGTTTTTGACAAAACAAAATATGTATGTTGAATATAATAAAGAACAAAATTTGTCGAAGTGTCTTCGTTGCCAAAAACCTTTAAAAGGAATTTGCTAGGAAACATAAAACGGTATTACGCTGCAGTTCATAAGGCGAATTTTGGCATTGTGTTGGCAGAATTTGCCTAAAGTTCCTTTAAAACTAAGCAAGCACATTCATTTGAGACAGCCGTCCTTGTTGGTGGGCAGATTATGCTAACTTAAGGCGAATATTTTAGAGCGTATCTCCTACCCTATTTTTCTTCTCTAACCAAAATCTGATCTAATGTAGGTTATCGCATTTTAAAAATGAGTTTTCTCGCGGCACGAATTAAGAAAAAAATATAGGATTGTAACCGCTTAGTGAAATGTATATATAAGCGCATTTGTATAAACACAGGTAAACAATAACACTGCTCTACAGCCAAAAAAATCGGTCGGTGATTCATTTTTAATTCTATCGGAAGGTTTTTGAGATATCGGCAATTTACCGTTATTTGGCCAATGGCTCCACTTAGCCTTTATATCTCTTTAAAGCAGTGAGCTATCTTCCTCTCTAACTCTTATAGTTTCTGAAATATTGAATCGTCAATTTTTTGAATTTTTTCGATTTTTTGCGAATTTTTGAAGAAAAAATTGACTTTGTCAGGCAATATCTTTAAAACCAATGTTTTCACCTTCGGTTTTACTCCTCTGCATGAAGCTCGATTCCATCACCAAAAAAATAAGCTATCAACGAAGAAAAGCCATGGTAAAATGGAAAAGTTATAGGCGATCAAGTAAATACAGCCAAGTCGCGCAATGCCTCAATATTTCAGAAACTATAAGAGTTAGAGAAAAATGTTATAGGAGCCATGAAAAGCAAATTTAATTTTCTTTTGTTTGGTGTCCCCCAAGGAAGATAGCTCACTGCGTTAAAGAGATATAAACAATTAAGTGGAGCCATTGGCCAAATAACGGTAAATTGCCGATCTCAAAAACCTTCCCATAGAATTAAAAATGAATCACCGACCGATTTTACATATAGATAGGATAGTCACGTCCAAAGTACAGACAAAAAATTTAATTCTGTGATCCAGTGTAATTGATTGCGAATGTTTGATTTGGAAAACGATTCAAAAAATGTATTCTTCTATACTCAACAAAAGAAAGAAAAATATTTAAAAAACTTAAAATTTGTTTCCCGAATGTTTACAAATTTCAATTATTCGTAGCCATGAAAAGAATTTTTCGGTTTAAATTCTTTTCAAAGTGAAAATTATTTGTTTTCAAATTTTTTTCGTAGCCAGTATAAACAAATGAAATTCATGAATTTTAAATATTTGAAAACGAATTTTTCTGAAGCCTGCTATTTTGCGGAAAAAGTTTGGTCATGTTTGCATTGCTATATTAGCTATATTTTCATTTGTAAAAAAAATTTGCAAGTCATTCAAGTAAAGCGAGGAAAAATTTTAATAATTGCATAATAAAAAATTAAAAAAAGGTATGTGATTTTAGTGTATATCTTCATAAAATTGATTCATATGGGGTGTCCCAGGAGTCACACGAAAAGGCATTAAAATTGGTCTGGCCTTTATATCTCTTTAAAGCAGTGAGCTATCTTCCTGTCTAACTCTTATAGTTTCTGAAATATTGAATCGTCAATCGTTTGAAGTAAAAATTGACTTTGTCAGGCAATATCTTTAAAACCAAGAAGAAGAAAAAATTATACTTTGCTAATAAAAAAGCCTTAGTGAAAATTATTATTTTTTGGTGATTTTTCTCAGCCTGAGTTTAAGAATAAAGTTCGGACCATTTTCAATTTCATGCTCTGGGTTGACTTTTTCAGGATTAGCCCATATGCATATACATATTCACATATCATTACCAAACTTAGTACCTAGATAGGGGTATTTCAGCTTTACTAACAATAAAAAAATATTTATGTATGTGTGTAGTTTGGGCGGATTGTACCGCCTCTCAAAAAAAAAAAATTAAATCCAAGGACAAAAAAGTGCTACCTAAGTACTTTCATTGATACATCCATATGTACATATGTATGCACATATGTACATACCCTGCAGTAAAAAAATATCAATTGCGAAAAATAGCTAGCTTATAAGTAACTACTTTGTGGCAATTGCAGAAAATAGTTAATTTTTAATGTACTTAGAATAACTAACGTCTAATTGGACCATAAGTCATGCAGAGGAATCCAAAATTCGATTACCACTTTTACTCGTTAGTAAATTAAAATGGCAATGTGGCTGCACAGATGCCAATGACAGCAATCAGCTGTTTGATGAAGTCAAACAAAATTTTATTTTCAACCGGCCGCGTGAAAAGTTTAATTTGTGTGTTGTAAATTTTGTGTAAAAGTAAGTATTTATAATATTAAAATTGTTAAAAAGAGGTTGTAGTGGAAGGAATAAGCGTAGATTGGTAAAGAAGCAAAAGGAAATTTATTAAAATAGATTAAATAGTATTAGCGAGGCAGAAGCAGTGACAGCACCAGCGGCGTTTGGTGCTTCGGTTGCTTTAGGTGATGATCTTCATTAATTAATGTGAATAATAAGTGGAGTATTAATTTAAATAAACAGAAATTATTTATTTTAACAGCGGGTTTAAATCTGGTTTTTATTAGTTGTTATTAAACTACAACCTTTTTTTTACTAATAGCTACTAGCTGGTTTAGATGTAGTCAGAAAATAGCCATTGACTTTTTTGTGTTCGAAAAGTAGCTACATAATAGTTGGTTGACATCTCATGCAGAAGTAACCATAGTTGACCGGATTGTGGCCATCACCGAACAAAAATAGTTAGTCCGAGTATATGAAAATTTACAGTAAATAGTCAATACCAGTTGATTTGTAAGCAACTTAAAGTTACTTTTACGTTAGATTCATTTCCTGCAGGGTATATACTTATGTATATACATCAGTGTTGAACGAAAGAGCAATACGGGGCAAAACGGAGCTGCTCGGCTACACATACGAGTCGTGTGTGTGCTGCTAGCAAGCAATTGCGACGCCTACAACCAATTAGTCTGCGCTTGAATTTCATGCTATGTACATTGATCGCGCAAAGAATTTTTTTCTTTTTTCTGAGCAATAGGTATGCGACATCTGCTTACACGCGCACACTAATGCAAAAATATGTTGCGCTTGTGTAAGTAGCGCAGTCGGCGGTGTGCATCACTGATATACATACATATTTAGGTATGTATGTATATCATTCCACGTTCAAAAACCTTCCTAAATAGGTATAAAAAAGGAGCTAGCATCTACATACCTACATTTGCTATAAAAATGGATATTAAGAACTCGTCACATATGTATGTATGTATTTGCAAAAAAAAAAAAAAAAAAATTATAAAAAGACTCAATAATGTAATTATAATAAACAAGGAAAATTTAGTTACCCGCCTTCTACTAAAGATCGCAGGCAATCCGAGATAATATTGAATACGTATACATAAATAATATGTATGTATATACATACATATGTTCATATGCAAACCATTCCCTTGTATGCATACACCCAACCATACATAAATATGTAGATACATACATATGTACGCACAAATGCTTGGCTAAGGCAACTGCGAAAATCTCCTTGCATTTCCTTCCATACAACGCAGCTGAAAAATGTCCATGAGAAAATCTTTTCGTGAACGCTAAAATACTGCACGCGATCAGTATTTCTCGCATTGCTTTTCTCATATGTGAACAGCCGAAGCCGGCTTAGTTCGGTTTTATCACATGTGAGTGAGAAATTTTGGTTTTTTATTTTTCGCTCGTGAGTGAAAAATATGGAAATTTTTTTTTTGTTCACTTATCGCGAGTGAGAAGCATAATTTTTTTTTGCCTTTCTCACTCGTGATAAATGAACGAAAAAAATAATTTGAAATATTCTCGCTCGTGAAAATTCTCACAAATGAATGAAAATGAGTAATCATAAATGAGAATTTCCGAACCCTGCCTAATATATAAAGAAGTCACTGCCAAATACTGCGAACGCGCTATTGTGTTTGGTCTGGCAGTCACTGCTCATATTAGACGCATCAGCTGATTCCGAAAACCGTCGCTGCCCGCTGCCACATCGCTGATGTAATTTGGGCTTTAACCCTTAGTTTATGCAAATATGTACAATGTATACTAAGCCTGAGTTCACACTACTACAATACACAGCTGTCACTCAAATCGTAGCAGTTCGTGTGCATATGCATATATGTATGTATGTATGCGAGTACTCGGCCGATTGTTCGCGACGGCATTGCGAGCGCACTAAGCTTTTCAACTTTATAAATTTGGCTATGATAACGCTAATCAACGAAATGAAATTATTTTGATAATTTCTTTTCGCTAATCAACGAAATGGTATTATTTCGATAATTTCATTATCGTTATTTTGCGAATATAATTTATTTTGATAATTGCGTAAACGGTAAAAACCTGAATAGTTTCAACGGAAACGATTGCTTTTTTCGGTAAACGATAATATTAACGTTACGATGCATCCTTGCCCTCAAACAATTGCAATAGCTGTAACTTTGTATTCTTCTTTAACCCTCTAACTCTCTCTTTTTTAGAGTCCGCAAAAAATATTTTTTCGAAGGTCGTTAGAAGGTTAAATAGTTATAGAAACTTGTTCGCCATAGAATTTCACTATGTATTCACAGACAAAAGTACCTAAATACCACAGTCCAGGGACCTTATGGAGGTGATTTTTGTGACACAATTTTATTTTTATATCAACAAAAATGATGTGCAAATGTAGAAAATTTTAAACTTTTAATTTTCTAAGTGCCTCCTTGGATGAAATTCTTACAAAATCCCTCGAGGAAGATTAATGGGAAACCGATACTGAGGACTCTATCATGAATAGTGCTGGACCGTCTCGATATTATATTTGTGAAGCATTGTCAAACGGTAATTACGCTGAGTACGCGTAAAGTGGCCACGATACGGACACAAACTTTCCCAATGACGACAGAAACTCACTTTGTGCTAAAAATGTACCTATGCGCGGCATGTGCTTTAGTTATCTGACTTCACCAGTTGCACATTTTAAAATTATTGTATTGGAAGAAAAGAATATGGACTATGATTTTAAATTAATACATATACAATTCTTAAGTGAAATGTTTGATTTTTTTTGTTTTAATACTATGTTGCTTTATACGTGAGAACCAAAATTTAATATCATCTACATATGTATGTACGTACATACATCTTCTACGGTTCTTGCTACTCAAGCAATTGCAACGGTAAAATAATAAAAGTATTTTCATTAATTTGATGCAAATTTAAACTTGTAAACATCCCAGAGTTAGGTTTTCGCACATACATATATTTATCGCGACATAACCAAACGCAGCGCTTACTAAAAGTGATGTTGCTAATTTTTCAACTTCAACTCGTTGTGGCACGGGTTAGAGTTAGAGTTGGGAAACTATCGATAGTAGTACCATCGATAGTTTTTGATAGTTTAAAAAAAACTATTGATAGTTTTCGATAGTCTTAAAAAAATAAACTATCGATAGTACCATCGATAGTACTATCGTATTTAAATGATTCCTGAAAAAAATTTTTTAACCGCCAACAAATTCACATTTTATACATATTACAAGTATGTATGTACTCACAAGACCACGGATGCCACTGTTGGTTGTTTCCAAACAAACTTGGTAGTTTTTTTTTCTGATTTTGAGTTTTTTCAATAAATTTTGGTTTTTTTGCAATAAATATGTGAAATTCAAATTTTTTTATTTTGGTTATTTTTTTACAAGTACCAACCTCTGCTCAAAATATTGGAAACGCGACATTTTGACTATGTAGTTTTAACCAAGGACTCAAAACTTACCAATAGCTGATATTCTCAATTCACAACTTAAAATAGTAATCTAGATGGAAATGGAGATTTAAAAGTTGTAAAACTATCGATAGTATACATTACCATCGATAGTTTTCGATAGTTTTGAAAAAACCATCGATGGTCTTCGATAGTCTAAAAAAAAAAAACTATCGATACTATCGATAGTGCCATCGATAGTTTCCCAACTCTAGTTAGAGTTGTTCAATCGGGCCAAAATATTCAGGATATAATTTTTTTATTAAACAAAAACATATCAGGGGGTAACACCTGCAAATTTCCGACTTTCGAAAATAAGGGCCACTCTAATCCACATATTTACAATACCATAAAAACACGTATCTACACGTCTATGCACAAACAGCGAGCACGTGTGCACATATATATATGTATCACACTATTCGAATAATACTAGTAGTATTCGAATAATTATTCGAATATACGAATAAATTATTCGAATAAATATTATTCGCATTACGAATACCTTTCGAATAAAAGGATTTTTTATTCGAATAGTCCCATGCCTAATATACATACATACATATGTATATATTTTTCAAACACACCTCCTGCCCTGACCAAAACTCAGCGAGGCGGCGAAAGCCACCTTAACGCTGGCAGTTATGGACCCGGACGGGAACCTGACCCCGGAAAAGTGGAAGATGATCCTCATAGGTCTTCTCAGGAACTATGAGGAGCTTCTGGACCGTTTTCCGGGGCCTCCTCCTGATATCCGGGATAGCGGATGGCATCAGGGTAGAATAAAGCTCGTGACATGCGCAGATGAGCGCTCGTACGAGCTTTATAAACTAGCTATGTCCGAGGTGGGTGAGCTGTGGCCCGGGTATGACTTGGTTGCGGTCAGTAAGGAAGAAATTCCGAACAGACCGAGAGCCTGGGTCTGGGTCCCGGCTGAGCCATCTGATCCCGACAAAATTCTGAGGATCATCTCTCGCTCTAACGTGGAAATGCCCACATGCGATTGGAGGGTAGTACGTGTTGGTGACGTGAGGGAGATGCAACGCCAGGTCGGGCTCGTCATTAGCGAGGCGTCTCTCCCATGGATTGATAGGCGAGGTGATACAATCGGCTACGGCCTTTTTACCATCACGCCGAAAATCAGGAGGGATGATCCCCAGAAGGAGGATGAATTGGTCGCCGACGAGGACAACCCTGGTCCTTCAAACCTTGTGGCGGAGGGCAGCGCCTTGAGCGCACCCGAACCGCAGGGCTCTGGGCATGGGGGGCGTTCTACGAAAGCACCCAGTTCCGATTCTGTGGAGATAGGGGGCAACGCCATGAGCGAACCCACTACCCCCTTATCAACGGACGCACGGGCTCCATGCAACACCTCGAGTGGACATGGGGCCGCTAATAAACGGGCAGACAGCACTCTGGACTCCGGGAGCGAAACGTTCTCGGTGTCTGAGTTGGTAGGCCCGTTCTACAACATGCTCGACGAAAGAACGCTGCTGGATTCGGATCCGGACGAAGCCGACTTTGACTCTACAGTCATTGAGGTCTCCGAAGGGACGGGTACAGTAGCGGCGGACGTCGAGATGCATTCCGAGGACCAAAATGATGCAGGTACTGCAAATTAACCTGCATCACTCCAAAGCAGCTCGGCTGCACTACTCTTACAGCTCAGCAAGACTGCTGAGGCAATCGTTCTGGTCCAGGAGACTTGGGTCGTTGGATCCAGGGTCTGTGGCCTCAAATCTGGGGACTACCATGTGGTGGCAGCACCTGCGACGGTAGGACCATATCATGCATTCTAATACACAAAACTCTTTCCTACTTTATGGTATCTCTTTTCAGCGACGAAGATATGATCTGTATCAGCCTCGAGCTGAAAGGCAAACTGTTATGGATCGCCTCTGCCTATTTGGCGTACGACCGCCCCATTTCTGGGCAAGATCGGCTGCTTGGTGCGGTGAAGGAAGCCGAACGCTTAGGGCTCCAACTGCTGATAGGGGCCGATGCCAATGCCCACCACACAACATGGGACTCATCGGACGTAAATGCGAGGGTGAGTCTCTTTTTGATTTTATTATCTATACTAATTATATAAAATTGATTGTATGGAAAATGTACGCGATAACTCAAAAAGTACTGCACCGATTTTAATAATTCTTTTTTAAAATGTCAGAAATGGTAAATTCTCGACAACCATGTACTTTTTTGGGCATTTCTGAGACTTTAATACCTTTTTCCCGGTTTTAGATTTCGAAAAACTCAAAAATGCGCAAGCATAGACAGATTCGTTTGGTCATTTGCCGTGTTCAGTGGAGGCGTCGCAGTCGTGCCAGGCAGCGCAGCGTAGGCGACTCATATTTGTTTTTGCACGGTTTGTTGTTTGTCTCGGTGGCAATCAAAAACCTGTTTATGCATGCATACTATGCTATAACTCAAGAACGCCTGCACCTACACCTGCATCAAATGAAAGGTGTTGAACAGGACTTCAACATAGAGTTCTTTTCATTGTGATGCCTAGACATCCTCCCCAGGTATGGGCTGAAATGTGGACCCGGATACTCCGGAATGTGGTTGAACGATATTGGTATGAAATTAAACGTATTAAGCAGGGCTTTAATACAGACCGGGTCCCCACATATGGGTCAAAACGTGGAACCGGATGGCCCGGAATGTTTCTGAGCATTATTGGTATCGAATGAAAGGCTTTGTTCAGGACTTCAACACACAACTTTTTTAATTGTGGTTCCTACGCCGAGTCCCCAGGTATGGGTCAAAATGCGGAACTGGATGTTTTTCAGATATTGGTATCAAATGAAAGGAAACGGCTTCAACAGAGCTATTTTCATTGTGATGCCTAGGCCGGGTGATCGAGTGGTCCCAGATAACTCCGTAATAACTTAACTTGACTTGAATTGACCTGACTTGACTTGACTTGACTTGACTTGGGCTGACCTGACTTGACTTGACTTGACTTAACTTGACTTGATTTGACTTGACTTGAGTTGGCTTGACTTGACTTGACTTGACTTGAATTGACTTGACTTGAATTGACTTGACTTGATTTGGCTTGATTTGACCAGAAAAGTCTGGAACTTTGACAGCAAATATCTCGGGAATTATATGCCTCAGTTTTGTGATCTGGGGGCCCCCGTACCCCCTTAAAAAACCGTTTTTTCTAGCCGCGGGGAACTCGTCTAAACCCGACCCAGAATTCAGCCAGCTGAGACTATTTTTTTTAAAACGCGGCCGAAGGCAAACTACGCGATAAGGTATTCCACACACATATGTATCTATTTACATACGTGCGTGTTTTATGTGCCTTTCCTCGGTAATAGTGCGCTGTTTTATAGTCCAGTTAGTCGAGAACGTAAACCCGTGTACCGTGTCAGCTGATCCAACCTATTCAATGGGATTTGTATGTAAACGATTATTCAACGACGGACGACGCAGATGCCCGTACCGCAGAAATCAAAATCATTTTGATTTTTTACGTAAAAATGTGTCAGCTGATCGCTCGCATGGTTGCAAGGTAGAAGGGTTGCCGGTTGAACATTTTTAGTTATTAAATATTTAAACAGTAATTTATTATTACTTTAATTTTTAAAAGAAAGGAAAGAAAACTTTTATAATTTTTTTTTAAATCCCAAACAAAATGTAAATATATATGTATATAAATTAATAACAAGATAATAGCTTTGTTCAACAATTTTACTTGCAAGTACTTGCAAAAGAGCGTCAATGTCAAATTAAAGTAATTGAACACAAAATCGTAAACATTCGCAAGAAAACAGCTGATACGCTGTTTTGATAATTTAATTGCGTTTAAAATGTTTGTATATTTCCAATTGAAATTTCTGCGATCATAAATTTTTGACACCTATTTTTTTTAAAGCTGCAAGTAGTTGCAAGTGAAAATTTTACTTGCAGCTTTTATCAACTCTCTCGAGGTCTTACTCTCTCAATTTGGCTCTCTTTTTCGAATTTTTTGGGTTATTGAACATAAATTCGTAACTATTCATAAAAATATGTAAAAATTTTAAGATATTGAATACTCCTAATAAATGAAGATATTATTGAAAATTAAAGCAAAAATTGTATTTAACCACATATGGTGGCCGTATTTTCTTAATTGATAACTCGTGGTGGTCTTCTTGTGCAACTTTTCTACATTAAAAAGTTATAAATTACCACAATAGATCTGAGTTTCTGTAACAAAACCGGGGAAAGTGTCAATTAAAGTGATGCCACACTAATACGATCCACACTTTGTCACCACCTATTTATACTGGGACATTCCAGCCAAAAGAGGAAAACGATATAAAATTTAAAATGCTACTAGTCATTCCTATTTATTCAGTTACCTGTAACTAAATGTGTATATTTTCCTAATCTGGTAACAGAAATATAGAAAAATATATAAAAAACGCAAAATTTTTTCCATAGAACTTTGACTTCACACCTAACTATTTTGCAGGGTTCAGAAAATATTTGAAATATAATTTGTTTTCACAAATTATTCTTTGCCGAAAATGTTTGTTTTGAATTTTATCTATCTTATCATTTGAAAAATATTATACATTTTCGAATTATTTGAACACCTGGAATACAATTTTTGGGAAAGATTTTATTTTCAAATATTTGAAATTCATTTGTTTTTCGTTTCATTCGCAATACGGGTATATTCAAAAACAAAAGTTCTTTTTCATTCCAAGAATATTTTCTTGAATCTAGATAGTACATATTGTGCTTATAACATTTCTTTGTTTCTGTGAATTTGCGAAAATTAGTGTTCAAAATTGGTAGGGTCTCAAGTATCGACAAAACAAAATATGTATGTTGAATATAATAAAGAACTAAATTTGTCGAAGTGTCTTCGTTGCCAAAAACCTTTAAAAGGAATTTGCTAGGAAACATAAAACGGTATTACGCTGCAGTTCATAAGGTGAATTTTGGCATTGTGTTGGCAGAATTTGCCTAAAGTTCCTTTAAAACTAAGCAAGCACATTCATTTGAGACAGCCGTCCTTGTTGGTGGGCAGATTATGCTAACTTTAGGCGAATATTTTGGAGCGTATCTCCTACCCTATTTTTCTTCTCTAACCAAAATCTGATCTAATGTAGGTTATCGCATTTTAAAAATGAGTTTTCTCGCGGCACGAATTAAGAAAAAAATATAGGATTGTAACCGCTTAGTGAAATGTATATATAAGCGCATTTGTATAAACACAGGTAAACAATGCGAGAGTGGCAGCAAAGGTGGCAGTCATCAACGAAAGGCAGATGGACGGAAAAGCTGATTCCAAGGGTAGATGAGTGGGTAAACAGAAAGCATGGAGAAACTAATTTCTACCTAACACAGTTCCTCACAGGACATGGATGTTTCAGGCAATACCTGCACAAATATACACATGCTGGCCATCCCTATTGTCTACATTGCAATGGGAAGATTGAGAACGCACATTCTTATGGATTGTAGCAGATTCGAAGACGAGCGAAGGGAACTTGAGCGCTGTATTGGGGCAAATATGTCACCTGAAAGCCTGATCCAGGCGATGCTGTCAGAGAAAACCAAATGGGAAAAATGCGCGCAAATAATCACGGAAATCATGGTGCGTCTCAGACAATACGAGCGAAATGCGCGGCGTATGAATGCATACTAGCGAGACGCGGAATAATGTCCAGAGCCTGCCCTGCGAAGTAAAATCGAAATGATAGTTCCGCAGGGCACAACAGGCCCAGTGTGCTTAGGAGGTTGGTTTAGTCCGTAGGTGCCAGGAGGCAAATCGGGCATGCAAGTAGCACGGGCTGCTTGTATCTATGAAGATTCCATACCTACCTGGTCGCAGCCAAAAAAAAAAAAAAAAAAAAAAAAGGTAAACAATAACACTGCTCTACAGCCAAAAAAATCGGTCGGTGATTCATTTTTAATTCTATCGGAAGGTTTTTGAGATATCGGCAATTTACCGTTATTTGGCCAATGGCTCCACTTAGCCTTTAAAACTCTTTAAAGCAGTGAGCTATCTTCCTCTCTAACTCTTATAGTTTCTGAAATATTGAATCGTCAATTTTTTGAATTTTTTCGATTTTTTGCGAATTTTTGAAGAAAAAATTGACTTTGTCAGGCAATATCTTTAAAACCAATGTTTTCACCTTCGGTTTTACTCCTCTGCATGAAGCTCGATTCCATTACCAAAAAAAATAAGCTATCAACGAAGAAAAGCCATGGTAAAATGGAAAAGTTATAGGCGATCAAGTAAATACAGCCAAGTCGCGCAATGCCTCAATATTTCAGAAACTATAAGAGTTAGAGAAAAATGTTATAGGAGCCATGAAAAGCAAATTTAATTTTCTTTTATTTGGTGTCCCCCAAGGAAGATAGCTCACTGCGTTAAAGAGATATAAACAATTAAGTGGAGCCATTGGCCAAATAACGGTAAATTGCCGATCTCAAAAACCTTCCCTTAGAATTAAAAATGAATCACCGACCGATTTTACATATAGATAGGATAGTCACGTCCAAAGTACAGACAACAAATTTAATTCTGTGATCCAGTGTAATTGATTGCGAATGTTTGATTTGGAAAACGATTCAAAAAATGTATTCTTCTATACTCAACAAAAGAAAGAAAAATATTTAAAAAACTTAAAATTTGTTTCCCGAATGTTTACAAATTTCAATTATTCGTAGCCATGAAAAGAATTTTTCGGTTTAAATTCTTTTCAAAGTGAAAAGAATTATTTGTTTTCAAATTTTTTCGTAGCCAGTATAAACAAATGAAATTCATGAATTTTAAATATTTGAAAACGAATTTTTCTGATTTTTTGTTATACTCAGCTGTACTAGTACATAGAGTATTATAGTTTTGATTTCCTAACGGTGGATTGTAACAGAACGAAATAATCGAGATAGATATAGACTTATATATATCAAAATGATCAGGGTGAAAAGAGAAATCGATTGAGCCATGTCCGTCCGTCTGTCCGTCTGTACGCACGATAACTCGCGCAAAAATTGAAATATTTTGATGAAATTTGGAATGCAAGTTGGTATCAAGACAGGAACGGATGGTATTGAAAATGGGCGAAATCGGACCATGACCACGTCCACCTCCCCTATATAGTAAAAATCGGAAATTTGGTATCTCAGTCACTAATGGAGCTGCGATGACATGTAGAGCTCCCACGTGTAGAGCTTAGGCCCTTATGAAGAAATTTGGTGAAATTTTGAAAAATGAGCGGTGCCACGCCCACTTATTAAGGGCCAAACATTGAAAGTTGTATAAGCCATAACTCAGAAACCGTA
Organism: Urophora cardui; assembly: GCA_960531455.1. NCBI lineage: Eukaryota > Metazoa > Arthropoda > Insecta > Diptera > Tephritidae > Urophora > Urophora cardui. Next base: position 82,495,706 of record OY482674.1, read on the forward strand.
GCAGATATATCGATGAAATTTGGTATGCGTGATTTACTTACTCAGGCAAATGTTTGGACGAAAAATTGTCGAAATCGGTTGACGACCACGCCCACTTTTATATATGGGTATTATAAAGTGACCTAATTAAAACATTTTAAGCGATATCTCTGTCAAATATAAAGATATATCTTTACGTTTGTATTTATATGGCCGTTTTAATTCTAATAATTATTTTATGTGAATTTAAATGAGCTATTGGCCATTTTTCAATGAAGAAAAATTTAAAAAATATTTTTGGTAGAAGTTATGGATCCATTTCGGAGACCACCACATCCCCTCATCAGACTTCTTCAAGCGGCCTCAACCGAGAATCGAACTTAAGTCGTTCGATTGGTAGTCACATGTCTATCCCATTGAGCTACCACCGCCGTCAGCTTTGTTTCGCTTAAATTTCAATTTTCCCTCCATTACAATCCACATACCAACAACAGTAGCTTAATGACACTCTGCCTTTGCTACCTAGTATGTTGGTGCGATTGTGTGTTTGGTTTGTACAAAGTTCTAAAGCTATTAACAAGCAAGGCTTTTGTACAGGCAATGCTTGTTATTGTTTTCAAACTTTTGTTTTTCGGCAGGCTCTCCGATATACATATTTACGTTTGTATTTGTATGGCCGTTTTAATTCTAATAATTATTTTATGTGGATTTAAATGAGCTATTGGCCATTTTTTAATGAAGAAAAATTTAAAAAATTTTTTTGGTAGAAGTTATGGATCCATTTCGGAGACCACCACATCCCCTCATCAGACTTCTTCAAGCGGCCTCAACCGAGAATCGAACTTAACCCTTTACAGCGCATGATCGTTAATTTTATTAATTTCACATAAAATAGGTGGAAAACAGGCTAATATTAGCTAAAACGGGAATAAAAAACTTTTTTTTTCAATAATTCATTTATTTTTTTTTCAAAAAACTGTTTGTTGCAGATATGCAACATTGCGTAAATAGTGACAAAAAAAGTATAAGTAAACTAACGATGAATAAAATTTGTTTAAGAAACTATTTTACTTATTTGATCACAAACCAAATCTGAACCTAAATGATAAAAAACATCTTTTTTTTTTAATAATTCCATTTTTTCAATAAATCTTTCGTTATACGTATGTAAGTTTATGATAAATGAAATTTTTTAAAGCAATTATTGTGCCTATTGTAGCACAAACTAATTCCGCATTTTTCACAAATTGTTTGCGTATAACCCTTGCAATCCGGAAATTTGCACCTCATTCGCTTGTCCATCAAATCTGGAACGTGTGCGTATTGGTCCAGCCTCACTTCTTTCGGAGGAACGTGTTGAGTTGGTCCTTTCTTCCTTTTGTTTTGAATGAGGCTGTCGACATCACTATTCCTCTTCAAACGGCTAACCGTTTGATATTTGCATAGCGTCTCTGCTATAGCTAATCGGAATTCAGCAGAGCATAATATTTTGCTTGAACTGCCTTTTTCAGCAAGTATCCTTTTATATAAAAACCATGAATTACACATAACAATGTCCAAAAAGTGATAAAATACGCGCATGTACCAATGCTTGCTACGTAGTTTAATTTTATAGTGGCCCATGACTGAGTCCAAGAGGTCGACACCACCCACATGTCGATTATATTCTCCAACAACAAAAGGGCGTTCAACAGAAATATACTGCTTCTTAGACTTGTTCCATCTCCTAACTGTAGATGGTGGTTGCTTTCCTGCGAAATTGGATGCCAGGGTGACACTCTTGTTATCTCTCCAAGCTACGATTGCAACGTCAACTCCATTGCAGTTACCGACATGCTCAATAGACTTTCCACGCGTTTCTTTTTTTAAAAGATTTCTCATCCGGCAGCTTACAGTTGGGAATACGGTTTCTTCTTATAGTTCCTAAAGCTAAAATGCCAAGGCTTGATAAATACTCGATTAGAGGGATGGAGGTGTAATAGTTGTCGAAAAATACACTGTAGTTCTGATTGGTAGGTATATCACGTGTAAGACGGACTACGACATTAGATGATGCCCCTAGATCAGGTTCTCCAGCCGCGCTTTAATTTTCCTGTCCACTATACACCTCGAATTTGTACCCATACCCAGATACGCCACATATTACAAACAGTTTGAATCCCCATTTGTGGAGTTTATCTGGTAAATATTGTTTTAGCCTACTTCGCGCTTTTGTTGGACAAATTTGCTCATCCACAGATAAATGCTCTTCAAATGGCACTTTTTTGAAATTTCTGTTGAACGCCTCTATTATTGGCCGGATTTTATATAATCTATCAGAGCCAATCTGGTCATAAGGTATCATCTTACTGTTGTCGTTAAAGTGCATTACTTGCCTCAGTAGCTCAAACCGCTTTGAAGACATTGTATCTTGTATAGGCAGAAAGTTAATGTTCTGAGACCAATACATTCTCACATTGGGCATGCTAACTATTGACATGTAATAAACGATACCAATAAATTGGCGTATTTCTTGGCCAGTTACATTAACGGGTTTACTAGCATCTCTCTGGACAGAGTATAAATTCGTCTGGTCTCTAATTAGATCAATAATATCCTCAGTAAACAGGCACGAAAATATCTCAAAGGGTGTATCCAAACAAAGTATATCTGGTGGTAGCTTATCAGATCCTCGAAAACGTATCTGTTCATCATTTATGTTCAAAGTATCTGATTTCCAAATCACTCTGCTCCTGGATGTACCAAAAGATGACCTTATAGCTGCTGCAGAAGAACTATCCGTGACTTTTATTGAATTCCTTTCACTGCTACGAAGCTCATCATTTTCAGGTGGTACCTCCTGCTCCTCATCAGAACTTTCTTGTCTTCCGTTATTTGTGGGATCGGCTATATCGTCGTCATCAGAAAATTCCAGCCCATCTTCGCTATCTGCCCACTCTTCCAGTATTTTTTCTAAATCCTTTATGGACAAGTTGTCTTTTGCACGTCTCATCTTGATTTCTTTTTCGTTGTTTGTTTTTTCGACAGGAAAGGATTGTGATGTATGTTCAGTGACTTGTTTCTTTCTGAGTTTATCTCGTTGTTTACCTATTATTTATAGCCAGTAATGTCTGTTATTTTGTCCTTGGCCTGACCCCACAAAAGGTCAAAAAAAGGACAAAAAATTTACTAATGACAAACAAAACTTCACAAAAGAAAACAATAAAAGATTTTTACCTACCTGACCCTCGTAAGAATAGAGGCAAAACAGTTCACATACATAGATACGATAATGAAGGGACCGCAGGTAGTCCCGAGGAGGGGACAAAATAACGGATATTAGTGACTATAAATATTAGCTAACTAATGAGAACTCAGAACGAAACAAGACACTGAAGATGGCACATACCTGAAACTGGTTTATAACGAAATCAAACTTGACAAGGGATGACGGAAATTCGTTCCAAAGTTCATCTTGATCTGCAACATGTAATATTCAAATTTGAAAATAATGTTAAAAATTTATGCGTTATTACGCCATGTTGCAGATATGCAACAAAGAAAATACAGTAAAAATCACACACAATTAAACGATTTCGCTAAAAACTAATTCTATTTATTTGAAATATATGTTCTTACCTTTTATTCAACCAATTTTCATTATCCAAATATTAATACTTCACACAAAATCATTTATTGGAAGTAAAAGTATAATGTCGCGAAAACGGTGGTCACAATTTCGTCACTTCAATTCAATAAAAAACCAAATTCATCAATTTAGTCAGCAGATTTGTCACTAAACCGTTAAAATACTTATTTGCTGATGCACAAAAATTGGAAACATCGTTTTATCCAAATTCGTTTGGTTTTTACAAGCATTTGAATGGTATGTTGCAGAAATGCAACATGGCGCTGTAAAGGGTTAAGTCGTTCGATTGGTAGTCACATGTCTATCCCATTGAGCTACCACCGCCGTCAGATTTGTTTCGCTTAAATTTCAATTTTCCCTCCATTACAATCCACATACCAACAACAGTAGCTTAATGACACTCTGCCTTTGCTACCTAGTATGTTGGTGCGATTGTGTGTTTGGTTTGTACACAGTTCTAAAGCTATTAACAAGCAAGGCTTTTGTACAGGCAATGCTTGTTATTGTTTTCAGACTTTTGTTTTTCGGCAGACTCTCCGATATACATATTTACGTTTGTATTTATATGGCCGTTTTAATTCTAATAATTATTTTATGTGAATTTAAATGAGCTATTGGCCATTTTTTAATGAAGAAAAATTGAAAAAAAATTTTTTGGTAGAAGTTATGGATCCATTTCGGAGACCACCACATCCCCTCATCAGACTACTTCAAAAAAAATTTTTTTCAATTTTTCTTCATTGAAAAATGGCCAATAGCTCATTTAAATTCACATAAAATAAAGATATATCATTGAAATTTTATGGCAGGAGTCCAACTATGGACATAAAACAAAAAACACAAAAATTTTGGAAAATGGGCGTTGCACCGCCTCCTTTTAGAAGCAGGAATATACGAGATTTCTTAGCCTATAAATCAAATAATTGATATATTATAACGAAACTTGGTGTATACACTTTCATTACTTGTAGTAATACACGCTCAAAATTTTAGCGAAATCGGTTGACGACCACGCCCACTTTTATATATGGGAACTATAAAGGGACCTAATAAAAACATTTTAAGCGATATCTCTGTCAAACATAAAGATAATTCATTGAAATTATGTGGCATGAGTTCTACAATAGACCGGAAACAAAAAATAGAAAAATTTTGGGAAAATGGGCGTGGCACCGCCCCTTTTAGACAAAGGAATCTACGAGATTTCGGAGCCCATAACTCGGCAAATAATTGAGACATTATGACGAAACTTGGTTTATACACTTTTATAACTTGTGTCAATAGACACGCAAAAATTTATTGAAACCGGTTATGACCACCAAATGTTGAAAATGGGAGTGGCTACGCCCACTTTATGCAGCACTGGCTTTATATAAAATACACCGTGATTCTATCAGACGCAAACAAACAATGAAAGCATACAGCTGAGTATGTAATGTTCGATTCCACTCGAACTTAGGGTTCCTTACTTGTTGTACTGTCCCACATAGCATTTGGAAGATTGTTTTATGAAAACTGACTGCGCCGAGTCTTTTTCGATCCCCTTTGATGATCAAAAACTGATTAATCACCTCTGCGATTAGAATAAGACTCGAAAATGAGTCACACCAGCGATTGAAAAGTAATTTTATTTTTTGTCATATAAAAATCACCTAACTGAGCCTTTTTCGATCCCCTTTGCTGATTAAAAAAATAATTTATCAGAAATTGATCATGGTAAAGATAGAAATGTGATCGATAACTTTGCTTTTTTTGGAAAAAAATGAAACATTCCTTAGCAAGCCTAGTACATAAAGCTATAATTTTTCCAAAAAAATTTCAGAGAATTTTATATTAGATTTCGGTATTGATGGTTCCGAATGTTGTAGAGCAGGAACATATGGATGTATGTCTTCCATGTTGCCGTATATGAGAGTGCCAAAATGCGCATATGCATTTTCATAGGAATTCATTTATGGATTGCAATTTTTATATCTTAAACTCCTTATTTGCTTAATATTATTGTAGGCTAAAAATTTGTTTCAAAATTTCTAACCAATATGGACTGAGGGTGACCGTGGAAGTTCTTTTTGCGATATTGGTAAAGGTAAGGCTAAGGGTAGAATATGTATAAGGATAAAAGATGGGAAAGAAATGCGGTTATAAACTGACCCAAAAATGATAGGGAAAAGAGTAGAAAAGTATTAGAAAATGATTAGAAATTGATCAGAAAGTTACTGAAAAACGACCCAAAAAAGATTCGAAAATGACCAGAAAAACGATTGAAAAAATACACAAAAAAGATTGGAAAGCCAATTGAAAATGATCAGAAAAACGAAGGAAAATGATCCTAAAAAGATTCAAAAACGATCAGAAAACGATTCAAAAATGACCAAAATAAGATTCAAAATCGAAAAAAATAAAATCGAAAGGGACTCGGAAATGATTAAAATACGATTAAAATAAGACTCGAAAACGACTCCCCAAGAAGAGTTGGACGTAGGGTACCATTTTCTACTGACGAGAGGCTCTTTTATGATCAGAAAATGAGCGCATTTTCCATTATTTTAAACGTGCATAGGGATCGAAAAAGACTGGAATATGATCAAAAAATTCATAAAATGCTATGTGGGGTATATTTATCGATGTCGATAAATATATTTCATAGCAATTTAAGTCCCGATGTCAGTTTTATAATTCAAAGTTGACTAAGCTCTGGAGTCAAATGTCCCAGGAGTCACGATGGAATGTCCCTACTAGAAAAGATATGAGTTACAGAAACTCAGTACAGATTTCTTAATTAAACACATATTTTTGTGAGAATCTTGTTGCTTCCCAATATAATTTTTTTATGGATTTTCAATTTTGTACATTTAATGTTCTGACTGTTTTTGGTTATTTTATGTTTTAGCCCTTGATAACTATCACCAAGGTGTGATGGAAATATATTGGACAGCAACAAAATTACAAGAAAAATGTGTTTTAATTACCAACTAAGCCGTAAAAAAGTAACTAAATTAATAAAAAAAAAAAGTCGTCAACGACAACTTTGAAAATGATTAAATTATTATTTTCTTGACATTTGGCAAATAATGAACAGTTGTGTATTGAAAAGTAATCCATGGTTGGTAAATTTTACAACTTACAAACATCTCCGGTTGACGGAAATTTCGGATTTACAATCAGGAGGACCTCTACAACTCCCAATAACATTTTTGGCATAAGTGCAGAATAGCTACATTTTGCAAATCGACAAAATTTATATTGGGATCGATAAAGCTTCTTAAGGTGAGTTTAAAAATATAATTTTTTTTTGTGCAAATATATATGTGGGGAGTTAGGGGGGTCAAAGTTTCAAAAATGTAGCTATTCTGCACTTGTTCCCATTTTTTTACAACGCGTGGGAGACTGTTGAAGATTTTCCCTTTGATTTCAGTTTTGAGATCTGTGAGAGCCCCTCTACCGCCCTGCATAAGTCATTTTTCTCAGGGCGTGCTGGAATAAAGGAAAGCCGACCCGAAATTTGTATTGGAAAATCGGGTGTTAAATGTGCGAGATTCAAAAATTGGCTGAAATTGCGTGATATTCAGCAGTTAGTGCGAAAGTGGCTACACGGGATGGATGGTACGGTTCAAGTTTTAGTTGCTCTTTTCGGATCCTTCTTCAGAGTTTCGCCTTTCTTAACTTTTACTGCTGCATAACTTGGAAAAATTATTAATAAAAATTGAGCTTTTAATTATAAAATCGAAAAAATTTACAATCCCCCATGCACTTGAAAGTATCACTGAATAACGCTATTTATATCATCCAACATACGAACCTCTTTTAATCTTAGTTATCAAATGGAATATATCACCGCAAAAACTGACGCCGAAATAAAATAGATAATACCAATATGGCGCTTCAAGCTAGTAGGGTAGGGCGATATATATCGATATATTAATATATCGATATTTTTGAAATATTAAAATCGATAATATTGTGGCGAATATAATCGGTTCCACTCTCACAGCACTAAATCACTGAACAATTCTCTAAGGAAACTGCCAGAACTAGAAGAAGAGACCAGATAATTTCCAGTGTTGCCAGAATTTTCCAGATTGCGTTTGACAGACTATATAAGGCGGCGAGCAGGCGCTCCGCAGTCAGTCGTAACTTAACCGTATAAGTGTCAACATCAAGTCCAGTAAAACAAGTGTAGACTTTTTAAGCTTAGTATCGACCTCTCAAGAAACGCAAAAGTTTCATATAAAATGACGTACAAGAAATGCTCAAGAAATTTTTCTTGTGAAACTTTCTTGAGCGAGTATCGACCTCTCAAGAAATTTAGTACACTTTTTTAATACTATTTTTCAACGTTATGCGAAAACAGTAACACAGGTTTTGCCAAGAAATATATCATCGAGCATTTATTTCTTAAAGAAATTTTGACGTTTGTTGCGTGTTGAAAAAAAATCGTAGAAATCGTTAGTGAAAATGGCAAAAAAGAAACGAAAAATAGAATGCACAATTTTTCTAATGATGCAAGGGCATAGTTGGCATCGATTTCTCATATTTTATTCCATTCCGGCCATCAATATAGCACAGTTTACCAGTAATATAAGGTCATCCTCGTCGCTTTCGATGATTTCCTAAAATAACAACAAAATAAAACTATTGAAAACATATATTTAAAGCTTTTATTTAATATTTTTTAAGAACTTACTAATTGCTTATGTTTACAAAAAGGTTTATTTTGTTTACGTTTTTGATGCTCTTCTTCATTTCACTTGGTATTCACGGTGGATTACTAAACGTAAAAATTTCTTGCCTACTACTATTTTTTACTCAAGTAATAAATCCAAAAATTTCTTGAGCTGTTTCTTGAGAGGTCGATACCAGCCTTTAGTCGTAAAATAAAGCGGTGTGAATTAAGAAGTAAATAAAGACTTTGGTAATTATCTAGTTTACGGTGCATCGACTAAAACTGCTCCAATTTTAACAAATGGGGTACCAATCGACGCGTTTCGATCTCAGGAATATAAATCCGAAGGCGGAGCTTGACTTTTTTATTTCAATAACAAATTATTAACAAAAAACTTTTTGTAAAATGCAACTTTTTTGCTCGCTTAGTACACACACACGAACACATAAATTCAACTTATATATTTATCGTGGGATAACACATACCTTATATTTACTAATAACACACAAAAAGTTGCAATATTTTACAATTAAATACTATATTTTAATAAAAACCAAAGTAAACAAAAGTCGCTAATTTTAGGACTGTGGCGCGTAGTGTTGCCACCAATATTTACTGCTAATCTATATTAACCTGCATTCACACTAAGCTCTTTTTATATGAATGGTGAAAAGTGGTGAGTTTCCGATATATCGCAATATCTAATCGCTGAAGGGTGTACTACGCAGAAGGACATCACCGTGGCGGTAGCCACGGTTAGGTTGTATATCCGGACTTTGGTGGCGTAGCCCAGGGTTATTTTAAATAAGTGCGGCCGAAGGCCGCCAACGCAGAAAAGTGTTCTGCGCAAAGGCATATTTTTTGCAACTCTAAATGCCTAAGTGTAAATGCGCTGTAAATTACACCTAATTGAGTGGCAACGCTACTCATTTTGACAGTTCAATAATATAATAATATAATATAATACAATGGCGCTATTATAACTCTGACGAGTTTTATGGCCGAGCTTCTCTCCCAATTCGAGGTGTGCTCCTTTTTGTTTTTTCCTACTAATTGGGTGGACCTACAGTTTTATGCCGGCTCCGAACGGCGAATGCATTATTTGTGAGAAGCTTTTTCATGGCAGAAATACTCTCGGAGGGTATGCCGCCCACTGCCGAGAGGTGACCGCTGCTCTTAAAAAACCCAATAATTGGATTTTTACTAATTAGAAAATTTTTTTGGTGTTTGCTCAAGCTGGGATTTGAACCCGAGACCTCTGGCATAGCAGGCGAGCATTCTACCCACTGTACCACAGCGGACAGTTCAATAATCGGTCGAAAAAAGCAGAAAAAGAGAAATTGTTTACTTCGATTTTATTAAAATATAGTATTTAATTGTAAAATATTGCAACTTTTTGTGTGTTATTTAGTAAATATAAGATATGTGTGATACTATGATAAATAAATCAGTTGAATTTATGTGTTGGTGTGTGTGTAATGACCAAGCAAAAAGTTACATAGTTTTTTGTTAATAATTTTTTATTAAAATAAAAAAAGTTAAGCTCCGCCTTCGGATTTGTGTTCCTGAGACCGAAACGCGTCGATTGGTACCCCATTTGTAAAAATTGGAGCAGTTTTAGTCGATGCACCGTAAACTAGATAATTACCAAGACTTTTATTTAACAATTCAGCGATACGAACCCGATAGAAATAATCGAGCTATCGACAAATACGAACAATTGGTGTCAGAATTGGAATTGTTAAATAAATTCCAGGACCAAGGATAACGAAGCAAGGATAACGAAACAAGGATAACGAAATAAGGATAATGGCAAAGTTAAACGAACTGAAAATCCAAGAGCTTAAAAAGGAGTTAGAAAAGAGAAACCTGAGTACAAGCGGTAATAAAATTGAACTACAGGCAAGGTTAAGAGTAGCTATGGAAGCATATAACATTAATGTAGATGAGTTTGATTTCAACGATGATGTGGAAGAGGTCCAAAAGGAAGAAACCCAGAAGGAAGAGGCTCCACGGTCAGTAGCAAACGTATACATGAACTCGATATTGGCTGTACTGACACAAATATCGGCAAAAATGGAAGATCAACAGGCACAGATATCGGCAAAAAATGGAAGATCAACAGGCACAGATGTCGGCAAAAATGGAAGAACAACAGGCACAGATAACGTCCAAAATGGAATTGCAACAGTCAGTATTTTATCACAGGTGTCCGGCATTGCGGCTCAGTTGGAGGCACAAGAAGAACGCATGTCCTTACAATTCAAGGCACAGGTAGCAAAAATTATACAAGTTAAGGAGGTCCTTGAAGAAAGACAAGAAAAATTAGAGGACGATGTAAAAGCATTGAAAGCCCGTCTTCAGGATATTCAACTAAGTCGTCCAATCACTTCAACTGCTACACAGAAGATAAAACCTCCGTCGTTTGATGGAAGCGGTCCATTTCAAGTATTCAAGCTACAATTTGAGAAAACGGCAGTTGTAAATAATTGGAGTGCGGAGGAAAAAGTCGCTGTCCTGTTCGTAGCATTGAAAGGACCTGCAGCAGAAATATTACAGACTGTTAGCGAGGGCGAAAGAAACAGCTATTATGCAATTATGGGTACCGTTGAAAGACGGTATGGTAGCGAGCACAGGAAGCAGATATATCAAATGGAGTTGCAGAATCGCTTCCAGAAACCAAATGAGACGTTACAAGAATTTTCTTCTGAGATTGAGAGGCTGGCTCATTTGGCAAACGCAGGAGCACCTCAAGAATTCATCGAAAGAATGAAAATGCAAAGCTTCATCAATGGAATACGAGATATTGAAACGAAGCGGGCTACCTATGCAAATCCAAAAGGAACTTTTGCTGAAAGGGTATCATATGCGTTGACGCAGGAAACATCATCTCTATTGAGCAAGCCCACTTACAAGGCTCATCGTGTGGAAGTGGAAACGCCAGACTTACTAAGCAAAATATGGGAGGCGTTGAATGAAATGCAGAAAAAGAAAAGTAATGCTGTGAAATGCTTCAGATGCGGAAAAATAGGACATATAGCACGTCACTGCAGCAATAATTCCAGTAAGTTCAGCACTGCAGATGGGCGCAAGCGCAAGGCAGAGGGGCATGAACAAGCGCCCAAATCAACTGAGTCGTTAAACTAAAGCGGGCCAGCCAAAAGGGGCGTGGGCTGGTCCCCACAATGGAATGCCCCATAATCTCTGTCTCTCAGTTGGGAAGAAGCACGAGTAATGTTACTATTGGTGGTTTGGTGGACGGAATGGAGCGCATGTTGACTGTGGATACGGGAGCATCTCATTCCATCATTCGATCTGACTTGGTAAAGAAGAAAGTAAGGACATTGTTTGGAGCAAAATTGCGTACGGCAACAGGCGAGGATACCCAAGTCCTAGGGGAAGTTACATGCGAAGTTGTAATTGGAAATTTTGTCGTACTACACACCTTCATAATGGCGGAAATTGTTGATGAAGTCATAATTGGCGTGGACTTCCTAATCGGCCAAGGCATTAAGATTGACATGAAAAACAAGGTTATGAGTTACAAAAACTTGGAGGTGCCGTTAAGTTTTGGCTACGATAAGAGATACAGCAGTAAGAAAGTGCTCGTGGAAGAGAATCAGCAGATACCGCCAAAGTCCGAGGCAATTATTTGGGCAAAGATTGATGGAGATTGTGGGACAAACAAATTGTGGGTTGTTGAAGCAGAAACAGAAACTAAATCAAATGTACTTGTTGGAAAACCCTGGCTATGACAATAACATCTACAGACGAATGGAATGCGGAACAATTAAGGAAGTGTCAGCTAGAAGATCCAGATCTGGCACGTGTAATGATCGGTTTGGAGCAAAATGAACGACCATCAAAAGAAGATATGTCAGCAGAGAGTCCTGTTGCCAAATCATATTGGGCACAGTGGAATAGTTTGCAATTGGTAAATGGTTGCCTACATCGTGTTTGGGAGAGTGAAGATGGCCAAAGTTCTAAAACATTGATAGTTGTTCCAAGGAAAAGAATACCGGATGTGCTAAATGAACTACACAATGGTCCAAGTGGAGGTCATCTTGGAGTAACAAAGACGGTAGAGAAAATCAAGAAGAGGTTTTATTGGGTCGGATGCCGTCAGACAGTTGTTGAGTGGATTGCGAACTGCGATGTATGCATAAAGGCTAAGGGTCCCAAATCCAGGAGTCATGGGCTGATGAAACAATACAACTCAGGAGCACCATTTGAGAGAATTGCCATGGATGTAGCTGGGCCATTTCCTACTAGCAAACTTGGAAACAAATATGTACTGGTGGTCATGGATTACTTCAGCAAATGGCCGGAGGTGTACCCGATTCCAAATCAAGAAGCAAAACTATAGCCGAAATATTCACCAACAATTGGGTGACGAGATATGGTGCACCTATAGAGCTACATTCTGACCAAGGAAGGAACTTCGAATCAGTAGTGTTTCAGGAGATGTGCAAGACACTGGGTATTAGGAAAACCCGAACAACTGCGTTGCATCCACAATCAGACGGCATGGTAGAAAGATTTAACAGAACATTAGAGGAACATTTACGAAAGGTGGTGGACAAGTTCCAGAGGGATTGGGACACTCATATTCCTCTGTTCCTGATGGAATATCGATCGGCCGTACACGATACAACAGGTCAGACTCCTGCAAAAGTAATCTTTGGTAGTGATCTTCGACTGCAAGCTGACTTGAAATTTGGGATAAATGCCGATACGGGAATAAATACCAGACAGTCTAACAACGTTCTGGAAGAGGAAATGAGAGAAATACATGAACTTGTAAGACAGCGAACAAAGATCATGAGTGACAAGATGAAGGCCAGATACGACAAGGCGATGAACTCAGAAGGTTTTGTTGAGGGAGATCTAGTTTTGCTATACAACCCGCAGCGAAAGAAAGGTTTGTCCCCGAAATTGCAGTGTACTTGGGAAGGGCCATACAAAGTGATTAAACGGCTCAACGATTTTGTGTATCGCATACAAACGATTGGAAGACCGAGGAATAAAATGAAGGTGATTCATCTGGAAAGGCTAGCAGCATTTGGAACGAGTAATGTGTCAGATCGGGACGATCAGACTTAAGCCTGCTTTTCATTAGGTCAAATTCACTGACGTCAAATCACTGTCCTAGATGACAATATGTCATTTTGAGTCAAATGTGTTTTCATTAGGTTTCAAAAACTGACATGAAGTCGATAGAGCAGTGTGGGTCAAAGATTGCCGTCAAATTTTGGTGTCAGTTGATTTACAGTCCGTTTTCATCTCTCATATCAAACGTGAAGTAAAAGCTTTTGACAGCCGGACAGCAAGGTCAGTTTTCTCACCCGTGGTTTTCTTGTGGTGGTGCTATTTCTAGGTTGCACAACAACTTGGAAATCGTTTACTAATAACTCTTCCATTTTCTGATATTAAAATACTATTAACAAAATAAATAAATAAATAAATTTATAATACTCGCACAATCACAATCAGCTGTGCGCTCGACAAACCAGGGCCCCGGTGCAAAGGATTTTTGCGTTTGCTCCGCTTCCACAATTTTTTGCTGCTCTTATTCCCATATGACACTACGTTTTTTTCCGGTATTCTACAAGGTTTTTTTGAGTGAAGGAGATGGTCAAATACAGTTTTGCGTTGGCGCAAGCGAGCAAGCTATATTGAAAAAACCAAACGAAATACCAACAAAACACCATCTAGGCGGTTAAAAACCAACGAGCCACCTTGTATTTCGGTAGGTTTTTCGCATTCGGCAGGTTTTTCTGACAATTGTTTCAATTTGACAACTATAAAATAAATTATATATAAAATAAAAAATATATGGAAATACAAATTTTAAATTTGCCTCTTGTAAGCTTCTGCTTTGGCCGTAAGGGGAAAGAAGAAGTCCGGAAGAAAAAGTATAATGCGCACTGGCTTCTCTTTATAACATGGAATACACAGCTACTCTGCCATCTGAGTTTCATAACTTTTATTTCAGTAATTTAAATTCAAATTTCCAAAAAAATTAATTCTTGAAATAAATATTATTTTCATTTAGTTTGAAGTTTAATGTCAATCAAATTGTTTTTGAGGGAGTTTTTGTCTCTTTTCAACCTACAGAAGAATTGTTTTTGTATTTTGACTTTCGGTGGATTTTCCACACCAAAGAAAAACAAGAAAAAAACGTAGTGTCATATAGGCATTAGCTCCCATCCTTTTTTGCATAGGGCTCCGTTCTCGCTCCGATTTTTTATATATTGGCTCCGCTTCAAATCGACAAGACTGTTTTAAATCAGATACGACAATTTTTAATGATGAAAAGAGACGCTCAACGCTTACCTGACATAAAGGTAAACTCGATACTATTTGGCATAATCTAGGATCACTTTAAAACCATCTTCGGTTTTAAACCTACCTTTATTCTCTATAGCAGGCCTGCTAAACGCTCTCGTATTGAAAGTACAAAGCTCAATACATCTACAAAATTTTTATATGCATTGATTTTTTGCTCATTTAGATTTTTTTATGAATTCCAATAAAATATTAAGGGTGTTCATCTAAAGTGGTAAACTGCTGGTAAATGCGGTAAAGTGATAAAATATTAATTGTAATAAATTATCTGTCAAAAGTTGTATGAAAATATATTTAAGCAAAGTTTATCACTTTACCGAACGATTTTGTTGCGTAAATTTATAAATTTCGGTAAAACTCAAGTCTGACACATTGTCAGTTTTACTTTTTCAATTTAAAAGAAGAAATTGTGGTTTCCTTCGGCATTTTTTTTTTTGTTTATTTTATTGGGTTTTTTTATTTATTAATCAAGTTAACACTGACAAGAGTTTAAACAATTATTTACCAAGGTGGTTTCATGTAAAATGCGGATAAACTGATAAACTTTAAAAATTTATTACTTTATCACTTTAGATGAAGACCAGCTTCTACCTATAATTTGAGCTCCAGCTCCGCTCCGTGAAAAAGCCATAGCTCCTTAGCTCTTCGCTCCTTGACACGCTCCGTGGCCCTGCGAATCAGCTGTGAGCTTGACAAACGAAACAAGTTTGCCAACACGCTGGCAAATGAATTTTGCGTGTCAAATGTTGCCCAATGCGCTGGCAAACTACAATTTGAGTGTTTTCATATGGCTGTCATTTTACAGCGAGTTGTCAAAACTGACTGCAAACGCATTTGACACAATATCCCAACCCGTTTTCATTTCTTTGACCATATTTGACGTCATATATGACCTAGTGAAAACCAGGCATTAGAGCGCTTTCACATTACTCGGTGCGGAATCGGATCGACATTTTTGGTTTTTACCGAAAGTATACCGAAACTTTACTGACCACATGTATTTCAATTGGCACTTTCACATTAGTGTTGCATACATGAAATCGGAGCGGATTAATTTCGGTATACCGCAACGCGGTAAGACCGGTCAGTAAAATTTGAGGAATTACTGCATACATTTTTGCGGCGTAATAAAAGAAGAAGAACAAAGTCACTAAAAAACTAGTTTCGGTTATAAATGTAGTAAGTTATAATGTCTTCGTCTTCGCTAGAAGACATTATTGTTATTATTGAGTGATTTGTTGAAGTTAAAAATTTTGTTTTCCTATTTTCTGCCGATTACACACCGAAAGTATTCCCACAAGTGTGAAAAACACAGCAACGCGGAATCGTTTCGGTAAGCTGAAAATACCGAGCAAAAAATGTCGATCCGATATCGTACCGAGTAATGTGAAAAGGCCCTTATATCATGTTCAGACATAAAAATTAATTAAGTCAATTGGGGTTGATTGAACATCTTTAGATTTGGTGTTCAGACATATTTAGGGCCGTTTACTCAACCTCTGATTAACGCTAACCGTAGGATAAAGGTCCGGTTAAGCTATGGACAGCATTATCGACCACATGTTAAATGTATGGTTTGATGAAGTCGATAATGATGTTTAACCGGGCTTTAACCATGGTTAGCGTTAATCAGAGGTTGAGTAAACGGCCCTTAATTGACTTGGCCCATTTAACAGGTCGGCTCAAGATACATACACACATACACGCCGTGAGCTGAATATCAAACTCTCGTTACCTAAATGTCAAAATTGCAAGGAGGACGAAATAATTTGACATTCATCTCGCAATTTTTGCCAATCGTAAACACGAATGCATGTATAAAATAAGCAGAAATAAAAACAAATTTGATAGGTGATGAAGAATGCAGCAACAAGAATGCAGCTGATCTGACGAACCAACCTGTTTAGTGGACACTGACGCTAATCACATTTCTCTTTTCATGACATTTCATTTTACTTATGAAACAAGCCTTTTAACAGGGTTGCATGCAGAATTGTTCTTCATTAACAACTCATTAATTTCTAATGAAGCATTAACTTGGTCAATTTTTGTATGGTAAATTGAGAATCATTGGGCTTGAAAATTGAATGAAGGCTCTTAATGTTCAATTAAGGTTGTGTCTGAACATAACATTAGGTGGAGGGCAGTGTGGCGAATATAATCGGTTCCACTCTCACATCACTAAATGACTGAACAAATCTCTAAGGAAACTGCCAGAACTAGAAGAAGAGACCAGATAATTTCCAGTGTTGCCAGAATTTTCCAGATTGCGTTTGACAGACTATATAAGGCGGCGAGCAGGCGCTCCGCAGTCAGTCGTAACTTAACCGTATAAGTGTTAACATCAAGTCCAGTAAAACAAGTGTAGACTTTTTAGTCGTGAAATAAAGCGGTGTGAATTAAGAAGTAAATAAAGACTTTTATTTAACAATTCAGCGATACGAACCCGATAGAAATAATCGAGCTATCGACAAATGGGCTTTCTCAATAGAGATGCTGTACCGTTTCAGCGAAAGTTCCTTTTGGATTTGCATAGGTAGCCCGCTTCGTTTCAATATCTCGTATTCCATTGATGAAGCTTTGAATTTTCATCCTCTCTATGAATTCTTGAGGTGCTCCTGCGTTTGCCAAATGAGCTAGCCTCTCAATCTCAGAAGAAAACTCCTGTAACGTCTCATTTGGTTTCTCTAAGCGATTTTGCAATTCCATTTGATATATCTGCTTCCTGTGTTCTCTACCATAACGTCTTTCAACGGCACCCATAATTGCGTCATAGCTGTTCCTTTCGCCCTCGCTAACAGTCTGTAATATTTCTGCTGCAGGTCCTTTCAATGCTACGAACAGGGCAGCGACTTTGTCCTCCGCACTCCAATTATTTGCAATTGCTGTTTTCTCAAACTGTAGCTTGAATACTTGAAATGGACCACTTCCATCAAACGACGGAGGTTTTATCTTCTGTGTAGCAGTTGAAGCGATTGGACGACTTAGTTGAATATCCTGAAGATGGGCTTCCAACTTTTTTACATTGTCCTCAATTTTGTCTTGCCTTTCCTCAAGGATCTCTTTAATTTGTATAATTTTCGCATCCTGTGCCTTAAATTGTAAGGATATGCGTTCTTCTTGTGCCTCGAACTGAGCTGCAATGCCGGATAATGTTTCCTCAATCTTCGATGAACTCCGTGCGTGTTGTTCCATTTTTGCCGACATCTGTGTCAGTACAGCCAATATCGAGTTCATGTCTACGTTTGCTGACTGTGGAGCCTCTTCCTTCTGAGTTTCTTCCTTGCGGACCTCTTCCACATCATCGTTGAAATCAAACTCATCTACATTAATGTTATATGCTTCCATAGCTACTCTTAACCTTGCCTGTAGTTCAATTTTATTGCCGGTTGTACTCAGTTTTCTCTTTTCTAACTCCCTTTTAAGCTCTTGGATTTTCAGTTCGTTTAACTTTGCCATTATCCTTATTTCGTTATCCTTGTCTCTTTATCCTTGTTTCGTTATCCTTGCTTCGTTATCCTTGCTTCGTTATCCTTGGTCCTGGAATTTATTTAACAATTCCAATTCTGACACCAATTGTTACGTATTTGTCGATAGCTCGATTATTTCTATCGGGTTCGTATCACTAAATTGTTAAATAAAAGTCTTTATTTACTTCTTAATTCACACCGCTTTATTTCACGACTAAAAAGTCTACACTTGTTTTACTTGACTTGATGTTAACACTTCTACTGTTAAGTTACGACTGACTCCGGAGCGCCTGCTCGCCGCCTTATATAGTCTGTCAACCGCAATCTGGAAAATTCTGGCAACACTGGAAATTATCTGGTATCTTCTTCTAGTTCTGGCAGTTTCCTTAGACATATGTTCAGTCATTTTAGTGATGTGAGTGAAACCGATTATATTCGCCACAATATATATACATATACCCTGCAGTAAATTTGTTTCACTCCTAAATGATCATTGATGATTCTTTGATGAATATTCATCACTATCGTTTTGCGTTGGCCGCTGTGGTGCAGTGGGTAGACTGCTCGCCTGCTATGCCAGAGGTCTCGGGTTCAAACCACGGTCCGAGCCAAACAAATTTTTCTAATTAGTAAAAATCCAATTATTGGGTTTTTTAAGAGCAGCGGTCACCTCTCGGCAGTGGGCGGCATACCCTCCGAGAGTATTTCTGCCATGAAAAAGCTTCTCACAAAAAAAATGCATTCGCCGTTCGGAGCCGGCATAAAACTGTAGGTCCACCCAATTAGTAGGAAAAACAAAAAGGAGCACACCTCGAATTGGGAGAGAAGCTCGGCCATAAAACTCGTCAGAGTTATAATAGCGCCATTGTATTATTATATTATCGTTTTGCGTTGGTGCAAGCGAGCAAGCTATATTGAAAAAACCAAACGAATTACCATCTAGGCGGTTAAAAACCAACGATCCAGCTTGTATTTCGGTAGGTTTTTTGACATTCGGCAGCTTTTCTGACAAATTTTTCAATTTGACAACTATAAAACAAATTATGTATATTTAAAATAAAAAATATATGGAAATACAAATTTCAAATTTGCCTCTTGTAAGCTTTTGCTTTGGCCGTAAGGGGAAAGAAGAAGTCCGGAAGAAAAATTATACTGCGCACTGGCTTCTCCTTATAACATGGAATACATAGCTATCCCGCCATTTGAGTTTCATAATTTATTTAGTTATTTAAATTCAAATTTCCAAAAAAAATTATTTTTGAATTAGCTATTTTCATTTAGTTTGAAGTTTACAGTCAATCAAATTGTTTTTGAGGGAGTATTTGTCTCTTTTCAACTTACAGAAGAATTGTTTTTGCGCTATTATAACTGTGACGAGTTTTATGGCCGAGCTTCTCTCCCAATTCGAGGTGTGCTCCTTTTGTTTTTGCTACCATTGGACAGTTTTATGCCGGCTCCGAACGGTGTCATATAGGTATGAGGAAAGCAAACCATTTATTTGAAAAAATTCAACAGCCTTTATATGAAAGTATTCACTAATGCCTCCTCATGATGAATTTCATCAGTGATTCATAAAGGATTCATTTCAGATTTATACTGCTGGGTATATGTTGTATATGTTTCTTCTTCTTTTTAGTTCTTTTCAAGTGCAGCCAATTTTCATTATGAGCCGGATTGTTTCAGTAAAAATTTATCTTGACCCAGACCCAGATGTAATAACTGAAATGCCCCTACTATCACGAACATTGTGTAAGGAGAACAGTGTAATAACTTGGCATGTGTTTAAAACAGGTCGAACAGCTGTGCTCAGCTGATTTTGAAGTTGTTGTTATGGCCCAATAACGATCGTGAATGCAATATAAGTTGCTCTTCTTCTTTCTGTTTTGTAGGTTGTTGATTTTACATTTACAATTTTGACGTTTATTATCCACCGTGAATACCAAGTGAAACGAGGAAGATCATCAAAAACGTAAACAAAATAAACCATTTTGTAAACATGAGAAATTGATAAGTTCTTAAAAAACATTAAATAAAAGCTTTAAATATTTGTTTTCAATAGTTTTATTTTGTTGTTATTTTAGGAAATCATCGAAAGCGACGAGGATGACCTTATATTACTGCTAAACTGTGGTATATTGATGGCCAGAATGGAAGTAGATGTAAGAAATTGATGTCAACTTCCGCTTTGCACCATTACAAAAATTGTGCACTATATTTTTTCCGATTAATTTTTCCATTTTCACCACCATTTTTATCAACATGTAACAAAAGCCAACAGACGTCAAAATTTCTTTAAGAAATAAATGCTCGATGATATATTTCTTGGCAAAACCTGTGTTGCTGTGTTCGCATTATGTTGAAAAATAGTGGTAAAAAAGTGTATTAAATTTCTTGAGAGGTCGATACTCGCTCAAGAAAGTTTCACAAGAAAAATTTCTTGAGCATTTCTTGTACGTCATTTTATATGGAACTTTTGCGTTTCTTGAGAGGTCGATACTAAGCTTTACACATGTTATTCGTGAAATTGCTGACGTTTTCGCCCTTTCTGGGAATTGCGTTTTAGCAACTCGGCCTTAATTTCTTTTCGGAATTATGAATTGGTTTTTTCAATTCCCAATTCCCGAATTGCGTTTCTGTCCTGCTTGCTACGACCATGTCATTATGGTCCCTTTTCATACAACAACCACATCCGGCCGCCATGCTGAACTGCCTTTCAAAACTGGCCGCCATGCTGGTCTGCCCATCATTTTGACATTTGGCGATGGCACATCGACCATATATCGACTTTTTTAATCGATTTTTCGATGAGCTGGCTAACTAGACGTTTTATACCATGTTTACATATAACGAGATTATCAGTAAATCTCGATTCGCCAATCTACCCGTTTACATATAACATGAAATCTAGATTTGCTGGGAGAGGGATTGTCAACTGTCAATTTCCCTTACCTGCATGACCCAATAATAATATGGTCGTAGCAGTCAAAAGAGAATATGCAACTACCGTTCGACGGCTGTTTTCACGAATGTAAAAAGCAGATATTTTGTTTTTATTTAAATACTTTTTGGTTGCTTGTTTTTCCGACAGGGTAGGAATATGATGTATTGTGGAACGAAAAAAGACACTGAAGATGGCGCATATTAGCCGAAACCGGTTTGTCTCCAAACCAAACTTGACAAGGGATGACGGAGGATCGTTCCACAATACATCGTTTTTATTTAACTTGAAAAAACGCTAGCAAACACACAAGCTTTTGCACGATTAACACGTTAAAGAAAGTATAATTAAAAAAAAAAGCCGATCATTTCATAACCTATAAAACAGAAAGAAGAAGAGCGACTTACTATTGCGATACGATTCTTGTTGGGCCATACTTACTGGCGTCCATTTTGTTTACTTTTCATTTTGACGTTTCTCCCAAATTCGCCACAAAAAATATCGATAACACGAAGAACACAGGGTTGCATTGAGAAAACTATCGTGATAATCTCGAGATTCATTTTAAATCGCGAATTTTTGGTAGCTGATTTTTGTACGGCAAACCTCGAATTTCAATAGAAGATTTTGTATCAACCTCGAAAAAAGTAGATAATCTCGTATATGTAAATGGCCTATTACACTATGGTATCTACGTATCTTGGGCTTAAAAAAGTATCACATTTGATACCATTGTATCCAGTTATGCCAGGTGTAGGGAAAAGAGGCTACATGTAGGGAAATTCGTTCTTAAATTTGCAGTGTAGGGAAAAAAGGACAGATTTTCAAAAATTAGATAAATCTAGGGAATTTTTGAAGTCAAAAGTTTTCGTTCGTTAATTTTTTCTAACCTAAAATTTTTTAATAACTACAAACAAAATGTTTCTTTGTGCCTGTATGCAAGAGTTCAAAATTGTACTTTGTTCTGATCTGGCAATATATTCTTCGACCTGCTTACAGGGCCTCGGAGAAAAAGTTTTTTTTCGCTACTGGTCCGCTCCTAAAATTTTTTGCTTTAGCTCTGGATCCGATCTTAGCACCAAATTTCGCTTCCATTTTTTTGTTGTGGTGGTCAGAGATGCGTTTGTGGGCTTTCCTTACTAAACCAGTATATTTAAAAAAAAAAAAACTAAATAAGGATTGATTGTAACGTTAGGTCACCTCACGTAACATTGCCAGCTGATGATATACATATATATATTGGATCTGAATATCTCGAGCTTCTAAATACTCTTCCGAAATCAGCTTCAGAATAAGATTATATTGCCTATCTTCTTATATCAATGATTTGGAAGAAATACAGCAAAGATTGCCTCTACAGATTAAAAGTGCAGACATTGATGACTTATCTGTAACCTTATAAACAGCTGATTCAACCAACCTTACGACAAGCTGTGTTACTAGTCATTGGTGCCTTATGGTAATTCTGTAGCTGTATCGTTAACTTACAGACCAATTGGATTTTGGTTAGCAACCCTAAATCCGTAAACAGCTGACACTTGTGGAAGCAGATATAGGAAGGTAGGCGCATAGGCGAATTCAGAAACTTCTTTTTAATTCACAAAGGTAGATTATAATATCAAAATCAAAGTGAATTCACATCCTGGCCAATAGTAATGGGCGAGTCCCAAGCGAATTCAGATTTTAACAAGGAGAAATATTATTTTGACATTACAATCTACCAATTACAATAACAAAATACATGGGGAATTTCTGAATTCGCCTATGCGCCTACCTTCCAAGATCTGCCTCGACAAGTGTCAGCTGATTACAGATTTACGGCACCACTAACAGCTCACATGGATAGCGATAAAGATACTATAAGGTTAACGATACTTATAAGTCACCAATGTCTGAACCTTAACTCCTATGTCAAAGACATATGCTTTCTTAATCCCAAGATTGTACTGGGGGACATACTGAATTCGACAGGAGTATTATTGAGAATTTAATTTGTGAGTAATTTAAATTTAATAGAAATGACTTGCTGATTGAGTGGAGTCTTATTGAATATCATTTCCTTGAACATGAAAAGAAAGTTCTTGAAAATATAGATGTTGAAAAATGTTGGCTTAAAATTTAAAACCTTCTAAATTTTAACGACAAACTAATGTTACCCAATTTAACAAAATGATCTAAATATTGTTTAGTATTGCCTCTCGCTAATGCAGACGCAGAACGAATTTTTAAAAAAAGAATAAATTCAGTCACGATAGCCTCAGTTCAATATGCATAATTCGGCCTTTTCTACAAGCGAAAAATCAAAATTGCTTTTCTTTTAAATTTAACGAATACGATTTCAAAAATATGAAACACTATAGAGGTGTATATGATAATTTTCAATGGGAAATGTGTACCATATAAGTTTTATATGAAAATATCTCCATAAATACATGTATACATTCTTTATTTAAAAATGTTCATTTATAATAAAAAAAAAAGTTACAATTATAATTTTTTATGAAAGATGTACAATGTTATTAAGAAAAACTAAATTTTATTTATATAGTTATAAATATATATATTTATACTAGCTGTACCCGACCAAGCTTTGCTTTGGCCCACTTCCTATTATAGGTACTTGAAGCGAAAAACGGAACACTTTAAAATATGTTGGAAGTATCTAGAAACCGAAATTACCTCGGGCTGCAGAGCTCAGCACAATTCAGATATGTAAGTTTAAAAAAAGTGAAGGAAAAAATTGTTATTTTCAAAAGTTTGCCCTCTTCATGTTCTTATCCCATTTTTCTTGGCATTAGTCTCCAACTGCCTTTCCCTCTACTTTTCTCTTTCCCTTTCCATTTATCTTTCCTTTCATTTCCGTTTCCTTTTTCCTTTCCCATCACATTTCCGCTTCCCTTTCTCCACCGCTCTCTCTTACCTCTCATTTTCTGTCTTTCTCCTTTTTATTCCCCCTCTTATTCCTTCTCTAATTCCCTGTCTTACTGTCTCTCCCCATCCTCTTCATTCCATTTTTATTATATTCTCCCTCTCCTTTTCCGTCCCTTTGCCTTTCCCAGTCTCATTACTCTTCCCCTTTCCCTAGGGAACTGGGTTTAGTATAACATACCCTGTATTCCACTTATAATTTGATACCATCATTGCTTAAAAACATTCCGTGGCCTCCGAATCGTCTCTTTTATCGGGACTAAGAATCACTATGAAAATATCTCTATATAGCAGGCCCGGTCAACACTTTCATTTTATATCAGTATTGCTCAGAAGCATCCCGGTATCATCCGGGTCCACTTGTTGACCCACATCTGGGAACTTGACCTAGGAACCATAATGGGTACGGTATCTGGAGACTTGACCAAGAAATCGTAATAGTTACGGCTCTACATGAGAGTCCGCTCAACACCTTTCATTTGGTACCAATATCCCTAAGATATATCCCGGTGTTATCCGGGTCCACATATTGACCCATACCTTGGGACCCCATCTAGGAATCGTCATGCGCCGTGATTAAATAAAAATATCGCTGAGAAATTATCCGGGGTCTGACCTAGGAATCATAATGAGTTCATCTCTATGTAAAAGCCCTGCCTTTCAGTTGACACCAATATCGTTCAGAAATTTTCCGGGGCCATTCCGGTCCACGTTTTGACCCACATTTAGGGACCAGACCTAGGAATCATAATCAGTTAATCTCTGTGTAAAGGCCCTGCTCAGCACTTTTCATTTGGTACGAATATCCCTGAGAAATATCCCGGTGTTGTCCGGGACCGCGTGTTGACACACACCTTGGGACCCGACCTAGGGATCGTAATGAGTTCATTTCTATGTAAAATCCCTGCTCAAAACCCTTCACTTGATACCAATATCACTGAGAAATTTTCCGGGGTCATCCGAGTCCACATTTTGATCCACATTTGGGGACCCGTCCTAAGCATCACAAATAAAATAGTTCTATGTTGAAGTCCTCATCAAGACCTTTCATTTGATACCAATATCGCTCAAAAACATCCGAGGGTCATCCGGGTAAACGTTGTGACCTATATCTGGAGACCCGAGCTAGGCATCGCAATTGTAATAGTTATATGTTGAAGTCCCCATCAATACTTTTCATTTGATACCAATATCGCTCAGAAACATTCGAGGGTTATCCGGGTCCACGTTTTGACCCATATCTGGAGACCCGACCTGGGAATCTTAATGAGTACTGTTCTATGTAAATTCTCTGCTCAATACCTTTCATTTCATACCAATATCGCTTAGAAACATTCGAGGGTCATCCGGGTCCACGTTTTGGACCATATCTGGAGACCCGACCTAGGAATCACAATGCGTGCTATCCTATGTAAGTTCTCTGCTCAATACCTTTCATTTCATACCAACATTCGAGGGTCATCCGGGTCCACGTTTTGGCCCATATCTGGAGACCCGACCTAGGAATCACAATGCGTGCTATCCAATGTAAATTCTCTGCTCAATACCTTTCATTTGATAGCAATATCGCTTAGAAACATTCGAGGGTCATCCGGGTCCACGTTTTGACCCATATCTGGAGACCGGACCTAGGAATCACAATGAGTACTATTCTATGTAAATTCTCTGCTCAGTACCTTTCATTTGATACCAATATCGTCCAAAAATATTCAGGGGAAAGCCGGATCCACGTTTTGACCTTTTGACCTATATCACGGGAACCGACTTCCGGATTTGAAAAAAATATGTATATAAACCATCTAGGGCAAGGTACTAAGCTGGTGTGTAAATTTGGTCAAAATCCCTCCACGCGTTTGGGCGAAAGCCGGCGACAAAGAAATGGGCTTGATTTTTATATATATATACATTATATAAACATAAATAAACATAAAAATTTATACGTGGCTTTTTGAACAAAAACTTTATTTTGCATCAATTTTGTGTGTGTTTATTTTAATATAGAGAAAATACGGCGTAGGGAAATTTGTAGGGAAAAATTTTGTTAGCGTAGGGAAAAGTAGTGATTTTTTTGGCATGCCGTAGGGAATTTTGGTCCAAGAATATTGGCATCACTGATTGTATCAAAACGGCATCACTGATTAGCACAATCAATCAGCGTGTTGTTTTGTGGGTAAAGCGCTAAGGGCCTGGTTATGGTTACAATCTTGCTGGTCGAGCACCGTGAAATTGTTGTTGTGCACTCCGACGGTGAGAGAATTTTCGGACTCTCACATCCAGCACATTTGCTGTGTGAAACAGGCAGCCAGCAGTCGAGGTTTCGGGGGTAATAATGTGTTATGTTGTGTATCTGTTCAGTAATAATCATGTGTTATGTTGTGTATGTGCGCTCCAATCATCAATGCAAGCATAACCACCTCTCACCAATCACGAAATGTTTCCGATTTTGATTGGCAATGTTGATTGGTACCATAACCACAGCAAAAGCAGAATCATAGCCCCGACACATAGCATACGTCAATCCGTCTACGTCGACGTATGTGACTGACAGCTCAGTAAAATGTCGGCATTTAAACGTACGTCGTCACACGTACGACGGATCCGTCGCCGCAACGTACCGAAGTTGCCCAAAAGTCAACTTTTGGTATACGTCAATCCGTCGCTATGTCAGCTGATTGCTTTTGATTGTTAACCTTTAGCTACTCTTGAATTTCACTTTTTTTGCAATTTGCTTTTCGAGTTTTTTCTCATTTGTATAACATTCCTCCATAAAACAAAATGGTCAAGAATTATCAGGAGATGTGAAGTTACTGAAAACTGAATTTCAAGAGGGCAACTTAAAAGAGAAATTACAAAATTTTCTAAAGAGTTAAATTTTTGCCACCACCTCTGTAGTTAAAGGTTAATCAAACAGCTGATTTGTGTATATCCGCCAACGTTTCCTATGTGGCGACCTCTCCGTCAAGTACGTGAGCTGTCAGTCACATACGTCGACGTAGACGGATTGACGTATGCTATGTGACGGGCCTATCAGTACTTCTCCGTCATGACGTACGTCGTTTTCGACCACTGTAGAACTGTAGGCAAGCTTTGAGATGGGATTTTGGGATATTCACCTCCCAAATGAACATCGACAGAAGAGGGTTGCCAGCACAGCGAAAATATGTGAGATAAATATTTTAAGGTCGTGGTAGAATGGTGCTATATTTTAATAATATAGAAAAAAACATATGTGTATTCATTTGCATAATTAGAAAATTCTCCTTGACCTCACTACTTTATTACAAATACGACAGTTTTCTTGTTTTTTTTTTGTTTTCAAGTTCTAAAGTTTTTTAGAGCAACTGATATGCAACTCTGATGTGTGGTGTGATGTAATGTCCGCTATATTCACCTCCAGAAAGGACAATCATTTTTTCTTTTTCACCTAACCTTGCCTACAGGCAGTGATGCCACTAACATATTTTTTCTCGTACCAAAAAACGTACCAAATTGCTTTTGAGGGTACCAAACAGATTTTTTCGTGGCAACAGTCGTACTAGACAAATAGTTTTTTTTATTTATTATTTTTTAATGGAAAATTAACTTCAATGTATCACACCCAAGGCTAATTTATAGAAGGTTACTAAACAGCTGATTGCTAACTTTTTTCTACTTTTTTTTTATTCATATTGTGGTGCTTATGTCAAACTTATGCCAATTTTGATCTTGACGCAATATGATTTCTACAATGGCGGGCTATGATTTTGACAGAAGCATCACAGAATACACCAACAATTTACGTGGAGTGTGTATGTATGTATGTACGTATGCCATACTGCGAAAATCGTCTACAATTGAACCATGATCGCACCCTGAATCATAAATTGACACAGCTCAAAATTCAAAAATTTTCAGGAGCCAAAAAACTTTTTTCTTTACAAGCAATGATGTTGAAAAGGCTAAGTATAATTGCTATTTTTCAGTCAAAAGGGACATCGATTGAAAAGTTTTTTTTTGGCAACTGCTAGAGATATGTTCTATGTACCGGTTTATGATAAAAAAAACTGATTTCAAAAAATTTTGAGTTGTGCCACTTAATGATTTAGGGTGCGATATTAACTTTAACAAAAAGAAAGAAGAGTATTTAAAAATTAAAGAAAACAAACCAAAAATTAATAAAATTATCGCGTTTTAAATTAAGTAATTTAACTTTTTATATCTCCATCAGTATATTTTCATTTAAAACTTGCTTGATACTTGTACATTTATTGAGCACTGATCAGGGCTCACTAACAGCGGCTGTAGCATCCCATCAGCTGAGTTTTTTCTTCGCTAGGAGCAAGCGCCACAGCGCACAAAGGTCAAACTGAGTTACCTTATTCCTTCCATACAATTTGTTTGCTAATTTTGACAACTAGGTACTTGCCAAAAAGCTCTAACAAAATACACGGTAATTGTTGGTGGCATAATGCTACGACCGGTATAGTTGGGTCATGCTAGTGATCAAGAATTGTATCGATTTCATAACATCTACGGCTTGGGATACCTATCGCGTGTTGGCGATGTAATTAATCAACATAATTAGCCACTCTGCACACGGAGCGTACTGCTTTAGACGCGTATTAGATACTACAGACGAAAGCTGTACGCTTTGATGTCGCGCACGTATATTTCAATGGAGGGCTGCACACGAGTCGTCAGCTTCATGCATTCGTCAAAGTATGCTGGCTACATGTCGCTTGGCGTAAAGCAGTGCTGGTAGCTAGGCGTACTACGCTTAGAAAACAGGAAGAAGAAGATGTTTGTTTACATTTTTCCACTTGGTGGAATTTATGAAAGCAGTAAAATTTGTGCAAAAAATCGGAAAAAATGAGTGTATAATGAAAGAAAATGGAAGATTCCGTAAAATTTTTCATCATTTCTATTTAAAGCTTCGAAATTTAAAGCAAATACCGTATTATTAATTTGTTTGTTTGTTTTGTGCAGCGAAGTTTCATGTCGCTTCGTGTGCAGATCTTGAGGCGTAGAGAAATCGACGCTACATGAAATGTCTCGTACGCGTCTATGACGATACGCCTCGTGTGCAGAGTGCCTTACTGTTCTTTTAGTGGTCGAACAAAAATAATATATGGAAAAATAAAAAATAGATGGAAATAAATATTGTTTTTCCAAACCGTTGCTTTTAAGGAAAAAGTACCAAAATCAAAAGCAACGTACCAACGTACCAAATCATTTTCAAAGTACCAGTTTCGGTACGTATTAAATTAATACTAATATTTAATTTTAAGTTGGTTACAAAACACAGTTCTGCACAGTTTAGTACAAAAACGAGTTATCGAACGCAATTTTCTGCACTAGAGTTCTCTAATGCCTTCACCGGACACATCTTATATTCCTGACGTACGGCAAAATAGAAAATTGGCAAAGTATGCCGGATCCGGCGACTGATACGTTGCCAATCAGGATCCACCAATACAGGTCGGCTCTTCAGATCAGCTGACTTCTTCTTTTTCTTCAACAGCTATCCAATTTCTCTGCTTCTGCATATTCTATACATACATTCGTGTTTACTATTGGTCAAATTCTTCGTTCTCTGAGATTCTCCATCATTCGCTCGTGAGCTGAATGTCAAATTATTTCGTTCTCCTTTCAGTTTTGACATTCCGTTTGACATTCAGCTCACGGCATGTTTGTGTGTATGTACCATGGACCGACCTGGTAATTGGATCATGTTGCCAATGTAGTGTTGCACGAGCAAAACATACACAGTCTACTCAGCAGGTAGTTTCTTCCATAGTGTATATATCCGTACACAATGGTTTCTTCCTTGTCCGCACTGTAGAACTGTAGGCAAGCTTTGAGATGGGATTTTGGGAAATTCACCTCCCAAATTGACGTAGACGAAATAGGGTTGCCGGCGCAGACTTTTTGGCCTAAGCGGGGTTGTGTGCGGCGAAAATATGTGTGAAAATATTTTACGATCGTGGAAGATTTTTATAATATAGAACAAAATATATATTACTTGCAGAGAGAACTGCAGTTGTTTGAGTGCTGAATGTATGAATATTAATTGTTAAGAAAGGTAATTTGTAATGGATTTTAGTTATTTGCATTAAACATGACTTCAATTTATACCAAACTACGCTCTTTAAAACAGTTTAAAGAAGTTTTTATGAGTGATCAACGAAAATATCTAAAGTTAACAGCTAGTTTTAGAGTAAAAAAGTCGTATCTGAATTTAAAAGAAGCTTCAGTGCGATATATTTATGGGATGGGAAAAATACTATGATTATTAAATATAGTAGAAATATTTTCGATAAATTATCCCGCGAACAACAAAAAACAGTACTATTCACCAATTATATTAATAATTCCGGTGTTTCCTATTGTTCTATATATCTAACTAAAAAACACGTTCTCAGTTGAAAATTTATTTATTGCAATACTTTGAATAGATAATCCATAAAGTTGTTACAACATGTTAATGTTTTTTCTACCTGGGTGCATTGAAGAAGTATAAACGAAAAATTTTTAATTCTAGTATAAAACCCAATGCATTCCTATTAAGATTTCCAACGATGCTAAATAGACCTAGGAAGGTGTTTGTGTGCTTAATTTACCCGAGTTTAAAACACGCATAAAGGAAATTTGCCTCTAATGTGAAATCTGAGCTAATATCAGGCTGGGTTTTTAATAGACTGAAACCAGTTACGGAAGCAATTTATAAAACTGTACGAGGTTGTTTGGCATTCTAATTTACTGGTTTGGGAATTAAAATTGTCCGGTTCTTAATAAACACAGCCGTAAAAGAAATAATTTTCTCGATAGCAATGATATACATTTTTACAATTGCTAAAAAGTAATTTACGTAATTTTTTCAAGCTTCTGACTGCCTTCAATGCTCGAACTTTCTTCGTCAGCGACATTACACAAACGAAAAGCGTGCTGTCAAATATCCAAGGTTCAATAATAAAGGTTTTCGCATCTGAACATACGTACATACATACATACACACTCGATGTAAATTGTTTGTGTATTCTGTGGTGCTTCTGTCAAAATCATAGTTCGCCTTTGTAGATATCACATGGCGTCATGCTCAAAATTGACATAAGCACCACAATATAAATAAAAAAAAGTAGAAAAAAGTTAATAATCAGCTGTTTAGTAAGTTAACCTGCATAAATTAGCCTCACAAATACCCAGTTAAACAAAATGTCTCCTGCTTCCGCGAAAATACAACCCTGTAGCCGGCTTCTAGCATGGTGAATATGTGAATATATGTACGTATACATACATATATACAAATGTGCGTGTTTATACAAGTGCCTTTTGCGATTTTGTTTGGTAAATTTTACACCTTACAAACATCTCCGGTCGACGGAACTTTTGGATTTAGAATCAGGAGGGCCTCCTCCACAACCCCCAATAACTGTTTTTTTCAACGCGAGGTAGAATGTTGTAAAATTTTCCCATTAATTTCATAGAAAATTACGCGATATGGATGTATGTATATAACGAACTAATTTCATTTATTTACGAACTACATGGAATTTTGCAGGATATATGGTGTGGATGATAATTCATCGAATTTTAACACTTTCAACTATTAGGTATCAAATTACAATATTGAAGTTCTCCAGAAAGATAATTCTGCCGGCTGAGGGTTATGATCCTTTCAAATAAAATATGCATATATGTATATACATATGTATAATAAAGTAGGTTTGCCATGACGTAAGGAGGTAGCTTGAGTTGAATGAATAGATAAACTTGATATGCTCCAAAATACCGTAATAAAAAACCTAGCTTCGAGTCTGTTGGTCCGAATAATGTTAGGAGCAGCCACCAGCTTTTGTTGCATTATCGCCTGACATGAGATCTGTGTAAACTCCGCGCTATAATTTAAAACGTATAAAATAATTTTATATTAGTTTTTACTACTTAAATTAAAGTTTTCCTCATTTCATCAATTCGCTTAATCAGTTTGTTATTGTTTTTAATCTCCCCACAGCACGATTATATTTACGTGTGTATTTGTGCGAAAACTAGAAATATGCAGAGGTGCATTACAATGGTACAACATTATCACTACTTTTTTTTCATATTTGCTTCTTATTTCAGTATGGAAAAACCTTATTTCATCCACTTTTAATATTCCCTAATCAGCACGTATCAATTCTACACTAATTCATTACACATACGACAGGTTTTTTTTTGTTTTTTTTTTTTTTTGTTTTCAAGTTCTAAAGTTTTTAGTCCAATTCAAATACAACCCTGTTATCAACTGCTATATTCACCACCGCTATATTCACCCCCAGAATTACTTCCACTTTTTCTTTTTCACCTAACCTTGCCTACAGTTCTACAGTGCTTGTCCGTCATGACGTAGAAGTACTGATTCTGCTTAGCGCTTAATTCTCCAAATTTGGGGAATTTTTTAATATTTGGGTAATTTTTGGGGAGTGCTATGATTTGGGGAATTTTGGGGAATTCGCCTTTTAATAGTTTTATATGAATAATAATACCTATAAAAAAAATAATTATTTTCATGAGTTTCTATTACATTCGCATTGTGTGAAAGTGTACATGAGTTTTTGCAGCATTTATTTAATCCTGAATTATCGGCTGGTCGAACATGTACAAGCAAATTTCATAAGCCCATTAAAGTAAGAAGTTAGCTAGGAAAAAAATAAGCAAGTTTATACCTTTCATGAACATGAAATGGTATTATAACATTGATCCAAAACAGGTTTTTCGAAAGTTCCAGAAGGAGAAAAATATATACCGATATTATCAGAATCATGAGCTAGTTCCTCAGTTATTAAGATACGCTGATCATTTGTCGGAATCGGCCAAATTGGACCATTATAGCATATAGCTCCCCTACAACCAACCATATATTTTGGGGTAAAACTTCTCCACTTAAATTGCTAAGATCATTACAATATTTTTTTATAAATATTTGCATAAATAACTTATAGAATTGGAGGTACCTATTAATTAAAGAAAATCGGACTATTTAATGTTTCATTTCTCTCTTACTTGTTTTATGTTTCTTTATAACTTTTTTTAATCACACATATTCATACATATATGCACATAAATTTAAAAATACAAATCGTTATAAAGTCAAATAAATTTGAAATTATTTGTTTATTGGAAATCTCTTGATAACATTACCCGACAAAAAAATATCCTCGACATTTGATTCCTATGTATTCCTGCTGATTCCAAATATGTAATCAAATAGTTCAAAAGTAGAGCAGTTTTAGAGATATTTGGAAATTTCAGTTTTCGCGCTAAGAAGAAAAGGAGGATTACTAATCTGTCTATATCTCCGCCATTACCGTCTTGAATTTTATGTTATTTCATTTCATTTTGAGAGGATGAAATACCCTTTCCAATTCCACATAAAATCGACGTTAAAGTGACGGAATTATGGCGGACAAAAGATTTGTTTTTATGCAAAAAATTAGTTAAATACAAGAAGTATAAAATGTCGAAGATATCAAAATTTTTGAAATTTGGTCGGGTAGTGTAATTTGAAAATTTATATGGGGAATTTTGGGCAATTATGGGCCTTTTCACATTACTCGGCACGACATCGGATCGACATTTTTTGCTCGGTATTTTCAGCTTACCGAAACGATTCCGCGTTGCTGTGTTTTACACACTTATGGGAATACTTTCGGTGCGTAATCGGCAGAAAATAGGAAAACAAACATCGAAATTTGCAAAACAAAATTTTTAACTTCAACAAATCACTCAATAATAACAATAATGTCTTCTAGCGAAAACGAAGACATTATAACTTGCTACATTTGTCACTTGGCAACCCTAAAATACAATTGACAGTTGACAGTCCTTACCCTTCATCGATTCCCGATTGCCGGAGTAGTCATATTCGGATATTCAACGAGGCAACACGCCAATAAAATAAAATCAATTAATAATTAAATTTAAACTCTTTTATTAACTTTTAAATATTCAATACTTATAATTAAATGTCTTGACAAGCATAAACCGTGTCTAAGTATTTTTTTTACATACTTAACTCGGAAGAACCTATCGTAAGTATCGCCATCCTTTGACACATTTATAGCCGAAACGAGTTTTTTACTGACTTTGTTCTTCTTCTTTTATCACGCCGCAAAAATGTATGCAGTAATTCCTCAAATTTTACTGACCGGTCTTACCGCGTTGCGGTATACCGAATTTAATCCGCTCCGATTTCATGTATGCAACACTAATAGCCCCGACACATAGCATACGTCAATCCGTGTACGTCGACGTATGTGACTGACAGCTCACGTACTTGACGGAGAGGTCGCCACATAGGAAACGTTGACGGATATACATAAATCAGCTGTTTGATTAACCTTTAACTACAGAGGTGGTGGCAAAAATTTAACTCTTTAGAATATTTTGTAATTTCTCTTTTAAGTTGCCCTCTTGAAATTCAGTTTTCAGTAACTTCACATCTCCTGATAATTATTGACCATTTTGGTTTTATGGAGGAATGTTTTACAAATGAGAAAAAACTCGAAAAGCAAATTGGAAAAAAAGCAAAAATTCAAGAGTAGCTAAAGGTTAACAATCAAAAGCAATCAGCTGACATAGCGACGGATTGACGTATGCCAAAAGTTGAGTGTTGGGCAACTTTGGTACGTTGCGGCGACGGATCCGTCGTACTTGTACGGATGTGCATTGAAATGCCCACAGTTTACTGAGCTGTCAGTCACATACGTCGACGTAGACGGATTGACGTATGCTATGTGACGGGCCTATAATGTGAAAGTGCCAATTGAAATACATGTGGTCGGTAAGGTTTCGGTATACTTTCGGCAAAAACCAAAAATGTCGATCCGATACCGCACCGAGTAATGTGAAAGCGCTCTATGGGTAATTTCAATATTTTTTTTGGGTAATCTCAAGAATTTAAAACGGCAACGCTGCAATCAATTCCGCGCTTTTGGTGTTGTTCGCTCACAGTGAGATTAGTTTTTGTCAGAAAAGTGACGGCAAAGATAACTAGATACGAATCTCTACATTTCGTGAGAGCGCTGTTAAAATGCGCATTTTTTATAACATTTTTCATTGGTGCCACTCTGTTCGAAAACTGAAAATGGGTATTTTACATATTAATTCTGGGAATTATTCGGCTTCCTTATGTTATTGAAGACTAGCAATAATAAAATTTTGTTTATACCAAATTAATATAAGGATATAACCACAAAAGTGATACACAGGATAGTATGACTTTCACACATTCTGAATAATCGTGTTCGAAACCCAATCTCAGACAAATTAAGAATATCGCACAAAAAGTGGTGAACGATAATACATGTAGTTGGGTGGTATTTTTTAAGGGCATAAGTAAAGGATACCGTCCGGTGAGCTACAAAAAAAAAGAAAAAGTGGGCGTGGTCCGCCTTTTTGTCCTGAGTTCAGTGATATACTTCTTTTTTGGCGCAAACGAATTTTTAGGGAGTTAGAGGGGGATGAAGTTAAAAAAAAACTTTTTTTTTTAAAAGCCCATATCTTCCAAAATATTCACTCAATTTTTAAAATTAAGGTATCATTGGAAAGCTTATTTAAAGGCCTTTCATATGACGTATCAAAATTTTCGTAAATTCCTTACAAATTTTGTTAAAAAACAAAAAACTCAAATTTTGGTATTTTTTTAGGGAAAAACTGTGATTTTTTTTTTGTTATTAAGTATATTAAAAATTATATTCATTTAAAATAGCATAAAAATATCTTTCATTTCATATACTTCATTTCATATTTCAAGACTTCTATATAATTAGCTATCGTGAAATGAAAAGATGTTTTAGTAGTTTTAGGTATACAGAGAACCATGAAAAAAGTTGTACAGTAGGCTTTTCTCACACACAAAGGGTGTACTACGCAGAAGGACATCACCGTGGCGGTAGCCACGGTTAGGGCACACGTCCGGACGGATGGCGTAGCCCAGGGTTATTTTTTATAAGCGCGGCCGAAGGCAGCCAACGCAGAAAAGTGTTCTGCGCAAAAGCACTGTGGACCGGGCCATAGATATCACTCCGGAAAGAGAATTCTGGCGGCTGAGGGTTATTTTTTTATAAGCGCGGCCGAAGGCCCCAACGCAAAATCTGTTCTCCGCAAAAGTTTTTTCTTTATCTATCGTATTTATATGGAGAGTTACTAAACTTTAACCATAAATTCCTCGAAAACGAGGTACGTCCGGCGCCTAAATTTTACGGATTCAGAACACCCTTCCCCTCCCCTACCCCCCGGTAGAAGTCGTTTTTTTGGGGGCGTGTGACATTATTGGAAAGTTTCCCCATAGATGCTATTGCGGAAGTAGAATTCTGCCGGCTGAGGGTTATTTTTTTAAAGCGCGGCCGAAGGCCGCCAATGCTATTCGGGGTTCTGTATAAAAGTACTGTTGTCCGCGCTATAGATGCTTTCTTGATATTATACATAACTAACAAGAATTGTTTTGCACGTTTTTAACAAAATTCTCGTAACAAATTATATATCAAATGAAAGGTAATTTAACGTTCTTTTTAATGTAAATAATTTTGTATAGTGTTAATAAGGTCATTTCAACAAAAAAAAAAAGAAAAAACAAAAAAAAATTACCAAAATTAAAGTTTTTTTCTTTTTTACAAAATTTGTGTGGAATTTGGGGAAATATTTATGTATTATATGAAAGGCATTTAAGTAAGCTTTCCAACGATGCCTTAATTTTAAAAATTGAGTGAATATTATGGAAGATATTGGCTTTTTAAAAAAAGGGTTTTTTAAACTTCATCCCCCTCTAGCTCCCTCAAAAATCGTTTGCGCCAAAAAAGAAGTATATCTCTGAAATCAGGCCAAAAAGGCGGACCACGCCCACTTTTGTTTTTTTTTTAGCTCACCGGACGGTATTCTTTACTTGTTCCTTTTTTAAGAAATGTTTTACTCTATTTTGCAATTCTATTAAAATGTGAATATATTAGAATTGAAATATAATAATTTTTAACAGGATATATATATAAATCTACTGAAGAACGCTGCCCGCGTTCCATCTCATTAACATATTTTTTATAATTTTAACTGAAACACAATTTTTTCCAGTTAAAACAATAAACTTCACTGAATATTACACACAAGCAATACAATTACCTCTGTATTTTTTATAATTCTTTATTATTTCAACAAAATTGGGCACATAAAACGAAACATTAAAATCCACCGAAAGTGACAATTTATTTTGGCGCGTTTTCCTTTCTGGCACCTGCAATTTGCACAAACAGCTGATCGGCCGGGTTTTATGTTGTGTTGATGCTGGCAACAAAGCCACATTAGACCCGTGGGAAAATCGTAAAAGTGAGAGAGTAAAAAAGAGTTTCGTATCAAGTCATCTTTGGTGACGGAATGAACCATTTCTTTAACCAAACTACAAAAATTCGATGGTCTTATTTAATTATATATGTGATGCAGGGTGGATTCTCCCATGATTCAACAATACAGGTTTACGCATGACGACATACCTTCATACATAGTGGGGCCAGAAGTGCCATGCAAAGAGGAATGTAGAAGAATTTGACAGATTCGGCCCCTATGGAAATACTAGCGTGCGTGTTTGTGTGGCATATGTCAACAAAAAAAAAATGCTTGTGTTCGTGTGTTTATGAAGATTGAAGAAGAAGTCAGCTGATCTTATGCATTCTCCTTTTTTGTTCCTCCATGGATTCTCCATATCATACATTGCAACCGAAATAATTTTTTATCTCAAACTATGACAAAAAATGTAATTATAATAATTCATCTCACTTGTTGGCCTTTTTAAGGTAGGGCACAGGGATGCCACTAAGAAATTTTTTTCCTACAAAAACTTACCAAAATGGCTTCGAGCCTACCATTTTTTTTTAATGTGAGATTTAACCATATTCAACAAATTCATTTAGGGTAACTGTGCCAGTAACCGACCACCCTGCAGTAACCGGACACTTTTGTTTTTTTACCGCTTAAAATAAAAAAAAAAACTGTATTTTTTTTTTTTTTTTGATTTTGAAAACTTTAGTATTAAATTTAATATTATTTGTACAAATTTCAATTAAAAACTTTAGTTGTCGTTAAATGATAAGTATTCAGACAAGGTTGGATTGGGTATTAATGGCTGGCACCGCTCGTCCAGTGCGGAGGAAATTAGAATTTACATTTTGTGGAATAATATTTGAGGAATAATGAGGGCAAGTAACTGATCCTGAAGGAAACGTAAGAAGATTTATCGAGGAAAATAGCGGACATTGTTTCCACTTGGTACAGCAAACAAATTTACTACCTAGGCAGGCCTGTTGTCATACCACATGGAGCTATTTATTACACACCATGTAGACGAGCAACCTTGTTTGCTTCATATAGCGTAAAATGTCAGATGCCTTTCGGTTTTCAATCTCCTCCAGTTGTATCTGTGGGGGCAAGTGTACTTGAAGCTCAAAGAAAACTTGTCTATTTAGAAGACTTTTGCGACAAAACTCTACTGAGAAGACACGTTTTCTCAACAGTGTTGTAGCAAAGTGACCAAATGTACCAAATCAGTGATGTTAGTTGAACAAAGGCAAAAACCTACCAAAATTCAAATCGTCCTACCAACCTACCAAAAGGAATAAAACCTACCAGTTTTGGTAGGAAAAGCCCAAAAGTGGCATCCCTGGTAGGGCATTCTAATTTTAAGGTAGGGCATTGCCCCACAATGCCCCCCTAGCTACGGGCCTGCGCACGTCGTTATTTAATCATTCGCATTGCCTTTCACATACAATAGATATTAAAGTGACAGCTCCATCCGTTGCGTTACGGCTATTATAACCAGAGAGTATGGGTAGTGGATCCAAGATCTGCCTTGGACAATGCCACTAACCTTCCAATTTCTTGCACAACGCGACAAAATCGTTTGATCTTCATCCAACCGTCTGTCCAACTTGTACAACAGGCCCACTAATGTGACGATTTGTTGTAGAACGAGCCAAGTCGTACGATAAATTGGATGGTTAAGGTCCCCACAAACAGAAGCGATACGATACAGCCCACATATGAAAAATCGTATCGCGTCATGCACAATTGCATATGTGGGCTGTATCGTATCGCTTCTGTTTGTGGGGTCCCTTAAGCTCATGATGAAATAATAAAATGGTGGACGCAGCAGAGGACAGCCATTTTGTTTTTGGAATAGTAAGCTGTCCTTGTTTGTATCATGCATATGTATGCCTTTTGGGATCCCCATACCACCATAAAAAAATATTTTTTACTAGCCCGGGTATGCTTGTGTAAAATTTCACCAACCAAAAATTCATTTACGTGGGCTTTAGGATAGATAGTCTTTATTATCACTTATAAAATCTTTCTTATAATGCTTAAAATTATCTTTATTAATTCTTAACATACTCCTTTCCACAAGTTTCCGGAAAGACTGTAATTTCTGAGCTTCTTCTTCCAATTTTTCCTTTTCGTTGTGTATAAAGGCTTTCAATCTATCCAGAGTTTCACTCAACAGCACATCTCCCTGGGGCTTCAAAGACTCCCTATTAGATTTAATTTTTTCTTCCACTTGATAGCGCATTCGCTCATATTCATGATTCAAAAGCTTATCCAAACCAGCTGGGCATTCCATTTGTATATTTGATGAGGAGTTTAAGTTTATTGAAGTTTCATTTGTATCCCCTTCACAGGCATTTTCATTATCGTTGAGCCCAAGTAAAGATTGTAATGAATCTCCAGTCACCCTGCACGACTGGGTAGGCTGCGCCGCAAAATTTTGTTGAAAACTTGTCGCTCCTAATCTTCCATCTACATCATAAAATTTATAACCCAACATTTCCAGGGCTATCTCTGTTAATAAGTAAGACATTCCTACGTAAAAAAAAACAAGCCGCCAATTTCGCATAGCGATGGAAATAATAACCGGAAAACGATTAGGAATCAACTAGTGATGAGCGATATATCGCAAACGGTGATTTTTTCACTGTGAATAAAAAATCGCAAATCGCAACTGCGATCACTTTTTCAAAATAGCAGTTCTCTACTTATTGGGAACTGCTATCTATGTACCAAATAAGCAGTTCACCCAAAGAGCGTATATGGAATATACGCTCTTTGGTTCACCTATGTGAATCGCAATCGCAAAAGCATTATAAATTTCTTTTTGTTTATACTTTTGAGCAGACCACATACGTATATAGAAATATAAAAAAAAATAATTATTGAATTTACAATTTATCTTTGAAAAATGTTTACAAACAGCGAAATTACTGCGGAATACGTTGTTATTGCTATCATTTTGTTAAAATAAAATGAAGACAGGTTATATCGTTCAGAAAACGCAAAATTAATCTCTCCGGATGATTTTATAGCAGTCCATGCAATCGCAATAGCAGTTTAAGGGCCGTTTACTCAACCTCTGATTAACGCTAACCGGAGGACAAAGGTCCGGTTAAGCTATGGACTGCATTATCGACCACATGTTAAATACATGGTTGGATGAAGTCGATAATGATGTTTAACCGAACTTTAAGAGCCTATACACACTTGCGACTCAATCGATTTGGTCGAATTGGACTGTTGTATTCACACTACTCCAACTATTTAGTCGAATCGGTGGCAGCTATTCACACTTGAGACTAAATAGTCGTGCGATTGACAATGACATAGTGTTGCCAATGTTCACATTTTACTCAGTAAATTTTACATTAGTGGTCTTCATATAAAGTGATGAAGTATTAAATTGTTAAAGTTTATCTGCATTCTTACATGAAAGCACCTTCTTGTCAGCTGTCAACTTGATTAATAAATAAAAAACAATAAAATAAACAAAAAGTGCATACATTGTTTGGCTTTGTTTCTTATTAAACTAGCAACTAGCTGTCAAGTAAATGAAAAGAGAAAAACGGAAGGAATTACGCTCATAAAGGCGAAACGAACAGAAGTACAAGAAACGGAAAAATAGTAAAAATCAGCCATTAATAATTTTCATGAAATTTCATTTTCATTATTTCTATTTTAAAATGCGATTAATGACATTTGAAGAGAACAACAATATCAAGAAACATATGAAAACGGAAGTAAATATCCTTAGTTAGATAATTCTTGTCTATAACTACACCATTTCCAGATGGATTTTAGAAAGC
This sequence comes from Urophora cardui, assembly GCA_960531455.1. Taxonomy (NCBI): domain Eukaryota; kingdom Metazoa; phylum Arthropoda; class Insecta; order Diptera; family Tephritidae; genus Urophora; species Urophora cardui. The sequence goes on from OY482674.1 coordinate 82,536,792, forward strand.
GTCAACTGGATTTTAGAAAGGGGAAATTGGATCTTAGAAATGTCAATTGGATTTTAGAAAGGGGAAATTGGATTTTAGAAATGTCAATTGGATTTTAGAAAGGGGAAATTAGATTTTAGAAATGTCAATTGGATTTTAGAAAGGGGAAATTAGATTTTAGAATAGCCAAATGGATTTTAGAAAGGGAAAAATGGATTTTAGAAATGTCGATTTGAGTTTAGAAAAGGGAAATTGGACTTTAGAAACTGTAAATTGGATTTTCGAAAATTTATATAATTATTAATTTATACTTTCATACGCAATAAAGAATTTCTATTCGAAAAATTCTGTGTAAAATTTATTTTAAACGCACATTCTGAAATCCAATTCAAGCTTTCAAAAATCCAATTTTGTTTTCTAAAATCCTTTTAACGCTTTCTAAAATCCAATTGACATTTCTAAAATCCAATTTCCCCTTTCTAAAATCCAGTTAACGCTTTCTAAAATCCATCTGGAAATGGTGTAGTTAATAAGAAACGAACCTTTTGTTTTTAAACATTTTGAAAATATTAATTGAAATATTCAATCTCTACAGTTTACCAAAAGTGAAATAAAAGTAGTGCTGTCAGCATGGCAACTCTTTCCACTACGAATATCACTGTTGTTGTTGTAGTCGTTCGACTAAATTGTCTCAAGTGTGAATACGTAGAAGGGCGCCTTGCTGATCAAGCAGTTGTACAACTGTTTCAGTTGGAATGAAATTGGGCTGCAAATCCAACTGTTTCAGTTGTACAACTAATTGAATGTAGTGTGAATGCTTCCATACATTCCCATGCAAATCAACATTCGACTAAATCGATTGAGTCGCAAGTGTGTATAGCATAGTGTATAGCATACAGTGAAATGGCTCTGGGATGCGTAGTCGAAATTCGATAAAAAAAAAGACGATAAGTCATCGAAAAATATCAAAATCGGGGACAGATTGGTATGGCGGCGACTTCCGGGGGTACAGATTGGTATGGCGGCCGGATGTGGTTGTTGTAAGAAAAGGGACCATAATGACAAGGTCGTAGCAATCAAGACAGAAACGCAATTCGGGAATTGGGAATTGAAAAAACCAATTCATAATTCCGAAAAGAATTTAAGGCTGAGTTCCTAAAACGCAATTCCCGGTGATAGCGTAAACGCCATCTATTCCACGAATAACATGTGCAAGAATGTAAAATCAACAACCTACAAAACAAAAAGAAGAAGAGCAACTTCTATTGCTTTCACCATCGTTATTGGGCCATAACAGCAACCCTGAAATCAGCTGAGCACAGCTGTTCGACCTTTTTAACACACATCCCAGAGTCAAGTCACTTGTATCCATTCACAATGGTGTATAGGCTCTAACCGTGGTTAGCGTTAATCAGAGGTTGAGTAAACGGCCCTAAAATCGCAGTGATTTAAAAATAGCAATCACCGAAATCACAGATATCGAAAAATCGCAGTTTCTCTCATCTCTAGAATCAACGATACCACCGAGTACAAGTAAATACTCGATACTTTTGTTGCGAAACCGAGTACTTTTTTACTCGATGCTTTTTAACTCCGATAATTCACCGATACCAATAAGTATCGATACTTTGGAATTGGGGCAACTCCAAATATATGACTAGGCCAATAATATTTTGCAATCTTATAGCATGTTCATGGTGAGCCTGCGTTTTGCGTTTCGGAGGCATTTTTGCGTTTAGTCCAAAACGCAACATTAAATGTTACATTTCTCCATACAAATGCCACCACCAAAATGCGTTTTGAATGCTAACGCAGAAAGCAACCCTGAAATCTTCGAAAAAATTTGCCATTCGAATGAAAAATAGTGGCAACACTCTGGCAATACAAGAACGAAATACCTACAAGATTACGTATATAGAGCAGCATGAGCATGGGCACACGAGCTCCATGATGACGTCACTCTACATGTAATGAACGAAAGTAAACAAAACAGAGATCAAAATTAATACCAAAGCGGTTGGTACGTTTGGTTTGCAAAATTAGTGTATTATATTATTACATATTTTGCAAATTCTTGTTCTATTTTTTTTAATTATTATTGAAATTTTTCTTTTTATAGCCTTATTCTGGCGCGTTTACATAATTTAACGGTAAAAAATTAGGAACTTTAAACACCATTTTCGTATTATTGCAACAGGAAAATTAAGGTACTATTTACCATTTACAAGCCTATTGAGGAGGTACCTTAAATTTCCCGTTTGAATAATACGAAAATTTTGTTCAAAGTTCCTGACTTTTAGCGGAAAATTCAGTAAGGCACTCTGCACGCTAAAAGGTGTTCTGCACACAAATATACATAGTGCGTGTTTTTATAAGTGTCTTCATACTGTGGCGAATATAATCGGTTCTCCACTTACATCACTAAAATGATTGAACACATCTCTAGGGAAAGTGCCAGAACTAGAAGAAGATACCAGATAATTTCCAGTGTTGCCAGAATTTTCCAGATTGCGTTTGACAGACTATATAAGGCGGCGAGCAGGCGCTCCAGAGTCAGTCGTAATTTAACCGTAGAAGTGTTAACATCAAGTCAAGTAAAACAAGTGTAGACTTTTTAGTCGTGAAATAAAGCAGTGTGAATTAAGAAGTAAATAAAGACTTTTATTTAACAATTCAGCGATACGAACCCTATAGAAATAATCGAGCTATCGACAAATACGTAACAATTGGTGTCAGAATTGGAATTGTTAAATAAATTCCAGGACCAAGGATAACGAAGCAAGGATAACGAATCAAGGATAACGAATCAAGGATAAGGAAACAAGGATAACGAGACAAGGATAACGAAATAAGAATAATGGCAAAGTTAAATGATCTGAAAATCGGGAGTTAGAAAAGAGAAACCTGAGTACCACCGGCAATAAAATTGAACTACAGGCAAGGTTAAGAGTAGCTATGGAAGCATATAACATTAATGTAGATGAGTTTGATTTCAACGATGATGTGGAAGAGGTGCAAAAGGAAGAAACCCAGAAGGAAGAGGCTCCACAGTCACTAGCAAACGTAGACATGAACTCGATATTGGCTGTGCTGACACAAATGTCGAAAAAAATGGAAGAACAACAGGCACAGATATCGGCAAAAATGGAAGATCAACAGGCACAGATGTCGACAAAAATCGAAGAACAACAGGCACAGATATCGGCAAAAATGGAAGATCAACAGGCACAGATGTCGACAAAAATCGAAGAACAACAGGCACAGATAACGTCAAAAATGGAATTGCAACAGTCAGTACTTTCATCACAGGTGTCCGGCATTGCGGCTCAGTTGGAGGCACAAGAAGAACGCATGTCCTTACAATTCAAGGCACAGGATGCAAAAATTATACAAGTTAAGGAGGTCCTTGAAGAAAGACAAGAAAAATTAGAGGACGATGTAAAAGCATTGAAAGCCCGTCTCCAGGATATTCAACTAAGTCGTCCAGTCGCTTCAACTGCTACACAGAAGATAAAACCTCCGTCGTTTGATGGAAGTGGTCCATTTCAAGTATTCAAGCTACAATTTGAGAAAACGGCAGTTGTAAATAATTGGAGTGCGGAGGACAAAGTCGCTGCCCTGTTCGTAGCATTGAAAGGACCTGCAGCAGAAATATTACAGACTGTTAGCGAGGGCGAAAGGAACAGCTATGACGCAATTATGGGTGCCATTGAAAGACGTTATGGTAGCGAGCACAGGAAGCAGATATATCAAATGGAGTTGCAGAATCGCTTCCAGAAACCAAATGAGACGTTACAAGAATTTTCTTCTGAGATTGAGAGGCTAGCTCATTTGGCAAACGCAGGAGCACCTCAAGAATTCATCGAAAGAATGAAAATTCAAAGCTTCATCAATGGAATACGAGATATTGAAACGAAGCGGGCTACCTATGCAAACCCAAAAGGAACTTTCGCTGAAACGGTCTCATATGCTTTGACACAGGAAACGGCATCTCTATTAAGCAAGCCCACTTACAAGGCTCATCGTGTGGAAGTGGAAACGCCAGACTTACTAAGCAAAATATGGGAGGCGTTGAATGAAATGCAGAAAAAGAAAAGTAATGCTGTGAAATGCTTCAGATGCGGAAAAATAGGACATATAGCACGCCACTGCAGCAATAGTTCCAGTAAGTTCAGCACTGCCGATGGGCGCAAGCGGAATATTGATGGGTATGAACAAGCGCCCAAATCAACTGAGTCGTTAAACTAAAGCGGGCCAGCCAAAAGGGGCGTGGGCTGGTCCCCACAAAGGAATGCCCCATAATCTCTGTCTCTCAGTTGGGAAGAAGCACGAGTAATGTTACTATTGGTGGTTTGGTGGACGGAATGGAGCGAATGTTGACTGTGGATACGGGAGCATCTCATTCCATCATTCGATCTGACTTGGTAAAGAAGGAAATAAGGCCATTGTATGGAGCAAAATTGCGTACGGCAACAGGCGAGGATACCCAAGTCCTAGGGGAAGTTACATGCGAAGTTGTAATTGGAAATGTTGTCGTACTACACACCTTCATAGTGGCGGAAATTGTTGATGAAGTCATAATTGGTGTGGACTTCCTAATCGACCAAGGCATTAAGATTGACATGAAAAACAAGGTTATGAGTTACAAAAACTTGGAGGTGCCGCTAAATTTTGGCTGCGATAAGAGATGCAGCAGTAAGAAAGTGCTCGTGGAAGAGAATCAGCAGATACCGCCAAAGTCCGAGGCAATTATTTGGGCAAAGATTGATGGAGATTGTGGGACAAACAAATTGTGGGTTGTCGAAGCAGAAACAGAAACTAAATCCGATGTACTTGTTGGAAAAACCCTGGCTATGACAAAAGAAGATGGACGAATACCAGTAAGAGTACTTAATGAGTTCAAGTCACCAATCAAACTCTCCAAAGGTGATATATTGGGAAAATGCGAAGAGGTTGACATCATCATGAATTGCGAACAATCCCAAGGAGAAGTTTCTACTAGCAATACAGATCTTTTAGATGAAATAAATGCTTGGACAGAAGAACTGCAGGAGAATCACAAAAGAAAGGCGAAAGAATTACTTGCCAAGTATTCTAGCATATTTGATAAGGATGGTACAAAACCAGGCAGGACAAATATTGTGAAGCATCACATTGACACCGGTGATGCAAGGCCAATCCGTCAGGCTCCTCGCAGCGTTCCATTAGCGAAACGTCAAATGGTGAGCCAGATTATACAAGAAATGAGCGACAGTGGGGTAATTGAACCATCAGTCAGTCCATGGAGTTCTCCGGTAGTACTTGTTAAAAAGAAAGATGGCAAGATGAGATTCTGCGTTGACTACCGGAAACTGAATGATGTAACGAAAAAGGATAGTTACCCATTGCCAAGAATTGACGACACTCTGGACTCGCTATCTGGAACGGAATGGTTTTCAACACTGGACTTGAAAAGCGGCTATTGGCAAGTCGAAGTAAAAGAGGAAGACAAGGAGAAAACAGCCTTCAGTGTTGGCGATGGTCTTTGGCAATTTACGGTGATGCCATTTGGATTATGTAATGCTCCAGCTACCTTTGAGAGACTTATGGATCAGGTACTGAAAGGATTGCACTGGAAAACATGTCTTGTGTACCTGGACGATATCATTGTATTGGGAAAAGGCTTTGATGAACATCTCAAAAATTTGGAGGAAGTTTTCCGAAGAATAGCTGGCGCTGGTCTCAAGTTAAGTCCTAAGAAATGTGCATTATTCAAGAAAGAAGTAAAATACTTGGGACATAAAGTGACTACAAAGGGCATCTGCACTGATAACGAAAAAATAGAAGCAGTAAAAGATTGGCCAAGACCTCGGAATCTACATGAATTGCGAAGCTTTCTTGGGCTGTGCACATACTATCGCCGATTTGTACCAAATTTTGCCAGCGTAGCAAATAGTCTCACGGAGCTTATGAGGAAAAATAAGACTTTTGAGTGGAGGAAGGAACAAGAAATGGCTTTCCAAACGTTAAAAGATCGGCTTTGTACTGCTCCAATGCTAGCATACCCGGTTCCAGGAGCGAGGTTTATTTTGGATACTGATGCGAGTGGTTATGCTATAGGAGGTGTTTTGTCACAGGAAATCGACGGACAGGAGAAGGTTATCGCATACTACAGCCGATCAATTGGGAAACCGGAAAGAAATTACTGTGTAACACGAAGAGAACTATTGGCATTGGTAGAATGCATCAAACACTTCCATAAGTACCTCTATGGTCAACGATTCCACGTCAGGACTGATCATGCAGCGTTAAAATGGCTTTTGAAATTCCGAAATCCGGAGGGTCAGTTAGCAAGGTGGATTGAGCGACTACAAAATTATGACTTTTCTATAGACCATCGCAAAGGCAGTACCCATGGAAATGCTGATGCAATGTCGCGGCGACCATGTAATCTTGAATGCAAGCATTGCTCTAAAGCTGAGGAGAAGGAAGACATCATAGATGTTCGGCTAATGACAATAACATCTACAGACGAATGGAATGCGGAACAATTAAGGAAGTGTCAGATAGAAGATCCAGATCTGGCACGTGTAATGATTGGTTTGGAGCAAAACGAACGACCATCAAAAGAAGAGATGTCAGCAGAAAGTCCTGTTGCCAAATCATATTGGGCACAGTGGAATAGTTTGCAATTGGTAAATGGTTGCCTACATCGTGTTTGGGAGAGTGAAGATGGTCAAAGTTCTAAAACATTGATAGTTGTTCCAAGGAAAAGAATACCGGATGTGTTAAATGAACTACACAATGGTCCAAGTGGAGGTCATCTTGGAGTAACAAAGACGGTAGAGAAAATCAAGAAGAGGTTTTATTGGGTCGGCTGCCGTCAGACAGTTGTTGAGTGGATTGCGAACTGCGACGTGTGCATAAAGGCTAAGGGTCCCAAATCCAGGAGTCATGGGCTGATGAAACAATACAACTCAGGAGCACCATTTGAGAGAATTGCCATGGATGTAGCTGGGCCATTTCCTACTAGCAAACTTGGAAACAAATATGTACTGGTAGTCATGGATTACTTCAGCAAATGGCCGGAGGTGTACCCGATTCCAAATCAAGAAGCAGAAACTATAGCCGAAGTATTCACCAACAATTGGGTGGCGAGATATGGTGCACCTATAGAGCTACATTCTGACCAAGGAAGGAACTTCGAATCAGTTGTGTTTCAGGAGCTGTGCAAAACACTGGGTATTAGGAAAACCCGAACAACTGCGTTGCATCCACAATCAGACGGCATGGTAGAAAGATTTAACAGAACATTAGAGGAACATTTACGAAAAGTGGTGGATAAGTTCCAGAGAGATTGGGACACTCATATTCCTCTGTTCCTGATGGCATATCGATCGGCCGTACACGATACAACAGGTCAGACTCCTGCAAAAGTAATCTTTGGTAGTGATCTTCGACTGCCAGCTGACTTGAAATTTGGGATAAGTGCTGATGCGGGAATAAATGCCAGACAATCTAACAACGTTCTGGAAGAGGAAATGAGAGAAATACATGAACTTGTAAGACAGCGAACAAAGATCATGAGTGACAAGATGAAGGCCAGATACGACAAGGCAATGAACTCAGAAGGTTTTGTTGAGGGAGATCTAGTTTTGCTATACAACCCGCAGCGAAAGAAAGGTTTGTCCCCGAAATTGCAGTGTACTTGGGAAGGGCCCTACAAAGTGATTAAACGGCTCAACGATGTTGTGTATCGCATACAAACGATTGGAAGACCAAGGAATAAAATGAAAGTGGTTCATCTGGAAAGGCTAGCAGCATTTGGGACAAGTAATGTGTCAGATCGGGACGATCAGACTTAGGTGGAGGGCAGTGTGGCGAATATAATCGGTTCTCCACTTACATCACTAAAATGATTGAACACATCTCTAGGGAAAGTGCCAGAACTAGAAGAAGATACCAGATAATTTCCAGTGTTGCCAGAATTTTCCAGATTGCGTTTGACAGACTATATAAGGCGGCGAGCAGGCGCTCCAGAGTCAGTCGTAATTTAACCGTAGAAGTGTTAACATCAAGTCAAGTAAAACAAGTGTAGACTTTTTAGTCGTGAAATAAAGCAGTGTGAATTAAGAAGTAAATAAAGACTTTTATTTAACAATTCAGCGATACGAACCCTATAGAAATAATCGAGCTATCGACAAATACGTAACAATACGGTAATACTGCACAGTTTTGGGGTTTTGTTTTGTAAATTTTACAACTGACAAACTGCTTTAGACGCGTATTAGATACTACAGACGAAAGCTGTACGCTTTGATGTCGCGCACGTATATTTCAATTGAGGGCTGCACAGGAGTCGTCAGCTTCATGCATTCGTCAAAGTATGCTGGCTACATGTCGCTAGGGGTAAAGCAGTGCTGGTAGCTAGGCGTCCTACGCTTAGAAAACAGGAAGAGAAAGATGTTTGTTTACATTTTTCCACCTGGTAGAATTTATGAATGCAGTAAAATTTGTGCAAAAAATCGAAAAAAATTTTTTTCATCTTTTCTATTTAAAGCTTCGAAATTTAAAGCGAATACCGTATTATTAATTTGTTTGTTTGTTTTGTGCAGCGAAGTTTCATGTCGCTTAGTGTGCAGATCTTGAGGCGTAGGGAAATCGACGCTACATGAAATTTCTGGTACGCGCCTATGACGATACGCCTCGTGTGCAGAGTGCCTAATAGCCCAGTTAGTCGAGAACGTAAACCCGTGTACCGTGTCCGCTGATCCAACCTATTTAATGGGATTTGTATGTAACCGATTATTCAACGACGTACGACGCAGAAGCCCGTACCGCAGAAATCAAAATCATTTTGATTTTTTACGTAAAAACGTGGCAGCTGATCGCTCGCATGGTTGCAAGGTAGAAGGGTTGCCAGTTGAACATTTTTAGTTATTAAATATTTAGGGCCGTTTACTCAACCTCTGATTAACGCTAACCGGAGGACAAAGGTCCGGTTAAGCTCTGGACTGCATTATCGATCACATGTTAAATGTATGGTTGGATGAAGTCGATAATGAGGTTTAACCGGACTTTAACCGTGGTTAGCGTTAATCAGAGGTTGAGTAAACGGCCCTTAAACAGTAATTTTCACAGCATTATACAACTAACTCAACAAGATTGTAAAATGTTATCGAATATACATATATGTGTTCACATGGAAAAAATAGTATGTCTACTTAAACGAACCATTTATTATTACTTTAATTTTTAAAAAGAAAGGAAAAAAACGTTTATAAATTTTTTTTAAATCCCAAACAAAATGTAAATATATATATATATATATATAAATTAGTAACAAGATAACAAAAACTTTACTTGCAAGTACTTGCAAAAAGAGCGTCAATGTCAAATTAAGAGTAAAAACAAGAAAAAGAGAAAATTATCAACCAAAGTAATTGAACACAAAATCGTACACATTCGCAGAAAACAGCTGATACGCTGTTTTGACAATTTGATTTTTAGGTTAGGTTGTAATTGAAATTTTTGAAATTGGAAATGAATGGAAATAACTGAATTAGGAAAACAAAATTCTACTTTGCCTATTCCACAACATCATCAAGATTCATTTTTGCGCTAACTTATTTAGTACACAATTAGAAATTTGCGTTTAAAATGTTTGTATATTTCCAATTGAAATTTTTGTGATCATATATTTTGGACACTTCTATTTTTTTAAAGCTGCTAGTAGTTGCAAGTGAAAATTTTACTTGCAGCGTTTATCAACTTTCTCGAGGTCTTCCTCTCTCAATTTGGCTCTCTTTTGCGAATTTTTTGGGTTATTGAACATAAATTCGTAACTATTCGTAAAAATATGTAAAAATTTTGAGATATTGAACACTCTTAATAAATGAAGATATTACTGAAAATTAAACCAAAAATTGTATTTATCCACAATGGTGGCGGTATTTTCTTAATTGATAACTCTTGGTGGTCTTCTTCTGCAATTTTTCCAAATTAAAAAGTTATAAATTGCCACAATAAATCTGAGTTTCTGTAACAAAATCAATTAAAGTGATGTCACACTAATACGATCCACACCACCATGTCACCACCTATTTATACTAGAAAAGATACGAGTTACAGAAACTCAGTACAGATTTCTTAATTAAACACAGATTTTTGTGAGAATCTTGTGGCTTCCCAATATAATTTTTTTATGGATTTTCAATTGTAAATTTAATGTTATGACTGTGTTTTTTTTTGTTATTTTATGTTTTAGTCCTTGATAACTATCACCAAGGTGTGATGGAAATATATTGGGCAGCAACAAAATTACAAGAAAAATGTGTTTTAATTACCAACTAAGCCGTAAAAAAGTAACTAAATTAATAAAAAAAAAAAAGTCGTCAACGACAACTTTAAAAACTATTAAATTAGTATTTTATTGTCATTTGGCAAATAATGCACAGTTGTGTATTGAAGAGTAATCCGCATAACACTTTGAAGATTAGTAAAAATCTTGTTTGTTCAAAAATGACTAAATGGCAACCCTGCCAAAATGAAAACAAACTATATATATATGTAAATATGTGTGAGTAAAACAGCTGATTGCAACGGGCTCAAAAAATCCTAAAAATTGCATACGGGCGTTTGCGTCAGCGAGCGGACCACACGTTCTCGACTAACTGGGCTATAACTGCTCCAGAATAAAGCTTAGTATCGACCTCTCAAGAAACGCAAAAGTTTCATATAAAATGACGTACAAGAAATGCTCAAGAAATTTTTCTTGTGAAACTTTCTTGAGCGAGTATCGACCTCTCAAGAAATTTACTACACTTTTTTAATACTATTTTTCAACGTTATGCGAACACAGCAACACAGGTTTTGCCAAGAAATATATCATCGAGCATTTATTTCTTAAAGAAATTTTGACGTTTGTTGCGTGTTGAAAAAAAATCGTGGAAATCGTTAGTGAAAATGACAAAAAAGAAACGAAAAATAGAATACACAATTTTTCTAATGATGCAAGGGCATAGTTGGCATCGATTTCTCATATATTATTCCATTCCGGCCATCAATATAGCACAGTTTACCAGTAATATAAGGTCATCCTCGTCGCTTTCGATGATTTCCTAAAATAACAGCAAAATAAAACTATTCAAAACATATATTTAAAGCCTTTATTTAATATTTTTTAAGAACTTACTAATTGCTTATGTTTACAAAAAGGTTTATTTTGTTTACGTTTTTGATGCTCTTCTTCATTTCACCTGGTATTCACGGTGGATTACTAAACGTCAAAATTTCTTGCCTACTACTATTTTTTACTCAAGAAATAAATCCAAAAATTTCTTGAGCTGTTTCTTGAGAGGTCGATACCAGCCTTAAGGCCGTTTAACGAATTTCGATACCAAGTAGGTATCGATGCTTTTCATCCGATACATACTCGAGTACCGATACTTTTTGGCGATACTAGAAGAAAGTAGAAGTATCGATACCTTAATGGTATCGTTGGAACCCTAAAAACGATTATAATCGGTTAATTTCTTTGGGAGACGTCACACTGTCAATATGAATCGCTATATTTGAATCACGATTCATACTGATGGTTTGATGAATCGCAAACTAGTGCTACACGTTCAATATTAATATTGCGATATTTTTCTCGCTCTGAGGTTTAAAATATTTTGCTTCCATCGTTTTCACACTTTCGCTTTCAATTCATTTATTGTTAATATTGTGATCCAGATCACTGATTTCAAAATTTCTAAATATACACGCATTTTGATGGATGGCAAAATTTTCATGCTATACAGTCAATCCGTATTGTCAATATTGCGATCCGGATCGCTGATTTCAAAATTTCTAAATGCCCTTGGCAACTTACAATCTGGATTGAGAGGAAGTGTATATGTGTGAGGGTCGGGTGATTGACGCAAATATCAAAAATTTTTGATTTTCGTCGCCGCGAGCCGACAACAAGTACGTGTAGCGTGACGGCTGCCGATTGCACCTTGCTCCCTTTCTGGAGTTAGATCTGGAGAGATTTACAGTAATTTTGCGTAGTCGGGAGTGTTACAACTAGCAAAATTATCATTCGCAGACCTTTCCTGAAGGATTCGTTGAAACATTCTTAGGGCCGTTTACTCAACCTCTGATTAACGCTAACCGGAGGACAAAGGTCCGGTTAAGCTATGAACTGCGTTATCGACCACGTGTTAAATACATGGTTTGATGAAGACGATAATGATGTTTAACCGAACTTTAACCGTGTTAACGCGTTAATCAGAGGTTGAGTAAACGGCCCTTAGTGGTTTGAAAATAAATATGGCGGGCGCATTATACTGAAGTCGACCTTCCACCATCTGCAATATTTATTTGAATGCGTCTTTATCGAGACGAAAGTTTTTACTGAAATGGTAAATTGTTGGTAATACACATTAAAATTCGTTAGTAGCTTTTTTATAGTAGTCAAGCAATAGTTATCAACTTCAGAAAATGCATTATTATTCTTTGGTGAAAATATATTTTAATTTCCAAAACCTACATACACACGTATTTAAATCACTGTTATTATCATTATTTCACAATTTTTTCTCTGAAGTTTTTCTTTGCATATAATAGCAATTCAATCTTCGTTGGAAAATGCTATGGACCCACGCCATGTTTGTGGCTTCTCGCGACCGGTTGATTAATATATTTACATATATTCACACTTAGGGCCGTTTACTCAACCTCTGATTAACGCTAAACACGGTAAAAGTTCGGTAAAACATCATTATCGACTCCACCCAACAATGTATTTAACATGTTGTCGATAATGCAGTCCATAGCTTAACCGGACTTTTGTCCTCCGGTTAGCGTAATCGTTTCGGTAAGCTGGAAATACCGAGCAAAAAATGACGATCCGATGCGTAACGAGTAATGTGAAAAGGCCCTTATTAACAATTATTCCAACTTGATACATGCATTTACACAATTTACTTAGGGCCGTTTACTCAACCTCTGATTAACGCTAACCACGGTTAAAGTTCGGTGAAACATCATTATCGACTTCATCAAACCATGTATTTAACATATGGTCGACAATGCAGTCCATAGCTTAACCGGACCTTTGTCCTCCGGTTAGCGTTAATCAGAGGTTGAGTAAACGGCCCTTAAACTTTTATTGTAATTTTTTGATATTTTGTTAATATCGCCGCAACCAAATACTTGCGGCAAATTTCAGCACGAAAAACTGTCAAAATGTTCGTACATTCGGGGCCGTTTACTCAACCTCTGATTAACGCTAACCGGAGGACAAAGGTCCGGTTAAGCTCTGGACTGCATTATCGATCACATGTTAAATGTATGGTTGGATGAAGTCGATAATGAGGTTTAATCGGACTTTAACCGTGGTTAGCGTTAATCAGAGGTTGAGTAAACGGCCCTCGGTGTTCATAATGTCGATATACCGAACTTCGAAGGATTCGGCGCGCCGTCGGTTGTCATAATGCCGATTTGCCGAAAACGTCATTTCGGAAACGCGACGGTGTTGGTGATAGTCGCAATAATTATGGTGTTTTAAAAACTCAAATATTGTTAATTGTGCATGCTACGGCTATTTATCGCGCTTCAAATCGCTTATATTTTAACAATTTCCTTTGTAAATTAATAGAAAGGTAGCATGAAATTTTTTGTTTTTGCCACTGCTTCAAATAACATATGGATGAAAATTTTATTTCATATAAAATAAATACTTATGAATACATTTATTATGTGTATGTGAATGTTTTTGTTTTTACTAAGAGTATGTACGTTATTTTATTTTATATTCGTTCATTATGTTATTCATTTTCATTTTATATGTATTTATCCCGTCGGAATGGAATGGAATTCCAAGCAGCTGATTGTATAGTAATAAAAGTAGAGCTCTCGATTTTTTTTGAACTTTTTCGAGTAGCCCGAACAAATGTTGTTCAAATGATCGAACACTTGTTTGTTTGTTTATTACCAGAATGTTTGTACGGGCATTTGGATCATTTGAACAATTTTGTTGTTTGAAATGTTTGATTACATTGACAACACTTTGCTTTTTAGATTCAAAAATTTTTCATACACAGTGCTTACGTTATTGGGAATGAAAATAGATACACCCAGGGTACACTTATAAGGTAGTAGCACAAGGGTTGATTTTTTTAGTAGTATCTTTCGAGGCTAACCCTCACGGAAAAAAAAAGTTAGTTGCAAAAATAAATATATTAAAAAGTGATTAAGGCACTCTGCACACGAGGCGTATCGTCATAGACGCGTACCAGACATTTCATGTAGCGTCGATTTCCCTACGCCTCAAGATCTGCACACGAAGCGACATAAAACTTCGCTGCACAAAACAAACAAACAAATTAATAATACGGTATTTGCTTTAAATTTCGAAGCTTTAAATAGAAAAGATGAAAAATTTTATGGAATCTTCCATTTTCTTTAATTATACACAAATTTTTTCCGATTTTTTCCACAAATTTTACTGCTTTTATAAATTTCACCATGTGGAAAAATGTAAACAAACGTCTTCTTCTTCCTGTTTTCTAAGCGTAGTACGCCTAGCTACCAGCACTGCTTTACGCCAAGCGACATGTAGCCAGCATACTTTGACGAATGCATGAAGCTGACGACTCGTGTGCAGCCTTCAATTGAAATATACGTGCGCGACATCAAAGCGTACAGCTTTCGTCTGTAGTATCTAATACGCGTCTAAAAGAGTACGCTCCGTGTGCAGAGTGCCTAATACTCAACTAATTTTGAAGTAGCTTAAAACAAATGCATTTATAAGTATATGTAAAGGCATGATTTCAGATCTAAGTATGCAAAAACAATTATATTAAAAGTGGTTAATACCCAACTAATTTTAAAGTAGCTTAAAACAAATGCAGCGCGGGAGAGTTTCTTGTTAATAAATATGTATATAGTATGTATATGTAAACACATGTTTTCAGATCTAAGCATGCCATGATTTTTTTTTCTTGGTTACCGGTTTTCAGCTTCACTTCCCAATAAACACAGAAAAAGAAGTTCTCAAACGGAGAAAATGTTTTTTCTCCATTTGATAATCAGCATATCTATTATTTGAAAATAAACACATTTTCAAGTGTTTCTCAAATATTATTTATCAAATTGAGAACAACTTGCGAAAATTGAGAAAAATTTGTTTCGCATTATTTCCACTTCTCGAATTTCGACATATGAAGGTTGAAAGAACGAAGAAATTTTGTGTTTGCAAATTTCAGTCAGCGTTCGTTGTTCTACTCGAGCCGTCACTGAACGGTTGAAGTTTTGATGGTTGAAAATGATTGTGTATAATAATGATTTTTTTTTTTGCTTTCATTTTGTTTGTTTAATGAAATCATAATTTTCTTCTCATATGGATGTATGTTTGTATATTAAAAAATATATTAATATACTAATTTAACTGTACAACAGGCACCGGCGAAATTCACCCGCATGGGAGAAACATACACATTTTACTAATGTAGCGCTCTTCATTCTACGCTCACAACACAAAATCTCTCACTATCCCTAAATTTTGCTGTACTCTGCTGTACAAATATATAATACATACATAAATCTATTAATTTCATTCCTTTTCGTTCCCTGTTTGAAAAAGGCTGATGAAATGGAATATCTGAAATACAGAATCAGCCCAAAATTATATATTAAAAATGTGCATTTTTCTTTGAGGACGCACTCAAACGTTTGAGAAAAGGGTTAGTTCTCAAACGCATCCCAAATTTAGAATTAAGAAAAATGTTTCTTGGGTTAATTTATATTTTGTTTTTGGTTCAGAGTTGCTTCGACAATCGTTTAATTCAATTGCGATATTTTTTCGACATTAGCGCAATAACACAAGAGCCAATTGTTGCGCTAGCGCAAGGTGCCGTCGCAATAACACCTGTATCTGCATAAGAGTTCATGAAATAATCGACAAATAACACACCTTCGTTTCATGAATATTTGACTACATTTCTTTTGCTTGCAATTAAGATATCGACCTTTTCATATTAGCGATTGTTTGGTGTTCACGTAAGTGTAAATAATTGTGTCGGTGTAAGTAAAGCCCAAATTACATCAGCAATGTGGCAGCGGGCAGCGACGGTTTTCGAAATCAGCTGATGCGTCTAATATGAGCAGTGACTGCCAGACCAAACACAATAGAGCGTTCGCAGTATTTGGCAGTGACTTCTTTATATATTCGGTCTGTTTCCTTTTACCTTGGACACGTGGTGACATAAATTTACTTACCATTTTCATGTTCACTTTTTTCAATAAAAATAATCAATCTTGTTTCATTTTTTCCTCTGCTCTTTCTTCTTCTTTGCTTTTGCATCCCGCCAGCAATATTTGCTAGTGGAAATTAATTAAGTAAAAATTAAATTATCTCCCGCTTGCTGGCATCAAAGTACGGAAACACAAAATTAGTAAAAAATATATTACATTGGATAGTACGGAAACAGACATAAGTTCACATCAACACTTAGAAGTTGGCTGCGATCCAAGGCAGCAGCAGCGAATTTAGAACTTGGGCTAAACGGAGCGGTGCTGCCAGCTGCCTCTGCTGTATTATGTGCCGCTTCATTGCAAACCGTAGTTTCTAAAAATCAGCTGATTTCGAAATACAGACGCTGCCACAGCCACATCGCTATTGTAATTTCGGCTTAAGTATTGCTGGTATTATAGCACGAAATTTATGGACTCATTTTGACGCTAGTGCGATATTAACGCCGTCACTTTTTCAAATCGGAGTAAGCGCAGTGACCAGGACATCGGAGCAAACGTCTTTTTCGTTAGCTCCGCTCTTAGCTCCCAATTTTTTTCTATTCATTGTAATTTTACAAGATGTATCAATGGGCCGTATTAATAAAAACCGACTCAATATTTTAAAAATTTGACAATAATTTGTATGAACCAAATTTCAAAATTTGAATAAAAGGTCTGAAATCTTAAGCAAATGCTTGGATTTTATTAATATGACCCAATGCATGATGATTTCACATGAATTTTGTCTTCCTCTTAATTAGTTGTCTTCGATTAGATAATTGAGCAGAAACATTAACAACAACACGTTTGACAGTTTAAAACACTACAGGATGCCTGATGAAGATAACTATATGTTTATGGATACATCTTGGTCATTACATTGCTTGTGTATCTTTCAATAGTAAAAAACAAGGCGATTAATCGGTTAAAAGAAAAACTTAGTTTAAACTAACAAACTACACAAACGAAAAATAATGGGTTAAATAAAAAAAAATTTGAAGAAAAATGTAGGTTGGAAGCTGTTTGGTATGTTTTTGGTAGGAAACAAGTCTCATTAGTGGCAATCACCATGGTGTTGGTTCAGAAAAGCATTTGCTTGATGTTTATTCATAAGGCCCAATATCTTTTTATCGGATGACAAATGTTAATTTCTGCCTTCGGGTTTGTTTGATTTTTTGCCGTTGACTTTGGCATCAGTTTGAGCCTATACACACTGAGCCAACTATTGAGTCAAATCGGTGGCCACTATTCACACTGCAGACTAAAAAGTCGGGCAATTTCTATGGCAACGCTACATGAGCATAAGCAGTGATTCCGTTTTAATCCAATCGTATAAAATGTGATACTTTTTTAAGCCCAATATATGTAGATACTTTGTATTTTGGCTTAGAAAAAATTTGATACTTTTTTAATCGGCATCCAAAATATTAATGAAATTTTATACAATTTAATCAATACCAAAGAATACAAATCTATTCTTTTTCATTTTTAAGATTTTCTTAAAAAATTTAACAACCTGTGAACGCCACGAAAAAATCATGTATATTGTTAAAGTCTTGGAAAATACCAAATGGACAAAATGGCCATGTAAGAAATGAAAATATAACAAAAATCGAAGTTTAAGTAAAAAAAACACAAGAATGCGTATAATTTGACAAACGAAACTTTCTTGACCAGTTCTTACTCTGCTCCTCTGCTCTACTCCGAGGCCCTGGTCAGGCATGGCGTTAGCGCAATTGCGCGGCGCAACACAGTGTTACCCAAGCCTAGTGCTGCCAGATCAAATTAAATGTTTTTGGAAGTTCGTGTCGGAATAAAATAGCCCACAAGTTTTTATAAGAAATATGTTGACAAGCCGTCGGTTCGAAAATTAAAAAACGCCGTAGGCGAAAATTTGATGATAAAAAAATATAATAATAACAAAATAGCGAGACAGGCAAACATTTTTAATAAAAAACCGCCGCTAATTTTTATTAAAAGTTTTCATTCCATAATCGTAACCCTAAACAATATGACGGCTGACCCAACTCAGTTGAAATCGCCCACACAGCCCCATTTTAAATATGTGCATATTTATTTGGAGTAAAGATGGAATCGGATGTGCTATAAACGAAGCGCTCTTCGAACAAGTATTATAAAAATGTATAAGTCAAAGATGTGCATGGTTCAATAATAAAGGTTTTCGCATCCCGCATACATACATTCTCCATGTAAATTGTTTGTGTATTCTGTGGTTTGACATAAGCACCACAATATGAATAAAAAAAAAGTAGAAAAAAGTTAATAATCAGCTGTAATAAATTAGCTTTGTACTTATGCAAGGCAAATTCATTATGGTAATGGCAGGGCGAATTCGGAAATATTCGCCTCGATTCGTTTTAAGTTTTTGTCCATCAAAATGTCAAACTCAAAGTCAAATATTTCTTTGTATGACATTATTCTGTACTCGGAGAGTTAAAAATGAGAAGAAGAAGAAGTCAGCTGTTCACTTACCATTACCATATGAATGAATTTGCCTTGTACTTATGTAACGAGCCCACAATAATACACCATTTTCGTTTATTACTATACTTACAAAATCTGAAATCTGGTAACGCGTTTTTGCAACCATCCATTTTGCGATAATTTTCAAGCCGGCTTGACGCGAAAGTGTGATTAAATTGTGAAAAAGTGATAATTATTATTTATTCGAGGATACAAGGTAAAATGATAGGTTGCAGCAAAAGGCATTTGCATAGGCAAATTAAAAAACAAAAAGAAAGAAATATTGCATTGCTTCGCCGTTCTGCGCATGAAAATGCAAATTTTGAGGTGAAATACAAAAAAAACATTATAATTGGCGTTTTATACCGCAATTTCTTTTTAAGCTCTGTAAGCCCCGATAACTTTTGTTCCATTTCACCCAATTCACCAATTAAAGTGACCGGATTTAAGAGGATTGATGGCACGTATTTCTTGACCGGACACAAATTCAACAAAATTGAAAGCTTTTTTAGAGAACCAATTGATTTTTTCACATCGCTAGGTGTGTGTTTGGTATACCCCGAAAGTTTAGATTGTGAACAGGATTTTCCAGTGGACCAAGTCACTCACAAACTTGTTGCTTTACCACTGGAAAATCAGCTTATTTTGTTGCCAATGCTACATTGCTCTATTTAGCTATGTACAAGAGAAAATTTACTATGAATACTAATGAATCCGAAACAAAACCGAAAAAAAATACATCTGGTCGAGCGGTAGAATGCTGTGATTGTGGAGAACTTCGTGAATTTATAAAAAGAGAAATAAATAACATGAGGGATAAGTAAATATTTACAAAAAAACAGGCGTATTGTCGTTTAAATTACATAACTGCCTAAGTGAAACATTCATAATGGCCTATCAGACACTTGTATCGATAGGCGTTTATGAAAGTTGAATTTAGGCGGTTATTTATATATGTATGTACATACATTATAGTGCGTTTAAAATTCAAAATGACGTTTATGTGCGACATATAATTTTTAATTTTTTCATACAAATTAGGCACACTATAATGTACATATTTGCATACTAAAATATATACGAAAACATTTTAACACCCTATTTCTTATTTATTTTTGCAGAGGAGCAATCGGAACACAATACTGCGGTTATGGAAGTGCTTGCCGCTCAAACTGTGTTAATAAAATCCGTTGTCCGACAAGGATTGGAGGATCTGTCAATTGGAAAACAATTTCCTATACACGATGAAGAGGCTTTGAAAACCATAGAACAAAATATCAATGAAGAAAATCGATCAATTTATGTGAGTATGATTCAAATAACAGCAAATTATAAACATAAATTACTTATTAATGTTATTATTCGATTATTGCTCTGAAAAAAAAATGTAAATATGTATATGTATGTATATGTATTTTTTCAGTGGAATAGTTGAAAGCGAACGTTATATGTAGATACTTATAGGTACGTTTATACTTCATGTCTTTTAGGTGAAAGGAATGAAGCTAATTATGAGGGGAAAACCTAAAAAGAAGCTCTTGGCGGTACTGGGGGAGGATGTCGTGATGAAGTATAACATCGAAGGCACACACGGAAAAAAGCGACTAAAGGATCATACGAATTTTTACTCTATATTAAAAGGTATAAATTATTGAGTAACTATTATAGACTTATTCACTTCAAAGATTCCTTTAACAAATTTCTAGAAACGTTTTGTACTGGTGAAAATGATCCGGAGGTCGATATACGCAAAGGAATTCAAGATATCAAAAAACAACGCTTTCATACCGAATGCATACAAAAAAAAATCACCATTGTAAATGCGTAACACCACCATCAACACCAAATCGTCAGGTAAGTAAAAACTTAAAAAAAAAAAAAAAAAAATAAAATAAAAAATATTTAACAATAAGTAATAAATATGTATATTTTCCATTCGCAGGTTTCCTCCCACATCCAGTTAATTTGATCTGCTCGGCACAGTGCCAACAACAACAACAACAACAACAATCCCAAGCAAACAACCAAATTCGGAGGCATAACATGTGCATATATGTACATACATATATACATATGTATGCTTCAACCGTCAACCGACCGTATTCGGGTCGCATGCCACGCCCACTTATGCCAGCATACCATCAACACCAAATCGTCAGGTAAGTGGAAAATTAAAAAACTTAAAAAAAAAAATAGAATAAAAAATATTTAACAATAAGTAATAAATATGTATATTTTCCATTCGCAGGTTTCCTCCCACATCCAGTTAATTTGATCTGCTCGGCACAGTGCCAACAACAACAACAACAACAACAACAACAATCCTAAGCAAACAACCAAATTCGGAGGCATAACATGTGCATATATGTACATACATACATATATACATATGTATGCTTCAACCGTCAACCGACCGTGTTCGTGTCGCACGCCACGCCCACTTATGCCAGCATACCATTAACAACAAGATAATTTCTTTTTTTTTAAGTTTTTACTTTTACTTGAAAGAGTTTTAGTGCTTAGCACGAAATTTTATTTAATTCAATTTTTAATTTTTTTACTTTTATTTAATTGCGCAATCGCTGAAGTAGTAATAAACAGATTTTTTCATTAAAAAAATATGAATTACAAAAGCAAAAAAAGCGAAAACACTTGTTAGGCAGAGAAATAAATGCACAGCAACAGAAATGAAATGAACTGAATTAATAAAAAACAAAAACAATAAAATTTAAATCAACTCGCCTTAAAAAGCTTTAGTAATTACTATTTAAATTTAATTTAAATTTAAATTACCACATAAGTAGTTCTTAACTATATAACTATGGCTGTAACATATATTTACAAATATGAATTTAATAAAGACTGAAAAAAGTTACCTTAAATAAGTATGTGTTTAAGATATTTATTACAAACTACAAATAAAGTAGTTGGAATGAAATGCAGGATTAAGTTATTTATTTTAAACTACAAGTAAAGTAGTTGAAAAGAAATGCAAGATTAAGTTATTTATTTTAAACTAAAAGTAAAGTAGTTGAAAAGAAACTCAAGATAAAGTTATTTATTTTAAACTACTAGTAAAGTAGTTGAAAACAAATGCAGGATAGGGCAATTGACTGCTTGCTATGACATCGCCGTGTTAAAAAAGTCAGTTCATTGCAAAGGAAAAAGTCACATTTTCAATTAGTTGTTATTGAAAATAAAGTAGTTTATAAAGTGATTTAAAATTAATTAAATTTCCTACAGGGAACCTTGAATTGTCAAATCTTGTTTATGTGTACACACACATACGCACATTTGTTTATTTACATTTCGTGTGAAATTTAAAAGGACGAGGTTTTTGTGTACAAATTGAGATTTTTTTGTTCTGATTCTAATAATACGAAATGGTGGAGTGCTTTTTGTGTAAAAAGAGCTCTATGTTGAAGCCCTACTTAGCACCTTTCATTCGATACCAATATCGTCCAGCAACATTCAGAGTTCATCTGGGTCCACGTTTCAACCAGTATCTTGGGATCCGACCGAGTTTTGGGGAATTCTCTTTGGTGTTATTCCTGTTTGGTCGTAGACCATTCCGAATTTGGGCGAATCGGCGAAATTTCTTAAGTTATAAGCGGTGAAAATAATGTCACTCTTTTAATACATAAGTATATGTATATATTGTGGCAATTTCCCAAACATCTAAATGGTTCTCGATGGTTTCCCAACTTATCGTACTCGATCATCCCAGAAAATTGCTACGTTCATAAAGTATTGTATACCTGCATATACATACATATGTATATGTATAAAAAACATTTTGATTTTACACTTTACCCCACCCAGAAGAATTTGGAGCGAGATCTTGGGAATTGCAGGGAATGAATTCCGAAAGGAATACATTGCTTAACAAGTCCGGTACATACATAGGCTTTGTTCAGAAACTCAGTTTGAAGCGCAACCTGATTTTGTAGTACAAGCAGAGCGTTCATAAACGTAAATTTTGCATGAGGCGTCGCTCGTCACAATCATCAAAATAATAATTACTGCCGCTGTTGCGCTTCATGCTGCGTTTCTGAACATAGCCATATTTACATACATTCATATATAGGTATTTACTTAAAAAAATATAAAAAATCATATGCAAATAAATGCATGTACGTATGTATTTAGTATTGTGACATACATACATATGCCAAAAATCCAAGAGATGATCCAAGAAATACCTTCGCCACGCACTGGAGCAATATGCAATGAGGAGACGGGTTGGTTACCAACTGGATTTGATACGCAAGTGAGCCAAAAATGAGTGATGCCATTCAAGGCTTGCTACGCAGTCATTAAGTGCATTAATATACATATCTATTCATATATACATCTGTACAAACGTTCAATTTTTTTATGCTTTAAATAAATTAATATATTTAAGCAAAGAAATTGTTGGAAAATAAAACTATACATAGGAAATGCAAAAAATATGTACCTACATTAAAGCAATTAAATTATTGATTAAACGTGACGATTATCCAATTTTTTTACTTCTCATGCTTTTACATATTATTACTAATGTACATTATCCTGGGGGGGGGGGGGGGGGGTTTCCAAGAGTCTACCACACGTTGAAACAGTTATTGGGAGTTGTAGAGGAGATCGTCCTGATGATTATCTTTCTGGAATAATATCTATAGACCCATCCAACTACCAAAAAATTACCAACAAATATCTCGTGAACTGTAAGCCTCCGGCAGGTTTTGATTTCAGTTTTGATATCTGTGAGACTTTACACCCCTGAGAAAGTCATTTATCTCGGACCGTGGTTCTTTAATGTAAAGCCGGGCGTTTTGGTAGACAGATGGAAATCTGAGCCAAAGCTATTCCAAGAAATTTGTCAAAAATTAATGAGAGGAATCCCAATTTCGATGGCACGATATCCACTAATTTCATACAAATCGCCCTTGCCTAATGCACATATCGTTACTTTGACTTTTTCGAAAACCTGAATCGTCTTTGTCACTTTTTGTACTTGCTATCGCTCCTGACGCTGGTGGTGGTGGTGATTTTACTGCCAGTGCCTTTAAATCGGGATATTGGATAATTCCAGCGCTCGAGTAACACCATTGTAGAATCTCATGCTGTTGCAACACGTCGCAAAGAGTGTATTTTCCCCTCCGGCTCCATGCCCACATGCAATAAGTCCAATGCCGCAAATGATGGTGCCACGGGCAGCTTCTTTGCCACAGGGACTTCCGTCGTAATTTCACGCAAGCTTTAGATTTTTTACGCCCAGTATATATTTAGTCATCTTCACTTTGGTCTAAAATGTAATTTTTCTTTTTAATTTGAATTTTTACTTCGCTTTATTGTTTATTTACCTGTGCTTTTTGTACAAATTCCATTTCCGTATTGCTTGCGCTATTTTATTTTCATTCTCACAGTGCTACAAAATCAGAAAAAAAAATATGCAGGGGCTCTCACATGGTTCTTTGGTTTCGTCATGGCCCATAAAACACTACCTTATTTGCGGTTTTTCGCCATCACTTCGTTTTTAAATTTTTTGAGTACAAATATAATACAACTCTGAAATTATTGAAATTACAACTTCGAGATGCTATAACTTTCTTTTTTCTTGATCGAATTCAATTTTTTTTCTTTTATTTGAAAGATGCTACTTTTACCTTTCAAACAAGCAAAATAGTTTGCAAATCGACCTAAAAATGAGCAAATTTTGGTCCTTTATTCCAAAAAAAAAAAAAAATTTTCTAAAAATATTGGGTTTCGGCACGTTTTTATTGGATTTTGAAGTTACAAACAATCGGTTTTAAACCTTTATAACAAAATACATAAAATCAGCTTTCCAAAAAGCAAAAGTAAATTAAAATTGATTCAAAATTACGGTAGTAGTGTTTCATAAAGTGAGTAAGCCTTTATTTTTGTGTTTGAAAATTTTTTTTTTTTATAGATTAATATTTGCATACAAAGTAGGTATCAACTTTCACAAAACTGAGTATAGAGCGATCTGAGTGTGCTCTTTGTTACTTGTCAGACTTGGTCAGTTTACCTACTTAAAATTTTTTCCCAAGAGATTGGCGTCTATTCATCGACGGTTCAACAAAAAGTACACTTGAAATGTTTGTTATGTAATTGCATATTCAGGTTTCATTTAGAGCCTATACACACTTGCGACTCAATCGATTTAGTCGAATGTTGATTTGCATGGGAATGTATGGAAGCATTCACACTACATTCAATTAGTTGTACAACTGAAACAGTTGGATTTGCAGCCCAATTTCATTCCAACTGAAACAGTTGTACAACTGCTTGATCAGCAAGGCGCCCTTCTACGTATTCACACTTGAGACCATGGTTCAATTATAGAAGGTTTTTGCAGTACGATATACGTACATACATACATACACACTCCATGTAAATTGTTTGTGTATTCTGTGATGCTTCTGTCAAAATCATAGCCCGCCATTGTAGAAATCTTATTGCGTCAAGATCAAAATTGACATAAGTTTGACATAAGCATCGCAATATGAATAAAAAAAAATAGAAAAAAGTTTGCAATCAGCTGTTTAGTAGGTTAACCTTCTATAAATTAGCCTTGCTTGAGACAATTTAGTCGAACGACTACAACAACAACAGTGATATTCGTAGTGGAAAGAGTTGCCATGCTGACAGAACTACTTTTATTTCACTTTTGGTAAATTGTAGAGATTGAATATTTCAATTAATATTTTCAAAACAAAAGGTTCGTTTCTTATTAACTACACCATTTCCAGATGGATTTTAGAAAGCGTTAACTGGATTTTAGAAAGGGGAAATTGGATTTTAGAAATGTCAATTGGATTTTAGAAAGGGGAAATTGGATTTTAGAAATGTCAATTGGATGTTAGAAAGCGTTAAAAGGATTTTAGAAAACAAAATTGGATTTTTGAAAGCGTGAATTGGATTTCAGAATGTGCGTTTATAATAAATTTTACACAGAATTTTTCGAATAGAAATTCTTTATTGCGTATGAAAGTATAAATTAATAATTATATAAATTTTCGAAAATCCAATTTACAGTTTCTAAAGTCCAATTTCCCTTTTCTAAAATCAAATCGACATTTCTAAAATCCAGTTGACGCTTTCTAAAATCCATCTGGAAATGGTGTAGTTATAGACAAGAATTATCTAACTAAGGATATTTACTTCCGTTTTCATATGTTTCTTGATATTGTTGTTCTCTTCAAATGTCATTAATCGCATTTTAAAATAGAAATAATGAAAATGAAATTTCATGAAAATTATTAATGGCTGATTTCTACTATTTTTCCGTTTCTTGTACTTCTGTTCGTTTCGCCTTTATGAGCGTAATTCCTTCCGTTTTTCTCTTTTCATTTACTTGACAGCTAGTTGCTAGTTTAATAAGAAACAAAGCCAAACAATGTATGCACTTTTTGTTTATTTTATTGTTTTTTTATTTATTAATCAAGTTGACAGCTGACAAGAAGGTGCTTTCATGTAAGAATGCAGATAAACTTTAACAATTTAATACTTCATCACTTTATATGAAGACCACTAATGTAAAATTTGCTGAGTAAAATGTGAACATTGGCAACACTATGTCATTGTCAATCGCACGACTATTTAGTCTCAAGTGTGAATAGCTGCCACCGATTCGACTAAATAGTTGGAGTAGTGTGAATACAACAGTCCAATTCGACCAAATCGATTGAGTCGCAAGTGTGTATAGCATTGTTTATACTAAATAGTTTGGTAACTCAAATGGTCTTCTTCTTGATCAATTTTAAAAATGCGTATGTATTTGTGCGAAAATGGAGATAATGAAGGAATCAATGCTGTGCAATTTCGTAGAATTGCTGTTACTACCAAAATGGGAGCAAATTAGTTAGGATTTATTCCGTTTTTACCGAATTTTTTCTTTACTACGAAAACGATTTTAATAAAAATATATCGCATCCTAAATCATAAAGTGACACAACTCAAAATTTGTTTAATTCGACTTTTCATCATAAACCGGTACACAGAACATATCTCTAGCGATTGCCAACAAAAAAACTTTTCATTCGGGGTCTCTTTTGACTAGTGCTCTCGATTTTTTTTGAACATTTTCGAGTAGCCCGAACAATTTTTGTTCAAATGCTCGAACAGTCGTTTGTTTGTTTATTACCCGTATGTTTGTACGGGCATTTGAACAATTCGGGTATTTTGAAGTTTGGTTTTTTCTTTTGTTTATTATTTTTTTTTTTCTTTATGCCTATATGACACTACATTTTTTTTCTTGGTTTTTTTGGTTTGGAAAACCCACCGTAAGTCAAAATACAAAAACAATTCTTCTGTAGATTGAAAAGAGACAAATACTCCCTCAAAAACCATTTGATTGACATTAAACTTCAAACTAAATGAAAATAATATTAATTTCAAAAATTAATTTTTTTGGAAATTTGAATTGAAATTATTGAAATAAAAAATTTATGAAACTCAAATGGCAGGATATCTGTGTATTCCATGTTATAAAGGGAAGCCAGTACGCAATATAATTTTTCTTCCGGACTTCTTCTTTCCCCTTACGTCCAAAGCAGAAGCTTACAAGAAGCAAATTAAAAATTTGTATTTCCATATATTTTTTATTTTAAATATAAATTTCTAGTTGTCAAATTGAAACAATTGTCAGAAAAAATGGCCGAATGCCAAAAAACCTACCGAAATACATGCTGGCTCGTTGGTTTTTAACCGCATAGATGGTATTTTGTTTGGTTTTTTTTTTTCAATATAGCTTGCTCACTTGCACCAACGCAAAACTGTATTTGACCATCTCCTTCACAAAAAAAACCTGGTAGAATACCAGAAAAAAACGTAGTGTCATATGGGCTTTGTATGTTTTTTTTTTTTTTGTTTTTCCGATACATATTTTTTTTGTTTGTAAGCTCGAATTCTCGAATGTTTGTACGAGCTCTACTTTTGACTGAAAACTAGCCATTATACGTCGCCTTTCGCCATGTCATTGCTTGTACAGGAAAAAACTTTTTTGCCTCCTGAAAATTTTTGAATTTTGATTTGTGCCACTTTGTGATTTAGGGTGCGATATATAATAATTTTTTTCTGCATATCGGCCCAAGTGCGCACAAAATAACAGATAAATGTGTAGAACTAACATTAAAATAGTATTGAGTTTTCCTGTTGACAGAACTCCAAATGTTCAAAAAAAATTGTGTATGTTTCAAAATAGTTTTGACGTTCTTTTTTTTAACATTTTTTTAGTTTATATTGACACTATCATCATGTTAAATAAATCAAATTCCGAATGACATTTAGGAATAAAATTTTATATTTGAATGATACTGTATATTTTAAAAATGCCCCATGTTGCAAATGACGTTTAAAAAGCTAAAATCATGTTTCAAAAATCGTGTAATTTGAAAAAAATTGTTGCTGTTCTCTGTGTAAATATCGATCGTGTTAATCTTACATGAATTAAAATTTGCATATACGCGAATGAAGTAGTAAAGGCAATGGTATCCGTATATTTCCTTTTCTATACTTCTATGAAAAATGTAGTAATAGAGCAGTACGAGGAAGTGCAACCCTGCTTATACGAAAATGTTCAAAAAGAAAGAAAAAACTTTGAATTCAAACGGCCATTTTGCATGGCGAAACCCAACAAACATTTAGGTTAGATATAGGTTTGAGAATGCCTCAAGAACTAGCCCTTTTCTCAAATCTCTAACGTTAGAGAACGACTCGAGAAGCAGTCGAGAATCATAGCGATTTCAAAGAAAATGGGACATAATTTTCAAATTTATAAAATTATAATTTCCGAATTGAAATCCAATGTAGTTTTCTAATGAGAATTCGCAAATACTTCTTTTTCTAATCAGTCTCCAATTTATTTCTAGTGTAGTTTTCGCTTTGGATTAGAGATAAGTTTGAGAATTACATTCTCTACCGTTAGAGATTGTGTTTGCTGATAAAACGTTGTGCCAATTCATACTTTTTGATTAATGCCTGGATGTCTTTGAACGCTTTGGTTGCTTTGGAAACTCTACATTCTCCTACATTTGGATATTTCCCAATTAGCACGAATCCAATATTGGAGAAAAGTCTCAATTCTCAAGTTTATATCCAACATGTTTTTACACTTGAGGTACAACACTTTTCCAAACTGAACTGAGAGTATGATTGAATTATTTTCAATCATATTAGAAATAAGTAAACTAAAAATGAGTGGAGAATAAATTTTAAAAAGGAATGTATAATTCAACTATTTTTTGTGTATAAAATGTTGTTACTATTTTTAAATGCAAAACAAAAAAGTTAGCAAATCAGTTAAACAGACAATCATATTATTTACATTTTTGTTCCTTTATTTCAATCGGATGAGCGTTTGTTGCCCAAAAGCTTTATTCTGACGTTTGATTTTGGTTGGAGAATATCGATAGAATTCAAGTCGAATTCCAATATTTTTTTCAAGTGGAGAAACAGAAACATTTTCATATCAAAAAAGCACCCTTTTGCCGAAGATTTGGTTGTTTCTGCAATTGATTTCAAGTTAAAAATTATTGTTGGAAATTGGAAAATGGATTTGATCTCAAATGAAATTCAAATGCATTTCCCACAAAAATGTTTATTGGGTAGCAACGATTAGCATCATGGATATTTCATTTTTGGTTTTGAATAAATAAATGTGTATCTATATTTTTGACACATACAGTGAGTCGCGGTGAAAATGAGCCACGTTATGTTGTCCGAAGGTTTATGAAAATAAAAAATTATATACAAACCGATTGAAAAACAAAATTATGTACTTAGGTATATTTTAGAATAAACCACAATTTAGTATTTCAAAAAATATTTGATGAAAATTATTTTTTAGTTATACAAATAATAGTTAAAACCGGAAAATTTCATGAAACGGGCTCACAGTAAAAGTTAGCCACTAAGAGGAATATGCCCTAAAACGGTTTTAATAATTTGTTGCCTTGTTTTAATAGTTCAATTACTCTATCCCTAATGAATTAAATATAATACAAATTTTATTAGCATGCAATGTGTTTTATTCATCTAACAAAACACGATTTTTACGCGCTCTAGCGTGTCGGAAAATATTTGCCTGAATCCCCTTTTATATAGATTTTGTATATAATTAACACATAATGTAAAATGTGAACTGTAAAAATATATAAGAGAAAAATAATAATTCTTGAGAGAAACTTTAAGTATTTAAATTAGAGTTGCTAGAAAAATTACTTTGATTGTGTTGCGTATATATGTGTATGTTTTTGTTTTTCATCATTTCTGGCATGTTGTTGAAAGTTTTCCGTTGCAAAGAAATTAGGAAAGTCAAGTAATTGTTAACAAAGATGTTTAATAATAAAAATTTCTGAATAAATGATAGCTCACATTCACTGTGACTCACTGTATTCCCATCAAAACAAACTTCAACCATGGGAATTGTTGTTGCAAAAAGTGACAGGCACATTATGTGTCAATGGGAGAATGGGAAACTAAATAAACCAAATGTGAAGAAGAATCGACCACAGTGTTGTATTCAAACGTAGCAAAATCTTCACAAGAAAATAGCCAAAATTCCTAATAAAATCAATTAAAACTCAAAAATATGTTAAATTTTTGTTATTATCGCAACAAATATAGCATTACAAATTCAATTCACACAATAATTTTAAAGATTTAAAGATTTCAAAATTCATTTCATTTTTTTTTTTTGTAACTTTTGCACAGCACTGCATGGTGACAGGCACAACATGCCAAACGATCAGCTGAGAGTTTCGCAACTTGTAGATATAAACTATGGTGTATAGGCTCTTAATTTTTAAGGTTTGAAGGCTGTGCTTTTACACAACACTGGCATATATCCATCAGTCCCACTGGCCTACGTTACCGATATTAAAGAATCATATGACAGTATGGCTAATTGTTGCTGACTTCAAGGTACTCAATATTTTAAATGGTATTCAGGGTGGAAATACGAAGTATCCATGCTATTTCTGCGAATGGGACAGCCGAGCAATTAGCCTACACTACAAACAAAAGGATTGGGCTCCACGTACATCGTTTGTAGTTGGTGAAAAAAATACTATAAATATTCCCTTAGTTAATTCAAACAAGTAAAAGCGCGGCTGCCTTCGGCCGTACCGAAGACTTCATACCTTTCATGAGTGGGGAAATGAAAAGTTACCTATGCATGTATGTACATTAAGGTGGAGTGAAACATTTTTTTTGGAAATTCAATTTGTTCCAAAGCCAGAACGGCACATTTCTAGCCCAGTAATAAGCCTGTAAACTTTTATTGACCTACTCGCATGTTTAGAGGTGCCCCCAGCCCCACAAAGTTGAAAAAATAGCACGATCTGGTACAAATGTGAAATTTTTAAAATTATCAAACCAAAAAACGAATTATGAGGATTGATAGAGATGGCTAAGCTGAGTATTAAAGTGAATTTTTTTTTTTTGGAAACAACAACAACAAATGTTTTTAATGGTCATAGTTTATATTGTGCATTCTTTAAATTGCAATTACTTAAAAACTACTGAACCGATTGCGAATATTTTTATACCTTTCGATAGCTATTTTGATTCCCTTCAATTTGATATACATTTTATGTGGGTTCCATAATAACCCCCCTGCGGGGGTCAACCCCCTTTTAACCCCCCTTACTTTTCATATATAAAGTATATATCAAATTAAAGGCAATCAAAATACCTATCGAATGGTATAAAAATATTTGAAATTGGTTCAGTAGTTTTGAAGTAATTGCAATTTAAAAAATGCATAATATAAACTTTGACCTTTAATAACTTTTGTTGTTGTTGTTTCCAAAAAAAAAAATTCACTTTAATACTCAGCTTAGCCATCTTTATCAATCCTCATACTTCGTTTTTTGATTTTATAATTTTCAAAATTTTATATTTGTACCAGATCGTGCTTATTGCTTTCAACTTTGCGGGGCTGGGGGCAGTTCAAAACGTCATCCTATCGCCATAAAATTTTGTGGGGTTCATTAACT
This sequence comes from Urophora cardui, assembly GCA_960531455.1. Classification (NCBI taxonomy): domain Eukaryota; kingdom Metazoa; phylum Arthropoda; class Insecta; order Diptera; family Tephritidae; genus Urophora; species Urophora cardui. Next base: position 82,568,522 of record OY482674.1, read on the forward strand.
CGTATAAAGGCAACTTTTCATTCGTGGTACGTTCAAAAAAAGAACAAAAAAAAAATCTCCATATGATTTCACTCCACCTTAATGTACATAGCCTGATTTAGTACGTATAATTTATAATTTCAATTGTGTGGGTTATTTATGGAAGGATTTATTAGAAAAAATGGTGTCTGAGCTATTTAAATGGAGGAGTTATACGACAAAATGTGTACATTTGAACAATCGGTTGTATTGGAGCTATATGTTACAATGGTCCGATCTTGACAATTTTCGGTAACTCTATTTGGGCCGATATCGGTAAAAATACTTCAAAGTTTCATGTCATTATCTGTTAAAATTGAGAAGTTATACCCCAAAATGTCCATATCTGAACAATCGGTTGTAGGGGTCCGATTCGGCCGATTCCGACAAATGATCAGCTGCATATAACAACCTACCTGTATTCCAAATTTCATTCAGATATCTCAAAAACTGAGGGACTAGTTTGCGTTCACACAGACGGACGAACGGACAGACGGACATGGCTTAATCGACTCAGCTCGTGATTCTGATCATATCGGTATATATTTTGGCGGGTCCCCCACGCTTCCTTCTGGTACTTTCGACAAAAATTTTTTGGCACAAAGTTATAATACCATTTCATTCTCATGAAAGGTATAAAAAAAAAAAAAAAAACAAGGCCTACTCACTTTATGAAACACTACTACCGTAATTTTAAATCAATTTTAATTTACTTTTGCTTTTTGGAAAGCTGATTTTATGTATTTTGTTATAAAGGTTTAAAACTCATTGTTTGTAACTTCAAAATCCAATAAAAACGTGCCGAAAACCAATATTTTTAGAAAAATTTTATTTTTTTTTTGGAATAAAGGACCAAAACTTGGTCATTTTTAGGTCGAATTGCAAACTATTTCGCTTGTTGGAAAGGTAAAGGTAGCATCTTTCAAATAAAAGAAAAAAAATTGAATTCGATCAAGAAACAAGAAAGTTATAGCATCTCGAAGTTGCAATTTCAATAATTTCAGAGTTGTATTATATTTGTACTCAAAAAATTTAAAAACGAAGTGATGGAGAAAAACCGCAAATGAGGTAGTGTTTTATGAGCCATGATGAAACCAAAAAACCATGTGAGAGCCCCTGCATTTTTTTGGTGTAGCACAGTGGAACTGTCAAATTACGTTGAATGTGTGGGTGTGTTGACAATTCATATTTGACAGTCTAGCGACGTGGGGCAACAACAAATGTAATGGAAGGGTTGCATTTTTCGTAATGCTTCTACCTTCTCAGTTTACCCTGGATACACCCACCGAATGTAATATACATACATATGTATGCATATATTATACATACCTTTAAAAAAATATTAAGATTAACGTGGCTTTCTCCGAGTTACCGTATAGTTATGCAAATAAAAAAAAACGCAAGTAAATTTGACAAACCAAATACGCACTCAGCGAGTTAGGAGCTTAGATACGCCTGTCCTAAGATGCGCCTAAAATCCACAGGCCTTGAAGGTTCTCGAGGCTAAATGACCATTCGTAAAACCGTAGGGGCAGAAATCAAACCAGTATTGATTCGTTGAATTGCCGGTGTTCTAAACGTCGGTGAGTAGCATGGTAGCATGGTTAGTGAAACAAATTTACCAAATACAATGTACATATTTATGTGCATACATACACGTACATGAGCAATTAAAACAAACTTTTAAAATCTGTTTATTTTTATTTAATTTCTTAATTTTAACAAAATTAAATTGAGTTGTTTAGATATGTATTAAGTTTCAATTATATTCTAAACTACAAACATATGTACGTTCAACATAAGTCCTTACAATATTTAACCAGATTTAAAGAAAACTTCAAATAAACACAAATATTCAAATACAATCACACATACACACATACTTATTCGGTTTAAATTTCTTTAACTTGCGGTTTGTGAACATCGGTGAAGCAACACTCTCTAACGGTGATGGCTACCATGATCTCCCAGAGCTTTTCAATTCCAACAACAAATCTACGAACTTTTGAGCTAAGTAAAACACCTAATGTTCAAAATATTGGGGACAAAAATATAAACACACATATCGCACCGTAAATCAAAAAGTGGCACAACTCAAAATTTTTCGAAATCGAGTTTTTTTCATAAACGGGAACATATCTCTAGCGATTACCAAAAAAACTTTTGAATAACTGTCTCTTTCGACCGAAAAATAACCATTATACCTGGCCCTTTGCCATTCGATTTGTTTGCAATGAAAAAGTTTTGTGGCTCTCCTGAAAATTTTTGAATTTTGAGTTGTGCCACTTTATGATTTAGAGTGCGATATGTTATTCGGTTCGGACAACTAACTGATCCTGAACTTGCCCGATAATATGAATAATATAAGAAATGAGGACTCCAATAATTTATATTTCTAAAAATTTTTTATTTTGGTTTAAAAATATTAATAAACTGACAGCTGCCATCTGATTAACCGACCATTCATTCAATACGTATGTAATTTTTTCTCCAATATTTTGCGCAGTATGTTTTTCACTCAGCTCTAAAGTTTCTAAATTTATTGTTTTAATTAAAAAGTCCTGGTCAATAACGATAGCCATTACCGTTAAAAAACTAGTTTGTGAAACCGATGTCCACAAATCGCAAGTTAGCGAAATTGAAATTGCACTTTTATATATTTTTCTAACTTATTTTTTAAATTGTATTTTAGAACCTCTAACCGTCGCTTCATAGCTTCATCCCCTATAGCTTCATACCCTGGCGCGACGACTTCCATAAAGTTTTTAAAACCATGACTCGAAGTGAAGGAGAGTGGCAGCTGATTCTCCGCGATTAACCGTGCGGTTGCTTGATGAATTTCTTCACTCCTTTCCTTCACTACGCCAATCAAATATGCATCGGTCATCTGTCTCTTCTTTGCTTCGCTTGGACCGGCACATTCGTAGTCAGCACTGTATGGATAAACAAATATAGATATAACATATATTATTTTTTATTTAATTTCATTTTATTTTATGCGCAATTACACCAGCCACACATGACGGCATAAAACGCGCAGTACTTGGGCAGGCAGAAAACGCTGGTTTTCAAAAACCATCGATTTCCTTGTATTTCGGGCACACATTTTATGGCTTTCTTACGCATGGCTATTTTGCAGAATCTCTCGCTGAAAAAAGCGCGCGTTTCATGTGAGCACATTACCCGAAATACAGGGAAATCGAGAATTTTTTAAAACGCCCTTTTTCTCCCTGCCCAAGTGAAGCGCCTTTTCTGCCGTCATGTGTGGTAAGCCTAAGCATAACCACGGCATAAACATAATAATACATACATACATATATATGTGTGTACTTACAGTATTTTCTCATTGCAGATGTTGTGCAATTTTGCCAGGTGGCGCTTGATAATTGTCGTGTTTGAACCGGCACAGCTTACTTGTGCATTGCACAATATGCACGTGGCTGTTGAATTGTTTCGTGTGGCATAGCGCCACACCCAGCTCCTCTGCTTATACATCTTTGATTCACAAAAAACAATATCTCGAAGCGGATTTAAAAATATGTCCGCAGACCGTTTTATTTCAGTTTCAATTATAAAATTTTAAATTTTCTTGACTGACAAAAAAAATTAATTTTGTTTGTCAGCCCGAATTGATCGAATGCTCGAATGTTTGTACGGGCATTTGAACAACAAACGGGCTTCAAACAAAAACGATCAATTCGAACTGTTCGATACCCGGGTATCTAGAGCTCTAATTAAAAGTTCATACGGCTTGACAGGACAGGCTTATCGATGATACATGCCACTATCACCAACACCTTCGGCGGTACCGAAATGTCGTTTCGGGAAATCGGCATTATGACAACCGACCGCGCGCCGATTCTCTCGAAGTTCGGAAATCGGCATTATGAACACCGAATATACGAACATTTTGACAGTTTTTCGTACCGAAATTTGCCGCAAGTATTTGGTTGCGGCGACATTAACAAAATATCAAAAAATTACCATAAAAGATAAGTAAATTGTGTAAATGCATGTATGAAGTTGGAGTAAGTGTTAATAAGTGTGAATATATGTAAATATATTTATCAACCGGTTGCGAGAAGCCACAAACATCGCGTGGGTCCATTGCATTTTCCACTGAGATTGAATTGCTGTTATATGCAAAGAAAAACTTCAGAGAAAAAATTGTGAAATAATGATAATAACAGTGATTTAAATACGTGTGTATGTAGGTTTTGGAAATTAAAATATGTATATTTTCACCAAAGAATAATAATGCATTTTCTGAAGTTGATAACTATTGTTTGACTACTATAAAAAAGCAAATATCGAATTATGAATGTGTATTACCAACAATTTACCATTTCAGTAAAAACTTTCGTCTCAATAAAGACGCGTTCAAATAAATATTGCAGGTGGTGGAAGGTCGGCTTCAGTATAATGCGCCCGCCATATTTATTTTCAAACCACTAAGAATGTTTCAATGAATCCTTAAGGAAAAGTTCTGCGAATGATAATTTTACTAGTTATAACACTCCTGACTACGCAAAACTACTGTAAATCTCTCCAGTTCTAACTCCAGAAAGGGAGTTCTGTCGGCTGAGGGTTACTTTTCAAAGCGCGGCGCAGTGCATAAGGGTGCTCTACGCAAAAATACTGTGTTATTAATGAATTATAAGTTTCCGCAAGATTTCGTTTGCATTTTAGTGATCTATCGCCAAAAAAAATAAACGAAAAATTCCGGTGCCGGGTACATTGTTATTGAAATTTTTATGTAGTTCAAAATAATTCTATGAAAAACAGAAAAAAAGACAAGGTAAAGGTTTCTTTCACGCAAAATTAAGACTATTATTTTTATTTTCCGCCTCTAATTAAATTTACGCTTGTTTACTTAAAGCAAAAGGATTGCTATGATCCCTTAAAAACTCGTTTATCAGATTCCTTTGCTCTTCTTCCTCCACTAATATAGCTGCTATCGCAATAGAATCCATTATTTTATTATTTAAATAAATAAATAAAATATTATTTAAATAAATAATATTTTAGTAAAATAAACTAACGATGTATTTGCTTTTTCCAAAGAGATAAGAAACGTCAGAAAATCCCGCTCAATTCCGCCAGCCAGATTTAGAGAGGTAGGCGCATACGTGAATACAGAACTTTAATATTGTAATTGGTATAGTTTAATGTCAAAATAATGTTTCGCCTTGGTTAAAATCTGTATTCATTACTTGGCAACACTGATTCGAACACAGTTCACATATTTGGCTACACTGAACTTCGAACCGTCGCACAGTGGGGGCACCTCCATACAAACGCGGCCAAAAATAGTAATAATTAAGCTAGAATCTTGAAACTCGGAACTTAAGCTTTTTTGGTTGAAATTAGTAAACTGTGAAAATTTGAACAACATCCACCCACAAATACGCCCACCTCCCATATAACGGTATTTTTGAAATTTCAGCATTTTCCTAACTATTATAGCTAAAATGCTCCATTTTGATTAGTGTATACATTTTTGAAATATAAATCAAATGCGGTAATCATTTTGGAAAAGGGGTAAAGCACTTCACCGTTTTTAAATTAAAAATATATGCACTTTTAAGTATGTTATAAGCATTTATCATAAAACTTTCATACAAAAAAATCGCATTTGAAAAAAATTTTATACCAAAAAATTTTTTCTAAAGGATTTCAGTGTGCTAAACCTGAATCTGGAGTCTGATTTTCCAAATTGTTTCTAGTTTCTGAGATATTCATGCCCAAATAGGCAAAAAACACGTTTTTTGGCTCTATTCCCTGCTTAATATCTTTTATGTAATTACTTTCCACTCAAATTCGATTAAACCAGTTGAAAGCACAATCATTACCCTTGAAAACAGCGTTTAGTTTCTTCGAATATCTTTATTAGAATTGGAAATATCGATATTTAAGTTTCACCATTTTGACAAATATTCCCCATACAAAAAAATTTAAACTTTTTGAAGCATACTTCTGGGCATTTTGTATGGGAAAAATGTACCAAAACTCAAAAAACACCTTGCATAAAAATGTTCATAAAACAAAATGGAGCAAACGAATTTTTACAATTTTTTCGCCAGTTTATAAAAGACATTCAGGAGCATCAAATATTAAAAAATTGAGGAGGTAATATTTTTTGTTTTTTTTTAATTTCATTTTAAAATTTTACAATTTTTACAATTTTTTTTTTTATATTCTAAAATAAAAAAGTTGCCAAAGATAATTAACGCTGATAAAAAAAATTACCTCATAATTTTAAAGTATGGACCATTTGCTGAAAGACGATAGAGAAATATTCGATTAGTCGCCTAAATATAAACGTTTTTCATAATGTCAAATGTAACATAATTAATGCATTTACAAAAACGCAGTTTTAGGTAGATGGGAAAAAAATTATAAAAGCAAATGGAGCAAGTGGATTTTTAAAATGAAAATGCAGTTTGATTAAGAATATATTATTTCAAAGCATAAAAAAAATTGAGGAGGTAATATTTTTTGTTTTTTTTATTTTTTTATTCAAAGTCGAGGAAAATTTTTTTATCATCGACATTTTTTGTGCATATTTGAAAATTCATATAAATTCAACAGTGAACGCTATTTACAACTAAGTTATTTTTTCTGAAAGAGAAAGTCATTATCTATGTAACGATGTATCATTCGTGTATGTAGGTTAACAGTTAAATGAGAAAGAGCGTTTTGTATGAGGTGTGTTCATTGAGAAATAAAAGGACCTATTTTTTGCTCAACTTTGGGCACCCTGTACGGCTAAACGAAAAGAGACTCAAAAATTTTTATATAAGCCTTTTTATTACAATTTGATGTATCTGTCGATCTCTATTTAAAAAAATGGTTTTACTCATACTTTAATTTTGAAATTATTTTTGGCCGCAATCACCCATTGTGCGTCGGTGTTGCTGATGCCATTTTCGATGAGTTCGGTGCCGTGGCTTTCGGCATTTCGGTGCCGCCGACGGCGTTGGTGATACACACAACAATCGTGTGTTGCATTAGTAAGTGCTGTTTCAGCTTTCGGAATGGAAGGAATTCCAATAAGCTGCGTGTATGGACTTAGGAATTTTTACGGCCTAATGGGATAGGCTCGTCCGGAACACAATCATACATATGTTATACGGAATTTTTCACGTACCAAGGCGCCCGGCATATTGATCTTAATATCTTAGATTGTAGCCTTTGTATTATTTCTAGACTGGATTTGGATGCTGAACCCCAAAGCTGTATTCCATATATCCAGGATGGTTTTATCACCATATTAAATAAATGTATTTTGTTGTCTAGGCTTAATTTAGATTTTGGACCAATGATCCATTGTAAATTGCTTATTTTCAGCTTTGCTTGCGTTGTCTTATTATCAATATGATATTTCCAAGTAAGCCTTCTGTCTAAGGTAACACCAAGGTAGGTGACGTAAACTTTTTATGTTACTATTTTGCCATTAATAGAGATGGATTTATACCCGGTAAATACCCGGTAAAAACCCTTTTTAGGGTAAAAAAGGGTATTTTCCCAAATAAATACCCAACTCGAGGGTATATTTGGGAAAACGCAAATAATTTAAACTTTAGCAAATTTTACTTTATCTGTACTGAAATAATAATCATTTCCTTGCAAAATCATTAAAATTATTTATGAACTTGTGCTGTAAGATACATACATATGTATTAATTTGAATGGAATTTTTATAAAAGGTAAATATGAATTAGATAGCTTAGTATTGATTAATAGACGTGAATTGAATTGTTTAAGGCTGGGATATAGGAAGATCTAAACACCAAAATATATGGAAGCATTTCACATCAAATGGAAGTAACACAAAACCAGTTATTGCAAATACTGCGATACGATATATAAATGGTCAATAAAATGGCGTAACATCTAATAAATTGTATTAATTGCCCCACCGCGTTGAAAAGTGAGATTGGTAAAAAGAATACGATTTCACCAGAAAAACTAAACCAGCGCATCGAAGTTTTGAGCTCATCACTGTCCACCTGATCTTCCCAACATAGTGGAGGTCTCCCCTTTCTTCTGTGTTCAGCGGGTTTCGATAGAAATTGATAACAATATCTCTTAAAAATATTGCGGGTTCATTCGGGTCCACGTTTTGATCCACATCTTTAGACCTTACCTCTCTTAAACTTCTACTCCCTTTCCCTCTACTTTTTTTCCTTTCTCTTTCATCTCCGTTTCCTTTTCCTTTCCCTTTCCTTTCCCGTACCCCTCCTTTTCTCTCCCCCTCTCGGCCTAGGCATGACAAATAAAATAGTTCTATGTCGAAGTCCTCATCAAGACCTTTCATTTAGTACCAATATCAGAAATATTGGAGGGTCATTCGGGTCCACGTTTTGACCCATAACTGGAGACCCGACCTAGGAATCACAATGAGTACCATTTTATGTAAATTCCCCGTTCAATACCTTTTATTTGATACTAATATCGACAAAAATATTCAGGGGAAAGCCGAATCCACGTTTTGACCCTTTGACCTATATCTAGGGAACCGACTTCCGGATTTGAAAAAATATGCATCAAAATATAAATCATCTATGACAAGGTACTCAGCTGTTGTGTAAATTTGGCAAAATCTCTTCACGCATTAGGGCGAAAGCCGGCGACAAAGAAATAGGCTTGATTTATATATATATATATATAGATGTAATAATTAATTTCTAACGTAATATTGTGTTAAACTTAAATTTGTATTTAATTCATTACTTGTTATTAATGAAATTTGTAAAGAAACTTATTCATTTGGTTTCAAAAAGTACTCGTTTCTATAAAATTATTTATACCCAACTTTCGGGTGAATATTTGGGTATTTACTAGAGCTCTAGATACCCGGGTATCGAACAGTTCGAATTGATCGTTTTTGTTTGAAGCCCGTTTGTTGTTCAAATGCCCGTACAAACATTCGAGCATTCGAGCTTACAAACAAAAAAAATGTGTATCGAAAAAAACAAAAATAAAAATAACTACATATGAAGAAGAAAAAAATAATAAACAAAAGAAAAAAACAAACTTCAAAATGCCCGAATTTTTCAAATGTCCGTACAAACATACGGGTAATAAACAAACAAATGACTGTTCGAGCATTTGAACAACATTTGTTCGGGCTACTCGAAAATGTTCAAAAAAAATCTGGAGCTCTAGTATTTACCTTTTTTACCCAAATTTTCCCAATTTACCAGGTATTTACCTTTTGGGTATTTACCCGTTTCCCATCTCTAGCCATTAATTGAGGGGCAGGTATATTTTTTTAGAGTAAAAGTGTCTTGTACACACTTAGGGCCTTTTCACATTACTCGGTACGACATCGGATCGACATTTTTTGCTCGGTACTTTCAGCTTACCGAAACGATTCCGCGTTGCTGTGTTTTTCACACTTGTGGGAATACTTTCGGTGCGTAATCGGCAGAAAATACGAAAACAAACATCGAAATTTGCAAAACAAAATTTTTAACTTCAACAAATCACTCAATAATAACAATAATGTCTTCTAGCGAAGACGAAGACATAACTTGCTACATTTATATCCGAAACGAGTTGTTTATTGGCTTTGTTCTTCTTCTTTTATTACGCCTCAAAAATGTCTGCAGTAATTCCTCAAATTTTACTGACCGGTCTTACCGCGTTGCGGTATACCGAAATTAATCCGCTCCGATTTCATGTATGCAACACTAATGTGAAAGTGCCAATTGAAATGCATGTGGTCAGTAAGCTTTCGGTATACTTTCGGTAAAAACCAAATAATGTCGATCCGATTCCGCACCGAGTAATGTGAAAGCGCTCTTATACCATGTTTACATATAATGAGATTTTCAGTAAATCTCGATTCGCCAATCTACCCGTTTACATATAACATGAAATCTAGATTTGCTGGGAGAGGGATTGTCAACTGTCAATTTTCCTTACCTGCATGACACAATAATAATATGGTCGTAGCTGTCAAAAGAAAATAGGCAACTACCGTTCGATGGCTGTTTTCACGAATGTAAAAAACAGATATTTTGTTTTTATTTAACTAGAAAAACGCTAGCAAACACACAAGCTTTTGCACGATTAACACGTTAAAGAAAGTATAATTAAAAAAAAAAGACGATCATTTCATAACCTATAAAACAGAAAGAAGAAGAGCGACTTACTATTGCGATACGATTCTTATTGGGCCATACTTACTGGCGTCCATTTTGTTTACTTTTCATTTTGACGTTTCTCCCAAATTCGCCAAAAAATATCGATAACACGAAGAACACAGGGTTGCATTGAGAAAACTATCGTGATAATCTCGAGATTCATTTTAAATCGCGAATTTTTGGTAGCGGATTTTTGTATGGCAAACCTCGAATTTCAATCGAAGATTTTGTGTCAACCTCGAAAAAAGTAGATAATCTCGTATATGTAAATGGCCTATTAGATTCATTGACTTTAATTCTCCAATCTGAAAGCCATTGTTCTACAATTCTTATATGGCTTTGCAACCGTCTGGCAGCCGTTGAGGGATTTGAGTGCACACTAAGTATTGCTGTGTCATCCGCAAATGTTGAAGTAACAAGATTTTCATTAGTGGGCAAGTCACTTGTGAATATTAAATATAGAATGGGTCCCAAATTGGTGACTTGGTATTGTCCCGCGTGTGTCTAGGATGGGCTGCATTTTTTTCAGCAACAACTTTTCGAATAGTTTGGAAAATATTGAAATTAAGCTAATTGGTCTGTAAGAGTTTAACAGGGTTGGGGTTTTCCCTGGTTTTAGGTTAGGTTAGGTTGAGGTGGCTGTCTCCGCAATTCATGAAAGCGGGGACACACTTAGGCCGAGGTGGCCCATTGTGATACCACACGGGAGCCCTAGCTTCCTTATCCCTGTTTACAAACCTTTCCGGAAAAATTAGATTCAAAAGTATGATAAGATTAGATGCCCGTAAAGCTAAACCAGCGCGTTTGTTTCATGAAGCGCAGAAAATCTAGTGTCCTTGCATTTTCCATCTCCGCCAGGCACTCGAAAAAGTGTTTATGGAGGAAGCGGTACCTGGATAGCGACAGTGCGGGGCAGTGGCATAGATAGTGCTCAACACTCTCTATTTCCTCCACGTCCCTACAGCTGCGGCAGAAGTCGTTTGTATATAGGCCCATGCGGGAGGCGTGAGTGCCCATAAGACAATGGCCTGTTAGAAGTCCCACCAGCGGACCTATAGAGAGCCGATTCAGATGCAGCACCGATACAGACCTAGCCTCATCCAGTCTAGGCCAGATTTGCCTAGAAATCACACAAGTTGACTCCTTGGCCCATCTAGCGTTAGCCTGTTCAATGGAGCGAGATCTCAACCAATGCTTGCATGAGTTAAGCGGGGGGCCAACCCATGCCGCAGATGTGATATCCTGCAAGCTTGTGCCTTCCCTTGCCAACTCATCTGCAATGCAGTTGCCCCGAACGTTGCTATGGCCTGGAACCCAAATGACGTTCAGGTCGCACCTTTCGGCTAGTTTGTTCAAAGACTCCCTATATTTCATTGCAACTATAGATGTAGCATTGTTACTCTGTAAGGATTTTATGGCAGCTTGGCTGTCAGAGAAGATTTTGATAGAATTTGTGTCTGGCAGATCTGTCAGGCGACGAGCTGCTTCCCATATGGCTATTAGCTCAGCCTGATAGACGCTGCAGTGATCAGGTAGGCGCAAACTTACTTTCAGATGAAGCTTTTCGCAGAAAAACCCACTTCCAACTCTATTGTTCAATTTAGAGCCGTCCGTGTAAATGTGCAGTGTATTAGGGTCGGGATCCCCTAAGTTCTTCCACTCGCTCCTCTCCGGGATTTTTGTGGAGAATTTGTTATCCCAACAAAAGGCTGGTATTGCATAGTCCAGCTTTAGAAAATTGGCAGGGACGTTACTAAGAATTTGAGCGTGCCCGAATCTGGTGTCCCTCCAGGGTTCGGTTGCATTGAGCCTTGCCGCGTTGCAGCTGGCAATGAGTTTCCCCTGTATATCCGTGGGGAGAAGAAATAGGATGGTTTCGAGAGCTTTAGTTGGGGTGGAGGGAAGGGCTCCGCTAATAAGCATGGAAGCCATTCGCTGCACTCTAGTTAATTTGCTCTTATTGGTTTCGAGTTCCAGTGCTGGCCACCATATGGTGACTGCATAGAAGAGAATAGGTCGCACTACCGCTGTGTACAGCCAATGGACGATTTGGGGGTTAAGTCCCCATCTCTTGCCTATCGCTGATTTACATGCGTAAAGTGCTAACATGGCTTTTTGGGATCGTACTTCTACGTTCCGTTTCCAGTATAGTTTTCTGTCTAGAATAACACCAAGGTATTTAACCTCGGTAGAGAGTTTAATCTCCTTCCCATTTATGGACGGAGGTTTGAATTCAGGTATCTTATGTTTGCGGGTAAACAGAACCATTTCCGTTTTCTCAGAGCTGACACTGAGCCCGCATTTCAGAGACCAGGTTTTTACAATGTTGAGTGCATTTTGCAAAAGGTCGCTCAGCACCGGTATATGCTTGCCAGTCGCTGTCAGGGCGATGTCATCGGCGTACGCAATGACCTGGCAGCCCGTGTGCTGAAGTTTAGAGAGCAGGGTGTTCACCGTTAGGTTCCAAAGCAGAGGAGACAAAACTCCACCCTGGGGTGTTCCCCTGTTGGCATACCTAGTTATCGATGAATTACCCATTTCAGAAATAATGGCTCTTCTACTAAGAAGAAGTTCGACAAACCTCACGAGAGCCTCTTCTACCTCCAAGTCCCGTAGGGCGGTGGTAACGGCTCCCGGTAGAACATTGTTGAAAGCTCCTTCTATGTCGAGAAAGATGCCCAGTGTGAATTCCTTAAAGGCTAGCCCCTTTTCTATCTTGGAAGTGATAGCGTGTAGAGCAGTCTCTACGGACTTGCCTTTGGAATAAGCGTGTTGAGAAGGAGATAGAGTATTCGCACGGAGCCTGATATAGACATCCAGCAATCTCTCAAGAACTTTGAGTAGAAAAGAGGTCAGGCTTATCGGCCTGAAATCCTTTGAGCTGCTGTAGGAGGCTCTGCCCCCTTTAGGAATAAAGATCACCTAAGCCTTGGACCATTCCAGAGGAATGTATGACAGGTTGAGGCAGGCTTTATAGATAGGAACAAGTAGAGGGGTTAGAGTATCACTTGCTGCCTGTAATTCAGCAGGAAAGATTCCATCTATTCCCGGAGATTTGAAGGGTTTGAAGGATTTAATTGCCCATTTTACCCTTGTGTTAGTAATTATGTGCTCCAAGTCATTAGATGTCCTGGGGTTAGAGTAGGTTCTATAAGGTTCCGAGGTGCACCCTGGGAAGTGTGTGGTGACCAGGGTGTTCAGAATATCAGTACTAGATGTGGCCCAGTCCCCATTTTGCATTCGGATACAGCTTGGGGGAACTGGGTTAGTAGAGAGGACCTTTCGTAGACGATTGGCCTCAGAGATTTCTTCTATGTCGCTAGCGAAGTTTTTCCATGAGTCTCTTTTAGCTCTTTGGATCGACTTCTTGAAAATTTTTAAGGCATCCTTGTAGGCTTGCCAGTTGCCAGTTGTTTTCGCCTGGTTGAAGAGTTTTCTGCTGTTAAGCCGAAGCTTGGAGATCTCCGGGTTCCACCAATAAGGTTTCTTTTTACCCCGAACTTTGACCTCCGGGCGCAGACACTCTTGAAAGCAGCGTTACAGGATTTAGTAACAAAGTCAACTGCTTCATCGATTTTAGACGATGTGTCCAGCACACCGAGAGAAACAGACCCGTTATTGGAGATAGGCGCTTCATCAGTTGTTAACGGTAGGCTTAACATACCGAGAGAAGCGTGCTCTAAGAGCGTAGCAGACAGTTTCTGATTAAACAGAGCCCAATCCGTACGCCTCCTGTTCCTGTATCCCGCTCTAAGCGGAGGTCTCAAGAGTAGATTAAAAGTTATATACATATGATCAGAGAAGGAGTTTTCTCCGGACACCTGCCATTCCTTGACATAGTCAGAAAGCGGGCCTGTGACCAGAGTGATATCAATTACCTCACTCCTGTTTGCGGTGACAAAAGTAGGTTTGCCTCCAGAGTTACATATAGATAAATTATTAGATATAATAAAATCAAAAAGAGACTCACCCCTCGCGTTTACATCCCCATGTTGTGTGGTGGGCATTGGCATCGGCCCCGATCAGCAGTTGGAGCCCTAAACGTTCGGCTTCCTTAACCGCACCAAGTAGCCGATCTTGCCCAGAAATGGGGCGGTCATACGCCAAATAGACAGAGGCGATCCATATCGGTTTACCTTTCAGCTCGAGGCTGATGCAGACCATATCTTCGTCGCTGAAAAGAGATACCATAAAGTAGGAAAGAGTTTTGTGTATTAGAATACATGATCTGGTCCTACCTGTCGCAGGTGCTGCCACCACATGGTAGTCCCCAGATTTGAGGCCACAGACCCTGGATCCAACGACCCAAGGCTCCTGGACCAGAACGATCGCCTCAGCAGTCTTGCTGAGACGTAAGAGTAGTGCAGCCGAAGCTGCTTTGGAGTGATGCAGGTTAATTTGCAGTACCCGATCATTTTGGTCGTCGGAATGCATCTCGACGTCCGCCGCTACTGTACCCGCTCCTTCGGAGACCTCAATGACTGTGGAGTCAAAGTCGGCCTCCTCCGGATCCGAATCCAGCAGCGTGCATTCGTCGAGCATGTTGTAGAACGGGCCTACCAACTCAGACACCGAGAACGTATCGCTCTCGGAGTCCAGAGTGCTGTCTGCCCGTTCATTAGCGGCCCCATGTCCACTCGAGGTGTTGCATGGAGCCCGGACGTCCATAGTTAAGGGGGTAGTGGGTTCGCTCATGGCGTTGCCCCCTACCTCCACAGAATTGGAATTGGATGCTTTCGTAGAACACCCCCCATCCCCAGAGCCCTGCGGATCGGGTGCGCTCAAGGCGCTGCCCTCAGCCCCAAGGCTCGGAAGACCAGGGTTGTCCTCGTCGGCTACCAATTCATCCTCCTTCTGGGGATCATCCCTTCTGATTTTCGGCGTGATGGTAAAAAGGCCGTAGCGGATTGTACCACCTCGCTTCTCAATCCACGGGAGAGACGCCTCGCTTATGACAAGCCCAACCTGGCGTTGCATCTCCCTCACGTCACCAACACGTACTACCCTCAAATCGCTTGTGGGCATTTCCGCGTTGGAGCGAGAGATGATCCTCAGAATTCTATCCGGATCAGATGGCTCAGCCGGGACCCAGACCCAGGCTCTCGGTCTGTTCGGAATTTCTTCCTTACTGACCGCAACCAAGTCAGACCCGGGCCACAGCTCACCCACCTCGGACATAGCCAGTTTATAAAGCTCGTACGAGCGCTCATCTGCGCATGTTACGAGCTTTATTCTGCCCTGATGCCATCCGCCATCCCGGATATCAGGAGGAGGCCCCGGAAAACGGTCCAGAAGCTCCTCATAGTTCCTGAGAAGACCTATGAGGATCATCTTCCACTTTTCCGGGGACAGGTTCCCGTCCGGGTGGCCGCGGTCCATAACTGCCAGCGTTAAGGTGGCTTTCGCCGCCTCGCTGAAAGTTTTGGTCAGGGCAGGAGGTGTGTTCGAAGGCCTGTGCCTCTTTGGAACGTTCGAAGCGTTCTCTAGAGATCGGGGTCTCTTTGAGGTCAGTGCCTGGTTAGATGTCGAGGGACCAGACTGGGGGGTGGTTGTCGGACCGGAAGTCGCTTTAGCCTGTTTGGCAGCGAGAATCTTCTTTGCCCAAACCAACGAACTCTTCTGCTCCGCCGTCAATTTGTCGTAGGGAAGATTTTTAGTCCTCTCTACGATCTTGGCGGCGCTGCGAACATTTCGCTGGCTGCGCACCGACATCGGAATCCTCTTACTAGCCTTAGAACACTCGGGGTGTTCAGCGGGCTTGGTAAGAGAGTCCCTGGCAGGAGCAGGGGCTTGCACTTCGTCCGTGGAGGACTTGGTGCTGCTATCCACTGCCTGCCGTTCAGAGGTGCCCGGTTGAGGGATTGGGGAGACCACCCGTGCCAGCTCAGCTGGTGGTTGCTTTCCCTCAAGGGGCTTAGCTGTACCAGCTTTGACGGCAGTAGTCGGCTTACCCTCAAGGGGTTTAGTCTTCCTGCTTGCTTGCATAGGTGGTCGAAGTTGTGATGTGGGCCGTGAAGGCCCGCTCGGCGCCGTCTTAGCGGTACCCGAGGGGTTGGTTACTACTTTATCGCCAAGTCCAACGGCGGCATCGTTACCCGTGCAGGGATCCGAGGCTATTTGTTTTTTATTCATTTCATGTTTTGTGCGGTCGCCTACTGAGACGAGACCTTTCGGCGACCTGAAGTAAGGAAAGGGGGGAAAGGGAACGGTCGACTATGGTAGAGCCCCTTACCGCAGCAAGTCCACCGTTACTCCCGGAGGTGGACCGGTATCCGGGAGGCTCCGTAAGAATACAGTCGGTTACCCCTGACTGCAAACCATCCAATGGGCACGGAAACGCATAACACCCTGGATTAGGGGGTTTTTGTGTGTGTGTTGGTGCGGTGATCTCCGCATGGGACACCTGGGATACAACCTGCTTGCCGCGACAGGCAGGATGCGCCCAAGGGTACAATACGGAGCTTCCCTCTTAGTTCATGGAGAGACAGGGCAGGTCCCTCAAGGGGAATTCACCCTGGTCCCCATTTAAGCCCCATCCCCAACGACAAGGAGACCAACGTGATGGTCCCTGGTTTTGGAATCATAATGATTTCGGAAAGTTTCCAAGATTCAGGAAAGTAGTTTATTTATTTATTTATTTATAAACCGTGACTTACAATTAAAATTATAAGCTAGGTTAATTGGAGCTATGGCAACAAAGGCCTTAAGCGTGTTTACTTAACTATGTACTATGGTCTAATATTAAATATTAACATATAATTTGGTAATTTTTAGGAACTTAATAACTAGATTTATTTTTTCGGTGGTGGGATTTGAAAGGGATTGTGTTACAGGAGTATTTGAAAATATGTGATTTCTTTCGGTGTTAAAGGATGGACATTCGATTAATATATGCTTTATGTTTATGGGACTATTGTTGCAAAATTGGCAGGTATTAGGAATGCTACTATCGAAGAGGTGTTGGTGGGTTAATCTGCTGTGGCCGAGACGAAGTTTTTCAAATTTGATTAGGTCAACTCTACTGTTTGAAGTACTCAAGCAGTGTGTTATATTTCTTTTTTGAGGATTACATGTCTTGTACCAGTCAGAAGCGTTATGCCAGGTGTCTTCCAAAGAGCTGAGTCTTGTATTAGAATTAAGATGTTTTTTAATATCATTTACGTTTATATTTGGATCAAAAAATAACTTTTATATTCTGATCGGAAAATAAAACTCAAAAAATAACTTTTATTTTCTGAGGGAAAAATAAAACTTAAAAAATAACTTTCATTTTCTGATCGAAAAATAAAACTGAGAAAAAAACTTTAAAAATAAAACTCAAAAAATAACTTTTATTTTCTGAGCGAAATATAAAAATCAAAAAATAACTTTCATTTGCTGAGGGAAAAATAAAACTCAGAAAATAACGATTAAAAATCATTTTTTTTATAAAAATCGAAAAAATAAAAGTTAATGCACCTAGAGGTAGTCTGCGTTACGGTGATTACATCTGTGTACTTCTTTTGCGTTTAGCGTTTCTCCTTCAGTATGATTTTTTTAGTCAAAATTTAAAAAATTACGATTGTTTGCAATCCCTGGTATCTACACATCTATGCACAAACAGCGAGCACGTGTGCACATATATATATGTATCAACTATTCGAATAATCACATCTATTCCGGTTTACGATCCACTTTCATCGGAGGTGCATCGGATCAAATGGCATTCTGCAATTCGATTGACGTCCGATGAACTTCAGATTTTTTCAAAGTTCGGAAATCGGCATTCTGGATCACGATGGATCGGATTTTTGACAGTTTATCGGAGCGATTCTTTCCGTCAGCTTTTGTGTGTCGGAGGCAATAGAAATTTTGATTATTTTTGGAAATATTACCAATTTAATGTAATTAAACTATGTTTTTTAAATTTATGCAACATTATTATACAAAACGGGCTTGGTTTAGCTATGCTACTGGCCTTTTCTTTGCAAAATAAGTGAACAAAAGGAATCTGCTTTAGTACAATAGACTGAATAGAGGGAAATAAGTACAAGGAGTTTCAACGTATTGAACTTTTATTTAATAATAAAATTTATTATCCTTTTTAGCAATATTTATATATTATTGTTTAATAAAAGCTTCTGAAAATAATTTTAATTGTGTATTATTACGATCATGTAATATGAGTGGGTAGCGCAACTCGGGCATAATTTCTGTGCCAAGATGTACTCCTTTAAGCATTTGCCTGACTGTGTCTTTTTAAAGATTTAAAATATCGCTTTGCAACATGATTTACAAACATTTGCACGAGAAACTAACAAATCGAAGAAACTTGCTCACTTTCTATATCCGTTCATGCTCAACGCATCCTGGCGAGTCACAAAATTCCTGCATATGTACATATTCATGATTTGATTGATCGCAACCTGGATCTCCATAAAACTTGTTGATATGCGACCAGTGTGGAGTGTCATCCATGCATTGCATCAGTATAACATATCACTATAAATTAGGCATGGGACTATTCGAATAAAAATTATTCGAATAAAAATTTCTTTTATTCGAAAGGTATTCGAAATTCGAATAATAATTATTCGAATAATTTATTCGTATATTCGAAAAAATATTCGAATACTACTATTCGAATAGTATTATTCGAATACTACTATTCGAATAGTATTATTCGAATAGTATTATTCGAATAGTATGATACATATATATACATATGTACACACGTGCTCGCTGTTTGTGCATAGACATGTAGATACGTGTTTTATGTTATTATAAATATGTGGATACATACATACGTGTGAAGAGAAGTGGTAGTTTTTTGTTATTGTGTGTATGTATGTATGCATGTACATATGTATGCTTTTGCTTTTGGAAGTATAAACATATGTATGTACGTACGCTGTCTAGCTACTAAATTTGGAAGTGCGGTTTATATGAGTGTACAATGTTCTCGTTAGTAGGTACATAGATCTTCCTTATGTTTGTAGGTACATATGTACATACATATAAGTGAAGGAATTTCATAAAGCGTGGCAAAAAAAGCAAACACAATGTACCTACCTACCTAATATGTATTTATCTTAATATGGATAGGTACCTACCTACATATTTAAAATTGTATTTAAATAAAGACAAAGGACAAGGGATCTCGCCATATATTGTCGAATCTGTGTAAGAATGAGGAAAGAATTAAATCAAGGTGTAGGTATTTCTCAAGATATATTAGAGAAACTTGAAACTTTAGAGTATTTGTACCCATATGGACCTAAATAATGTCACCAAAATTTGTCAGGATCGGACCGCTAAAACATATAGCTGCCATACAACCGATACTTCAGATATAGCTTTTTTGGGGTATAGCTTGTAAATTTAATCTACTAGAACGTTTCTAAATAATCTTTATCCACATAGATTTCCGAATTGACAGTGGAAATTAATAAATATTTAGCAATATAGAATTTAATTTTTCCGCGATTTTACGCGTTCCCCTTAACTATTGTACTTATGTTCACTATTTGTGCTAGTGTACAATTATCTTCATCGAAAAAATAGAAAATTTTGTCAATTTAAGTTATTCTAAGTTTAAATTACTTGAACTAATCGTTATGACCACGCATGCTAAATTTTGTCGCGTTCGCCATGTCACGTTACAGATTTTTTCCTAAGGTTATAAAAATCAAACTAGTGCATATATTTTCACGATAAAACCATCAGTAGAGAGCTACATTATTCTACTTTGATCTCTAATCGCTACTTCTTAAATGATGGATCAAAATTAGCAGAATTTTGAACTTTTCTGATAGCATCTAGGTACAAATTTGATTTTTGTCACGTTCGCCATCACTCTTTAAATGCTAATATCTCAGAAGCTTGAAACCGATATTACTTCTTATTTGCATCGATTATAGTGCTGCTCAAGTGCTTTCTAAAGATGAAAATCAGAAGAAAAATATTCAACGCTATGCATACTTCGTTGAGCTTTAAAGATGTGCGAACGTCACGTTCGACATTCTGGAATTGCCCCTATACTGTTGTAAGCCGTTAATTTTTTTTAATAATGGTTATATTAAATGCGTTTAATAGCATTAAGGTTTTTTGCATACATATTTACATACATACAGTGGCTCTCAGAAGTATTTTGCATAATTCCTGTCCTAAGAAAACTTTAGAAATTCCGCTTTTCTTCGAATTCTTTCCAAAATTTTTTTAATATGGTATTATAGCCCAAAACGAATGCCTCTACCCTAACCACAATTAAGATAAATAATAGGTAGATACCTAGGTATGCAGGTACATAGTGTTTGCTTTTTTTGTCACTCTTTATGGAATTCCTTGCACCTACAAACATAAAGAAAGTTCTACCTACTAACGAGAATTCCCAAATTATGCATATAAATATGTACACTCGTACAAACCAGCGTGCACTTCCAAATTAATAACTAGGCGCTACAAAAACCAAAAGCATACATATGTACATACAATAACAAAAAACCATCCACTTCCCTTCACACGTGCATACATATGTCTCCGCATACATATTTATAATAACATACAAACACATATGTACATATACCTACATGTCTATGCACAAAAAGCGAGCACGTGTGTACATATACTATGTATGTATTAATGTATAACACTATTCGAAAAATACTATTCGAATAATACTATTCGAATAACTACTATTCGAATAATTACTATTCGAATAATGCTATTCGAATAATACTATTCGAATAGTACTATTCGAATTTTTTCCCACGAATAATATTATTCGTTTATTCGAATATTATTCGAAAAAAGTCCCACTACTAGTGTATATGCATTTATGCCAGTGTTGAACAGAAGAGCAATACGGAGCAAAACGGAGCTGCTCGGCTACACATACGAGTAGTGTGTGTGCTGCTAGCAAGCAATTGCGACGCCTACAACCAATTAGTCTGCGCTTGAATTTCATGCCGTGTACATCGATCGCGCAAAGAATTTTTTTCTTTTTTCTGAGCAATAGGTATGCGACATATGCTTATACGCACACGCTAATACAAAAATATGTTGCGCTTGTGTATGTAGCGCAGTCGGCGGTGTGCATCACTCATTTATGCTTATCATACAGGGACCGAAAATAACGGTTATTTTTTTTTTTTGGGTGGTGAAATTGTTACGCAAAAATAACCTTTATCTTCTTTTGGTAATTTTTAACCATTATCATGAGAAAAATTTTTTTTTGGTTATTAATAACCATTATAACAACGAAAAAACTGTTTTGGGCTTGAATAACCGTTATGGCAACCAAAAAACTGTTTTGGGCCTGAATAACCGTTATTCAGATTTTTATTTTTTTTTGGTCAGCTATAAAAATCATGCCTATTTATTTGTCAATATTTCTGGACGATATTGGTATCAAATGAAAGGTGTTGAGCAGGGCTTTTACATAGAGGTTGAAATTCGTAGGTCGGGTTCCCAGTTATGGATGAAAAGTGGACCCGGATGCCCTGGAATGTTTTAAGCAATATTGGTACCAAATGAAATAAGGTAATCATAGCTACAATCCCTGCTCAACAGAAGAATTAGAAATTAAATAAACAAATAAATATCAAAATACTTACATTCTTTTTGATTTAAGATGTTCGCGCGCAAAAATATCAATGTTTTTTTCTATTCTCTTTTGTTCTTTTCGTAAATTTTGACAGTTCAGCGCCAGAGATGCCACTTTTTCTCACTGTTAATAAATTGTAAACAACAGCTGTAAACTATTGTTAAGGCAGAGTTAGGGAATCGTATAACCGATAACGCAAAACACATTTTTTATTGTTAAAAATAACAATTAAAAAAATGTTAAAAGTTAGTTAATCGCGCTACAGGTCACTAATTAGTGACGTATTTTTTGAGACTTGAGACGTGAGCTCGCTTACAGAATACCAAATTGTCTCAACATCAATCTCACCACGAAAAAGTCTCCAAAAGTCTCTGTTAGTGACTAGAGATTGCTTACAGAATTCTGGTATAAATCGATTGAGTCGCAAGTGTGTATAGGCTCTAAGTGCATATATGCATAGTATCGATATTTTATTTTTTTTTTTGAGACTATCGAAGACCATCGATGGTTTTGTGATGAATATAATCGGTTCAACTCACATAACTAATAATGACTGAACACACCTCTAATGAAACTGCCAGAACTAGAAGAAAAGACCAGATAATTTGCAGTGTTGCCAGAATTTTCCAGATTGCGTTTGGCAGACTATATAAAGCGGCGAGCAGGCGCTCTGCAGTTAGTCATAACTTAACCGTAGAAGTGTTAACATCAAGTCAAGTAAAACAAGTGTAGACTTTTTAGTCGTGAAATAAAGCGGTGTGAATTAAGAAGTAAACAAAGACTTTTATTTAACAATTCAGCGATACGAATCCGATAGAAATAATCGAGCTATCGACAAATACATAACAATTGGTGTCAGAATTGGAATTGTTAAATAAATTCCAGGACCAAGGATAACGAAGCAAGGATAACGAAATGCGGATAATGGCAAAGTTAAACGATCTGAAAATCCAAGAGCTTAAAAGGGAATTAGAAAAGAGGAACCTGAGTACAAACGGCAATAAAATTGAATTACAGGCAAGGTTAAGAGTAGCTATGGAAGCATATAACATAAATGTAGATGAGTTTGATATAAACGATGATGTGGAAGATGTCCACAAGGAAGAAACTCAGAAGGAAGAGGCTCCACAGTCAGTAGCAAACGTAGACATGAACTCGGCAAGACAAAATTGAGGACAATGTAAAAAAGTTGGAAGCCCGTCTTCAGGATATTCAACTAAGTCGTCCAATCGCTTCAACTGCTACACAGAAGACAAAACCTCCGTCGTTTGATGGAAGTGGTCCATTTCAAGTATTCAAGCTACAATTTGAGAAAACGGCAGTTGTAAATAATTGGAGTGTGGAGGACAAAGTCGCTGCGCTGTTCGTAGCATTGAAAGGACCTACAGCAGAAATATTACAGACTGTTAGCGAGTGCGAAAGGGACAGCTATGACGCAATTATGGGTGCCGTTGAAAGACGTTATGGTAGCGAGCACAGGAAGCAGATATATCAAATGGAATTGCAAAATCGCTTCCAGAAACCAAATGAGAGGTTCAAGAATTCATCGAAAGAATGAAAATTCAAAGCTTCATCAATGGAATACGAGATATTGAAACGAAGCGGGCTACCTATGCAAACCCAAAAGGTACTTTCGTTGAAACGGTATCATATGCCTTGACGCAGGAAACGGCATCTCTATTAAGCAAGCCCACTTTCAAGGCTCATCGTGTGGAAGTGGAAACGCCAGATTTACTAAGTAAAATATGGGAGGCGTTGAATGAAATGCATAAAAAGAAAAGTAATGCTGTGAAATGCTTCAGATGCGGAAAAATAGGACATATAGCACGTCATTGCAGCAATGATTCCAGTAAGTTCAGCACTGCAGATGGGCGCAAGCGCAAGACTGATGGGTATGAACAAGCGCCCAAATCAACTGAGTCGTTAAACTAAAGCGGGCCAGCCAAAAGGGGCGTGGGCTGGTCCCTACAATGGAATGCCCCATAATCTCTGTCTCTCAGTTGGGAAGAAGCACGAGTAATGTTACCATTGCTGGGTTGGTGGACGGAATGGAGCGCATGTTGACTGTGGATACGGGAGCATCTCATTCGATTATTCGATCTGACTTGATAAGGAAGGAAGTAAGGCCATTGTATGGAGCAAAATTGCGTACGGCAACAGGCGAGGATACCCAAGTCCTAGGGGACGTTACATGCGAAGTTGTAATTGGAAATGTTGTCGTACTACAGACCTTCATAGTGGCGAATATTGTTGATGAAGTCATAATTGGCGTGGACTTCCTAATCGGCCAAGGGATTAAGATTGACATGAAAAACAAGGTTATGAGTTACAAAAACTTGGAGGTGCCGCTAAATTTTGGCTACGATAAGAGATACAGCAGTAAGAAAGTGCTCGTGGAAGAGAATCAGCAAATACCGCCAAGGTCCGAGGCAATTATTTAGGCAAAGATTGATGGAGATTGTGGGACAAACAAATTGTGGGTTGTTGAAGCAGAAACAGAAACTAAATCAAATGTACTTGTTGGAAAAACCCTGGCTATGACAAAACAAGATGGACGTATACCAGTAAGAGTATTAATGAGTTCAAGTCTCCAGTCAATCTCTCCAAAGAAGCTATCTTGGGAAAGTGCGAAGAGGTTGACATCATCATGAATTGCGAAAAATCCTAAGGAAAAGTTTGTTATGGCAAAATAGATATTTCAGATGAAATAAATGCATGGACAGAAGAACTGCAGGAAAATCAAAAAAGAAAGGCGAAAGAATTACTTGTCAAGTATTCATATTTGACAAGGATGGTACAAAACCAGGCAGGAAAAATATTGTGAAGCATCAGATTGACACCGGTGATGCAAGGCCAATCCGCCAGGCTCCTCGCAGCGTTCCATTAGCTAAACGTCAAATGGTGAGCCAGATTATACAAGAAATGAGCGACAGTGGGGTAATTGAACCATCAGTCAGTCTATGGAGTTCTCCGGTAGTACTTCTTAAAAAGAAAGATGGCAAGATGAGATTCTGAGTTGACTACCGGAAACTGAATGATGTAACGAAAAAGGATAGTTACCCATTGCCAAGAATTGACGACACTCTGGACTCGCTATCTGGAACGGAATGGTTTTCAACACTGGACTTGAAAAGCGGCTATTGGCAAGTAGAAGTAAAAGAGGAAGACAATGAGAAAACAGCCTTCAGTGTTGGCGATGGTCTTTGGCAATTTACGGTGATGCCATTTGGATTATGTAATGCCCCAGCTACCTTTGAGAGACTTATGGATCAGGTACTGAAAGGAATACACTGGAAAACATGCCTTGTGTACCTGGACGATATAATTGTATTGGGAAAAGGTTTTGATGAACATCTCGAAAATTTGGAGGAAGTTTTCCGAAGAATAGCTGGCGCTGGTCTCAAGTTAAGTCCTAAGAAATGTACATTATTCAAGAAAGAAATAAAATACTTGGGACATAAAGTGACTACAAAGGGCATCTGCACTGATCACGAAAAAATAGAAGCAGTAAAAGATTGGCCAAGACCTCGGAATCTACATGAATTGCGAAGCATTCTTGGGCTGTGCACATACTATCGCCGATTTGTACCCAATTTTGCCAGCGTAGCAAATAGTCTCACGGAGCTTATGAGGAAAAATAAGACTTTTGAGTGGAGGAAGGAACAAGAAATGGCTTTCCAAACGTTAAAAAATCGGCTTTGTACTGCTCCAATGCTAGCATACCCGGTTCCAGAAGCGAGATTTATTTTGGATACTGATGCGAGTGGTTATGCTATAGGAGGTGTTTTGTCACAGGAAATCGACGGACAGGAGAAGAGAACTATTGGCATTGGTAGAATGCATCAAACACTTCCATAAGTACCTTTATGGTCAGTGATTCCACGTCAGGACTGATCATGCAGAGTTAAAATGGCTTTTGAAATTCCGAAATCCGGAGGGTCAGTTAGCCAGGTGGATTGAGCGACTACAAAATTATGACTTTTCCATAGACCATCGTAAAGGCAGTACCCATGGAAATGCTGATGCAATGTCGCGGCGACCATGTAATCTTGATTGCAAGCAATGCTCTAAAGCTGAGGAGAAGGAAGACATCATAGATGTTCGGTTAATGACAATAACATCTACAGTCGAATGGAATGCGGAACAACTAACTGACACAGAAGATTCTCAGATCTGGCACGTGTAATGATTGGTTTGGAGCAAAATTAACGACCTTCAAAAGAAGAGATGTCAGCAGAGAGTCCTGTTACCAAATCATATTGGGCACAGTGGAATAGTTTGCAATTGGTAAATGGTTGCCTACATCGTGTTTGGGAGAGTGAAGATGGTAAAAGTTCTAAAACATTGATAGTTGTTCCAAGGAAAAGAATACCGGATGTACTAAATGAACTACACAATGGTCCGAGTGGAGGCCATCTTGGAGTAACAAAGACGGTAGAGAAAATCAAGAAGAGGTTTTATTGGGTCGGCTGCCGTCAGACAGTTGTTGAGTGGATTGCGAACTGCGATGTGTGCATAAAGGCTAAGGATCCCAAATCCAGGAGTAATGGGCTGATGAAGCAATACAACTCAGGAGCACCATTTGAGAGAATTGCGATGGATGTAGCTGGGCCATTTCCTACTAGCAAACTTGGAAACAAATATGTACTGGTGGTCATTGATTACTTCAGCAAATGGCCGGAAGTGTACCCGATTCCAAATCAAGAAGCAGAAACTTTAGCCGAAGTATTCACCAACAATTGGGTGGCGAGATATGGTGCACCTATAGAGCTACATTCTGACCAAGGAAGGAACTTCGAATCAGTTGTGTTTCAGGAGATGTGCAAGACACTGGGTATTAGGAAAACCCGAACAACTGCGTTGCATCCACAATCAGACGGCATGGTAGAAAGATTTAACAGAACATTAGAGGAACATTTACGAAAAGTGTTGGACAAGTTCCAGAGAGATTGGGACACTCACATTCCTCTGTTCCTGATAGCATATCGATCGGCCGTACACGATACAACAGGTCAGACTCCTTCAAAGGTAATCTTTGGAAGTGATCTTCGACTGCCAGCTGACTTGAAATTTGGGATAAGGTCTGATGCGGGGATAAATGCCAGACAATCTAACAACGTTCTGGAAGAGGAAATTTTTTTTTTTTTTCGGATATAGTTTTTATTGTATCATTCTTAGAGAATATGACAATTTTTATAGAATCTTAACCTAGAATACAATGACGTTATTCGTTGCCATGCTTCAAATAACATATGGATGAAAATTTTATTTGATATAAAATAAATACTTATGAATACATTTATTATGTGTATGTGAATGTTTTTGTTTTTACTAAGAGTATGTACGTTATTTTGTTTTATATTCGTCCATTATGTTATTCATCTTCATTATATATGTATTTATGCCGTCGGAATGGAATTCCAAGCAGCTGATTGTATAGTATTAAAAGTTCATACGGCTTGAGAGGACAGGCTTATCGATGACACAATCATGTGTTGCATTAGTAAGTGCTGTTGCAGCTTTCGGAATGGAAGGAATTCCAATAAGCTGCGTGTATGAACTTAGGAATTTTTACGGCCTAATGGGATAGGCTCGTCCGGAACACAGTCATACATATGTAATATATAGTAAATGCTGTTGTAGTTTTCTGAATGGAAGGAATTTCAGTAAAGCCCATATGACACTACATTTTTTTTCTGGTATTCTACCAGGTTTTTTGTGTGAAGGAGATGGTCAAATACAGTTTTCCGTTGGTGTAAGCGAGCAAGCTATATTGAAAAAAACCAAACAAAATACCATCTAGGCGATTAAAAACCAACGAGCGAGCTTGTATTTCGGTAGGTTTTTTGGCATTCGGTCATTTTTTCTGACAATTTTTCCAATTTGACAACCATAAAATAAATTATATTTAAAATAAAAAAATATATGGAAATACAAATTTTAAATTTGCCTCTTGTAAGCTTCTGCTTTGGCCGTAAGGGTAATAGTGCAACTCTAATGAACCGTATGCAGATGCGTATGCGTGTGCGTCTCACTGACAGCCGTGTTGCATACGTGTGTTTAAATGAGGCAAACTCCAGTGGCACGGATGTAAATGCACCACACGCATAGAAAATTCGAAGATGATTTCGAACACGCATTCGAATGCAGCTAAGTTGAAAATTTTCTACTTCTATGCGTTTTCTATGCGTTTCGCAGCCAATATTAATTTTGTTGCTATATCGGTATACATATTTAATCGTAAAAACTTCGTTAAATTGATTTAAAGTGAAGTAGTGAAAATTTGTTTGCCAGCAGAAATGTTAATTAAAAGGTGTTTTAAATATATTTAGAAATGGTTAATATTAATTATATGTTAATTACTATCTGCATATCCATGTACATAGTACATGAATTTAAATTACATATACATATGTAGTTACCCGTGTAAAAATACATAATTGAAACTTAAATAAGTTTAACTGTGAAAAAATATTTAAGTGAAATGAGTACTCTTTTGAATAGGGAGTTTTCGCCTTGGTATAACAGAACACCAGATTTCAGAGGTTGTGCATATATGTACATACATATTTGTATTAACCAATTGTCTAATTAATTAAAAACCCACTAATTAATTAAAAACCAATTATTGGCTTTTTCGAAATACCGGTAACCTTTCGGCAGTGGGCGGCTTACCCTCCGAGTGTATTTCTTCCATGAAAAAGCTTCTCACAAAAAATGCATTCGCCGTTCAGAGCCGGCATAAAACTGTAGGTCCACCCAATTAGCAAAAACAAAAGGAGCACTTCTCGAATTGGGAGAGAAGCTCGGTCATTAAACTCGTCAGAGTTATAATAGCGCCATTGTATTATTATATTATCGTTTTGCGTTGGTGCAAGCGAGCAAGCTATATTGAAAAAACCAAACGAATTACCATCTAGGCGGTTAAAAACCAACGATCCAGCTTGTATTTCGGTAGGTTTTTTGACATTCGGCAGCTTTTCTGACAAATTTTTCAATTTGACAACTATAAAACAAATTATGTATATTTAAAATAAAAAATATATGGAAAAAAATATGGAAGTTTGGCGAGCTAGCTGCTGAAACTGCAAATTTAAGATCGGCCATAGCAGCAATCGACGAAAGAGTGAATGCAATGGATAGCAGGGTGAGTGCGGTTGAAAATGCGTGTGCTGATGTTCTCACTCTTCGCAGTGAGT
Source organism: Urophora cardui (assembly GCA_960531455.1). NCBI lineage: Eukaryota > Metazoa > Arthropoda > Insecta > Diptera > Tephritidae > Urophora > Urophora cardui. Next base: position 82,597,477 of record OY482674.1, read on the forward strand.
TGTCTGCTGCCAAAAGTAAGCTCACTGCTCTCGAAAGCAGCGCAGTTGCTTCCGACCTTATTATTAGTGGGATCCCGCAAGCAGCTGATGAGTGTTTGCCTGACATTTTTGCCAAGGTGTGTAGTGTAGCTCATCACCAACCCCCTCAACTTCGTGATGTATTTCGAGCGCGAACTAATAGCAATAGCAATATCAAAAACAAAAACAACAGCCCTGCTATTGTTGTGAAGTTGTTCTCGCAGAGTGATCGAAATCAGCTTTTGAGATCAGTATCTTCATTTTGCAAAGAAAAGAGGAGATCTCTTTTGCTCTCTGATATTGCTTTGCCAGGCTACGGGAAAATACATATACATGAGAGTCTGGCAAAAACGCAGCGAGAGGTGATGACGTATGCAACAGAACTTAGGCGAAAAAAAAAACTAGCATCGGCATTCTCAATCCATGGCAAAGTTCTTGTGCGTCTACGGCAGGGTGAAGAGCCAACGGTGGTGTGTAGCAGAGCCGAGGTTGATGCTCTCATTGGCACCAACAGATAATTTGTTTATGTTAGTTTTTATGTACGCTATTTTAGCAAATAAGATTTTCTCTTCCTTTCTTTTCCTAATTCTTTCTTTTATGTTTATTTTTTTCAAATCTTTGTTTTATTGCAACCATTTTTATTTTTGTAATGTGTCATTTTTGTACTGGATGCATATTGTAGTTGTTCCACTTTGTTTCTGTTTCTGTTTACACACATGTTAGGTGTAGACCCCACTAGGAATTCTGCCTCGAGTATTAATGATTACCATAAGACCTTGTTAAACATTTTATGCAAGCAATCATGTGGCCTTAACATTGTTCATTTTAATGCGAGAAGTCTTAATGGCGATAAAATGGATTATGTTAGGCATGTCTTTGTTGGGTCAGCCGTTGATGTTATATGTATCTCTGAAACATGGTTTAACCCTTTAGTTGCGGACAGTTTTTATGCGATACCAAACTATAATATAGTTCGTCATGACCGATCAACCAAAAAAGGAGGTGGAGTTGCAATTTATTGCAGATCTGGCCTTAAAATTAAGGTTCTAGCTTTATCAGATAACTGTGATACGGAATTTATTATTGCCGAAATTTCTGACAATGTCACAAAAGTTCTAGTGTCTTGTGTATATAACCCTAATAGATGTTGCTTGTTAGACTCGTTTTTTGTTGGGTTATCTATGTATTTGATTGAGTATGAGCGTTACATTATATGTGGTGATTTTAATGTAAATCTTATTTTAAATGACTCCTATTCCACTAGACTCCTTGATCACGTATCTACTGCAGGCCTCTCTATTGTAAACAAAACTATGCCAACAAGATGTGCAAATAACTCAAATCCTAGTCTTTTAGATCTTGTCATTACATCAGGACTTGACCATGTCCTTAAATTTGACCAAATGTTTTTCATCTCGGATCATGACCTGTTATTTTGTTCACTAGATGTATCGTTTAACTGTCCTGTTGATAGTGCTACTTTTACTTATCGTGATTTTAAGTCTATAAATGTTAATGACTTGTTTGCTGATATGTCCATTGTTAACTGGAATTACTGCTGGTGTGTTGAAACTGTAGATGAAAAGCTTAGCTTTTTAAATGAAACTCTGATGAAACTATTTGATGATCATGTCCCTCAGCGTACTGCCCGGGCTATAAATACCTCTTGCCCGTGGTACAATAAAAAAGTTTGTTTGGCAATAAAAACCCGCAACCGTTTGCTAGCTAAGTGGAGAAGAACACGCACTGACTTTGACTGGTCACAGTATAAAATTGCACGAAATAAAGCTACTGGCATCATTAGAAGTGCGAAGCGAAACTACTGCAATATTAAACTGAATTCATCTCTGTCTACAAAAGATTTGTGGCGGAATCTGAAGAAGCTGAATGTGCATGGAGAAATTAAATCAGAATGTAAAATTGATCCCGATGTCCTTAACGAATATTTTATAAGTGCAACTAAGGGCCGTTTACTCAACCTCTGATTAACGCTAATCACGGTTAAAGTCCGATTAAACATCATTATCGACTTCATCACACCATACATTTACCATGTGGTCGATAATGCAGCCCATAAGTTAACCGGGCCTTTATCCTCCGGTTAGCGTTAATCAGAGGTTGAGTAAACGGCCCTAAGTGTAGTAATCTCCCCCCCGATAAAAATTTTGTTGAAAATCTCTCTTCTGAAACAGAATTCCAATTTAGAGGAATAACTGAAGCTGAGGTGCTGAAATCCGTAATGGAGATTAAGTCTAACTCGATTGGTGCAGATGGAATATCTTTGAGGTTTGTAAAACATGTGTTGCCATTTATTTTGGGAACTTTGACGCATATTATCAACCATTGTTTTACTACTGCATGTTTTCCTTCAGTGTGGAAGAAAGCAGTCATTGTTCCCATTGCTAAGAAGAATATTCCCACTAATCCAAGTGATTACAGGCCAATAAGTATTCTGCCGGCTTTTTCCAAAGTATGTGAGTCGCTTATGGCAGCTCAGATATCATTGTTTGTCCACCAAAATAAACTATTATCCCCACTGCAATCTGGATTTAGACCTAAGCACAGTTGTGCAACAGCTATGTTAAAAGTAACTGATGATATCAGGATACAGTTTGATAATAATAACCTAACACTTCTTTGCCTTCTGGATTTCTCCAAAGCCTTTGACTTAGTAAACCATGACTTACTATGCAAAAAGCTAAAATATTTCTTTGGATTTTCGAATAGTTCAATTGAACTTATGGCAAATTATCTTGTAGGAAGGACGCAGAAAGTTACTTGTTCAGCTGTAGCTTCTAAGTCTAGTGTTGTTGTCTCTGGTGTGCCGCAAGGTTCTGTTCTTGGTCCTCTTTTATTCAGTCTTTTTGTAAATGATGTATTCTCCGTATGTCAGTTTGTGAATGTTCATGCTTATGCTGATGACATTCAGTTGTATCTGTCAGATCGTATTGGTCGAGTTGAGGACTTGTGTTGTAAAGTTAACAGTGATTTAGCTGCAATCTCACAATGGGCCTGTGATAACTGTCTACGTATAAATGCTGCTAAGTCTTTCGTTTTGCCCATTAGTAATAGTGAAGTATATTTTGAAGACATACCGAAATTAACAATTGGTGAAAGTACGCTAACGCTTACTAACAAGATAAAAAATTTGGGGTTTGTGGTGAATTCTGCGTTAAATTGTACTGACCATGTTAATAAAGTTATAAGTAGCGTGTATGTTGTTTTACGTAGGTTAAAACTGTCTGCCTCATGGACGCCCCTAGAGATAAGGAAAAAGCTTGCTATTCAGCTTATTCTGCCTCACATAAGTTACTGTGAACTTGTATATAGCAAGCTAGACTCTGTTTCGTCTCACAAAATTGAAGTTTCGTTCAACAATGTTACACGTTATGTTTATAGGCTTAAAAAATATGACCACATTACTGCATGGAAAACTGAAATTTTAGGATGTAGCATACTCAATTACCTCGCGGCAAGAAATTGCATATTCTTGTACCAACTTATTGTGTGTAAAAGTCCTGACTATTTATATGAAAAACTTCAGCTAGCGAGATCAAGTAGGCATCAATGTCTGATTCTTCCTAAATATTCGTATCTGTCCTCGTCAAGGCTGTTTTTCATTAATGCTGTGAGGCTTTGGAATTCCATTCCTGAGTCTATCAAGACGACTATAAGTGGAAGTAACTACAAAAAGGTAATCCATGACTATTTTAACACTAAAGACTAAATCTGATTGCAATTTAACGGCTCTATCTTTTATTTTATCTTTTATTCTATCCTGTTCTGTGTACTTCTTGTATTTAATCTGTATCTACCCTGTAACTACCAACCGTTTTATCTTTTTCTCTTCACATATATACGTAAGATTGTTCATTTTATTTTTGAATTAGCTATTTTCATTTAGTTTGAAGTTTACAGTCAATCAAATTGTTTTTGAGGGAGTATTTGTCTCTTTTCAACTTACAGAAGAATTGTTTTTGCGCTATTATAACTGTGACGAGTTTTATGGCCGAGCTTCTCTCCCAATTCGAGGTGTGCTCCTTTTGTTTTTGCTACCATTGGACAGTTTTATGCCGGCTCCGAACGGTGTCATATAGGTATGAGGAAAGCAAACCATTTATTTGAAAAAATTCAGCAGCCTTTATATGAAAGTATTCACTAATGCCTCCTCATGATGAATTTCATCAGTGATTCATAAAGGATTCATTTCAGATTTATACTGCTGGGTATATGTTGTATATGTTTCTTCTTCTTTTTAGTTCTTTTCAAGTGCAGCCAATTTTCATTATGAGCCGGATTGTTTCAGTAAAAATTTATCTTGACCCAGACCCAGATGTAATAACTGAAATGCCCCTACTATCACGAACATTGTGTAAGGAGAACAGTGTAATAACTTGGCATGTGTTTAAAACAGGTCGAACAGCTGTGCTCAGCTGATTTTGAAGTTGTTGTTATGGCCCAATAACGATCGTGAATGCAATATAAGTTGCTCTTCTTCTTTCTGTTTTGTAGGTTGTTGATTTTACATTTACAATTTTGACGTTTATTATCCACCGTGAATACCAAGTGAAACGAGGAAGATCATCAAAAACGTAAACAAAATAAACCATTTTGTAAACATGAGAAATTGATAAGTTCTTAAAAAACATTAAATAAAAGCTTTAAATATTTGTTTTCAATAGTTTTATTTTGTTGTTATTTTAGGAAATCATCGAAAGCGACGAGGATGACCTTATATTACTGCTAAACTGTGGTATATTGATGGCCAGAATGGAAGTAGATGTAAGAAATTGATGTCAACTTCCGCTTTGCACCATTACAAAAATTGTGCACTATATTTTTTCCGATTAATTTTTCCATTTTCACCACCATTTTTATCAACATGTAACAAAAGCCAACAGACGTCAAAATTTCTTTAAGAAATAAATGCTCGATGATATATTTCTTGGCAAAACCTGTGTTGCTGTGTTCGCATTATGTTGAAAAATAGTGGTAAAAAAGTGTATTAAATTTCTTGAGAGGTCGATACTCGCTCAAGAAAGTTTCACAAGAAAAATTTCTTGAGCATTTCTTGTACGTCATTTTATATGGAACTTTTGCGTTTCTTGAGAGGTCGATACTAAGCTTTACACATGTTATTCGTGAAATTGCTGACGTTTTCGCCCTTTCTGGGAATTGCGTTTTAGCAACTCGGCCTTAATTTCTTTTCGGAATTATGAATTGGTTTTTTCAATTCCCAATTCCCGAATTGCGTTTCTGTCCTGCTTGCTACGACCATGTCATTATGGTCCCTTTTCATACAACAACCACATCCGGCCGCCATGCTGAACTGCCTTTCAAAACTGGCCGCCATGCTGGTCTGCCCATCATTTTGACATTTGGCGATGGCACATCGACCATATATCGACTTTTTTAATCGATTTTTCGATGAGCTGGCTAACTAGACGTTTTATACCATGTTTACATATAACGAGATTATCAGTAAATCTCGATTCGCCAATCTACCCGTTTACATATAACATGAAATCTAGATTTGCTGGGAGAGGGATTGTCAACTGTCAATTTTCCTTACCTGCATGACCCAATAATAATATGGTCGTAGCAGTCAAAAGAGAATAGGCAACTACCGTTCGACGGCTGTTTTCACGAATGTAAAAAGCAGATATTTTGTTTTTATTTAAATACTTTTTGGTTGCTTGTTTTTCCGACAGGGTAGGAATATGATGTATTGTGGAACGAAAAAAGACACTGAAGATGGCGCATATTAGCCGAAACCGGTTTGTCTCCAAACCAAACTTGACAAGGGATGACGGAGGATCGTTCCACAATACATCGTTTTTATTTAACTTGAAAAAACGCTAGCAAACACACAAGCTTTTGCACGATTAACACGTTAAAGAAAGTATAATTAAAAAGAAAAGCCGATCATTTCATAACCTATAAAACAGAAAGAAGAAGAGCGACTTACTATTGCGATACGATTCTTGTTGGGCCATACTTACTGGCGTCCATTTTGTTTACTTTTCATTTTGACGTTTCTCCCAAATTCGCCACAAAAAATATCGATAACACGAAGAACACAGGGTTGCATTGAGAAAACTATCGTGATAATCTCGAGATTAATTTTAAATCGCGAATTTTTGGTAGCTGATTTTTGTACGGCAAACCTCGAATTTCAATAGAAGATTTTGTGTCAACCTCGAAAAAAGTAGATAATCTCGAATATGTAAATGGCCTATTACACTATGGTATCTACGTATCTTGGGCTTAAAAAAGTATCACATTTGATACCATTGTATCCAGTTATGCCAGGTGTAGGGAAAAGAGGCTACATGTAGGGAAATCCGTTCTTAAATTTGCAGTGTAGGGAAAAAAGGACAGATTTTCAAAAATTAGATAAATCTAGGGAATTTTTGAAGTCAAAAGTTTTCGTTCGTTAATTTTTTCTAACCTAAAATTTTTTAATAACTACAAACAAAATGTTTCTTTGTGCCTGTATGCAAGAGTTCAAAATTGTACTTTGTTCTGATCTGGCAATATATTCTTCGACCTGCTTACAGGGCCTCGGAGAAAAAGTTTTTTTTCGCTACTGGTCCGCTCCTAAAATTTTTTGCTTTAGCTCTGGATCCGATCTTAGCACCAAATTTCGCTTCCATTTTTTTTTGTGGTGGTCAGAGATGCGTTTGTGGGCTTTTCTTACTAAACCAGTATATTTAAAAAAAAAAAAAACTAAATAAGGATTGATTGTAACGTTAGGTCACCTCACGTAACATTGCCAGCTGATGATATACATATATATATTGGATCTGAATATCTCGAGCTTCTAAATACTCTTCCGAAATCAGCTTCAGAATAAGATTATATTGCCTATCTTCTTATATCAATGATTTGGAAGAAATACAGCAAAGATTGCCTCTACAGAGTAAAAGTGCAGACATTGATGACTTATCTGTAACCTTATAAACAGCTGATTCAACCAACCTTACGACAAGCTGTGTTACTAGTCATTGGTGCCTTATGGTAATTCTGTAGCTGTATCGTTAACTTACAGACCAATTGGATTTTGGTTAGCAACCCTAAATCCGTAAACAGCTGACACTTGTGGAAGCAGATATAGGAAGGTAGGCGCATAGGCGAATTCAGAAACTTCTTTTTAATTCACAAAGGTAGATTATAATATCAAAATCAAAGTGAATTCACATCCTGGCCAATAGTAATGGGCGAGTCCCAAGCGAATTCAGATTTTAACAAGGAGAAATATTATTTTGACATTACAATCTACCAATTACAATAACAAAATACATGGGGAATTTCTGAATTCGCCTATGCGCCTACCTTCCAAGATCTGCCTCGACAAGTGTCAGCTGATTACAGATTTACGGCACCACTAACAGCTCACATGGATAGCGATAAAGATACTATAAGGTTAACGATACTTATAAGTCACCAATGTCTGAACCTTAACTCCTATGTCAAAGACATATGCTTTTTTAATCCCAAGATTGTACTGGGGGACATACTGAATTCGACAGGAGTATTATTGAGAATTTAATTTGTGAGTAATTTAAATTTAATAGAAATGACTTGCTGATTGAGTGGAGTCTTATTGAATATCATTTCCTTGAACATGAAAAGAAAGTTCTTGAAAATATAGATGTTGAAAAATGTTGGCTTAAAATTTAAAACCTTCTAAATTTTAACGACAAACTAATGTTACCCAATTTAACAAAATGATCTAAATATTGTTTAGTATTGCCTCTCGCTAATGCAGACGCAGAACGAATTTTTAAAAAAAGAATAAATTCAGTCACGATAGCCTCAGTTCAATATGCATAATTCGGCCTTTTCTACAAGCGAAAAATCAAAATTGCTTTTCTTTTAAATTTAACGAATACGATTTCAAAAATATGAAACACTATGGAGGTGTATATGATAATTTTCAATGGGAAATGTGTACCATATAAGTTTTATATGAAAATATCTCCATAAATACATGTATACATTCTTTATTTAAAAATGTTCATTTATAATAAAAAAAAAAAGTTACAATTATAATTTTTTATGAAAGATGTACAATGTTATTAAGAAAAACTAAATTTTATTTATATAGTTATAAATATATATATTTATACTAGCTGTACCCGACCAAGCTTTGCTTTGGCCCACTTCCTATTATAGGTACTTGAAGCGAAAAACGGAACACTTTAAAATATGTTGGAAGTATCTAGAAACCGAAATTACCTCGGGCTGCAGAGCTCAGCACAATTCAGATATGTAAGTTTAAAAAAAGTGAAGGAAAAAATTGTTATTTTCAAAAGTTTGCCCTCTTCATGTTCTTATCCCATTTTTCTTGGCATTAGTCTCCAACTGCCTTTCCCTCTACTTTTCTCTTTCCCTTTCCATTTATCTTTCCTTTCATTTCCGTTTCCTTTTTCCTTTCCCATCACATTTCCGCTTCCCTTTCTCCACCGCTCTCTCTTACCTCTCATTTTCTGTCTTTCTCCTTTTTATTCCCCCTCTTATTCCTTCTCTAATTCCCTGTCTTACTGTCTCTCCCCATCCTCTTCATTCCATTTTTATTATATTCTCCCTCTCCTTTTCCGTCCCTTTGCCTTTCCCAGTCTCATTACTCTTCCCCTTTCCCTAGGGAACTGGGTTTAGTATAACATACCCTGTATTCCACTTATAATTTGATACCATCATTGCTTAAAAACATTCCGTGGCCTCCGAATCGTCTCTTTTATCGGGACTAAGAATCACTATGAAAATATCTCTATATAGCAGGCCCGGTCAACACTTTCATTTTATATCAGTATTGCTCAGAAGCATCCCGGTATCATCCGGGTCCACTTGTTGACCCACATCTGGGAACTTGACCTAGGAACCATAATGGGTACGGTATCTGGAGACTTGACCAAGAAATCGTAATAGTTACGGCTCTACATGAGAGTCTGCTCAACACCTTTCATTTGGTACCAATATCCCTAAGATATATCCCGGTGTTATCCGGGTCCACATATTGACCCATACCTTGGGACCCCATCTAGGAATCGTCATGCGCCGTGATTAAATAAAAATATCGCTGAGAAATTATCCGGGGTCTGACCTAGGAATCATAATGAGTTCATCTCTATGTAAAAGCCCTGCCTTTCAGTTGACACCAATATCGTTCAGAAATTTTCTGGGGCCATTCCGGTCCACGTTTTGACCCACATTTAGGGACCAGACCTAGGAATCATAATCAGTTAATCTCTGTGTAAAGGCCCTGCTCAGCACTTTTCATTTGGTACGAATATCCCTGAGAAATATCCCGGTGTTGTCCGGGACCGCGTGTTGACACACACCTTGGGACCCGACCTAGGGATCGTAATGAGTTCATTTCTATGTAAAATCCCTGCTCAAAACCCTTCACTTGATACCAATATCACTGAGAAATTTTCCGGGGTCATCCGAGTCCACGTTTTGATCCACATTTGGGGACCCGTCCTAAGCATCACAAATAAAATAGTTCTATGTTGAAGTCCTCATCAAGACCTTTCATTTGATACCAATATCGCTCAAAAACATCCGAGGGTCATCCGGGTAAACGTTGTGACCTATATCTGGAGACCCGAGCTAGGCATCGCAATTGTAATAGTTCTATGTTGAAGTCCCCATCAATACTTTTCATTTGATACCAATATCGCTCAGAAACATTCGAGGGTTATCCGGGTCCACGTTTTGACCCATATCTGGAGACCCGACCTGGGAATCTTAATGAGTACTGTTCTATGTAAATTCTCTGCTCAATACCTTTCATTTCATACCAATATCGCTTAGAAACATTCGAGGGTCATCCGGGTCCACGTTTTGGACCATATCTGGAGACCCGACCTAGGAATCACAATGCGTGCTATCCTATGTAAGTTCTCTGCTCAATACCTTTCATTTCATACCAATATCGCTTAGAAACATTCGAGGGTCATCCGGGTCCACGTTTTGGCCCATATCTGGAGACCCGACCTAGGAATCACAATGCGTGCTATCCTATGTAAATTCTCTGCTCAATACCTTTCATTTGATAGCAATATCGCTTAGAAACATTCGAGGGTCATCCGGGTCCACGTTTTGACCCATATCTGGAGACCGGACCTAGGAATCACAATGAGTACTATTCTATGTAAATTCTCTGCTCAGTACCTTTCATTTGATACCAATATCGTCCAAAAATATTCAGGGGAAAGCCGGATCCACGTTTTGACCTTTTGACCTATATCACGGGAACCGACTTCCGGATTTGAAAAAAATATGTATATAAACCATCTAGGGCAAGGTACTAAGCTGGTGTGTAAATTTGGTCAAAATCCCTCCACGCGTTTGGGCGAAAGCCGGCGACAAAGAAATGGGCTTGATTTTTATATATATATACATTATATAAACATAAATAAACATAAAAATTTATACGTGGCTTTTTGAACAAAAACTTTATTTTGCATCAATTTTGTGTGTGTTTATTTTAATATAGAGAAAATACGGCGTAGGGAAATTTGTAGGGAAAAATTTTGTTAGCGTAGGGAAAAGTAGTGATTTTTTTGGCATGCCGTAGGGAATTTTGGTCCAAGAATATTGGCATCACTGATTGTATCAAAACGGCATCACTGATTAGCACAATCAATCAGCGTGTTGTTTTGTGGGTAAAGCGCTAAGGGCCTGGTTATGGTTACAATCTTGCTGGTCGAGCACCGTGAAATTGTTGTTGTGCACTCCGACGGTGAGAGAATTTTCGGACTCTCACATCCAGCACATTTGCTGTGTGAAACAGGCAGCCAGCAGTCGAGGTTTCGGGGGTAATAATGTGTTATGTTGTGTATCTGTTCAGTAATAATCATGTGTTATGTTGTGTATGTGCGCTCCAATCATCAATGCAAGCATAACCACCTCTCACCAATCACGAAATGTTTCCGATTTTGATTGGCAATGTTGATTGGTACCATAACCACAGCAAAAGCAGAATCAGTACTTCTCCGTCATGACGTACGTCGTTTTCGACCACTGTAGAACTGTAGGCAAGCTTTGAGATGGGATTTTGGGATATTCACCTCCCAAATGAACATCGACAGAAGAGGGTTGCCAGCACAGCGAAAATATGTGAGATAAATATTTTAAGGTCGTGGTAGAATGGTGCTATATTTTAATAATATAGAAAAAAACATATGTGTATTCATTTGCATAATTAGAAAATTCTCCTTGACCTCACTACTTTATTGCAAATACGACAGTTTTCTTGTTTTTTTTTTTTGTTTTCAAGTTCTAAAGTTTTTTAGAGCAACTGATATGCAACTCTGATGTGTGGTGTGATGTAATGTCCGCTATATTCACCTCCAGAAAGGACAATCATTTTTTCTTTTTCACCTAACCTTGCCTACAGGCAGTGATGCCACTAACATATTTTTTCTCGTACCAAAAAACGTACCAAATTGCTTTTGAGGGTACCAAACAGATTTTTTCGTGGCAACAGTCGTACTAGACAAATAGTTTTTTTTATTTATTATTTTTTAATGGAAAATTAACTTCAATATATCACACCCAAGGCTAATTTATAGAAGGTTACTAAACAGCTGATTGCTAACTTTTTTCTACTTTTTTTTTTATTCATATTGTGGTGCTTATGTCAAACTTATGCCAATTTTGATCTTGACGCAATATGATTTCTACAATGGCGGGCTATGATTTTGACAGAAGCATCACAGAATACACCAACAATTTACGTGGAGTGTGTATGTATGTATGTACGTATGCCATACTGCGAAAATCGTCTACAATTGAACCATGATCGCACCCTGAATCATAAATTGACACAGCTCAAAATTCAAAAATTTTCAGGAGCCAAAAAACTTTTTTCTTTACAAGCAATGATGTTGAAAAGGCTAAGTATAATTGCTATTTTTCAGTCAAAAGGGACATCGATTGAAAAGTTTTTTTTTGGCAACTGCTAGAGATATGTTCTATGTACCGGTTTATGATAAAAAAAACTGATTTCAAAAAATTTTGAGTTGTGCCACTTAATGATTTAGGGTGCGATATTAACTTTAACAAAAAGAAAGAAGAGTATTTAAAAATTAAAGAAAACAAACCAAAAATTAATAAAATTATCGCGTTTTAAATTAAGTAATTTAACTTTTTATATCTCCATCAGTATATTTTCATTTAAAACTTGCTTGATACTTGTACATTTATTGAGCACTGATCAGGGCTCACTAACAGCGGCTGTAGCATCCCATCAGCTGAGTTTTTTCTTCGCTAGGAGCAAGCGCCACAGCGCACAAAGGTCAAACTGAGTTACCTTATTCCTTCCATACAATTTGTTTGCTAATTTTGACAACTAGGTACTTGCCAAAAAGCTCTAACAAAATACACGGTAATTGTTGGTGGCATAATGCTACGACCGGTATAGTTGGGTCATGCTAGTGATCAAGAATTGTATCGATTTCATAACATCTACGGCTTGGGATACCTATCGCGTGTTGGCGATGTAATTAATCAACATAATTAGCCACTCTGCACACGGAGCGTACTGCTTTAGACGCGTATTAGATACTACAGACGAAAGCTGTACGCTTTGATGTCGCGCACGTATATTTCAATGGAGGGCTGCACACGAGTCGTCAGCTTCATGCATTCGTCAAAGTATGCTGGCTACATGTCGCTTGGCGTAAAGCAGTGCTGGTAGCTAGGCGTACTACGCTTAGAAAACAGGAAGAAGAAGATGTTTGTTTACATTTTTCCACTTGGTGGAATTTATGAAAGCAGTAAAATTTGTGCAAAAAATCGGAAAAAATGAGTGTATAATGAAAGAAAATGGAAGATTCCGTAAAATTTTTCATCATTTCTATTTAAAGCTTCGAAATTTAAAGCAAATACCGTATTATTAATTTGTTTGTTTGTTTTGTGCAGCGAAGTTTCATGTCGCTTCGTGTGCAGATCTTGAGGCGTAGAGAAATCGACGCTACATGAAATGTCTCGTACGCGTCTATGACGATACGCCTCGTGTGCAGAGTGCCTTACTGTTCTTTTAGTGGTCGAACAAAAATAATATATGGAAAAATAAAAAATAGATGGAAATAAATATTGTTTTCCCAAACCGTTGCTTTTAAGGAAAAAGTACCAAAATCAAAAGCAACGTACCAACGTACCAAATCATTTTCAAAGTACCAGTTTCGGTACGTATTAAATTAATACTAATATTTAATTTTAAGTTGGTTACAAAACACAGTTCTGCACAGTTTAGTACAAAAACGAGTTATCGAACGCAATTTTCTGCACTAGAGTTCTCTAATGCCTTCACCGGACACATCTTATATTCCTGACGTACGGCAAAATAGAAAATTGGCAAAGTATGCCGGATCCGGCGACTGATACGTTGCCAATCAGGATCCACCAATACAGGTCGGCTCTTCAGATCAGCTGACTTCTTCTTTTTCTTCAACAGCTATCCAATTTCTCTGCTTCTGCATATTCTATACATACATTCGTGTTTACTATTGGTCAAATTCTTCGTTCTCTGAGTTTCTCCATCATTCGCTCGTGAGCTGAATGTCAAATTATTTCGTTCTCCTTTCAGTTTTGACATTCCGTTTGACATTCAGCTCACGGCATGTTTGTGTGTATGTACCATGGACCGACCTGGTAATTGGATCATGTTGCCAATGTAGTGTTGCACGAGCAAAACATACACAGTCTACTCAGCAGGTAGTTTCTTCCATAGTGTATATATCCGTACACAATGGTTTCTTCCTTGTCCGCACTGTAGAACTGTAGGCAAGCTTTGAGATGGGATTTTGGGAAATTCACCTCCCAAATTGACGTAGACGAAATAGGGTTGCCGGCGCAGACTTTTTGGCCTAATCGGGGTTGTGTGCGGCGAAAATATGTGTGAAAATATTTTACGATCGTGGAAGATTTTTATAATATAGAACAAAACATATATTACTTGCAGAGAGAACTGCAGTTGTTTGAGTGCTGAATGTATGAATATTAATTGTTAAGAAAGGTAATTTGTAATGGATTTTAGTTATTTGCATTAAACATGACTTCAATTTATACCAAACTACGCTCTTTAAAACAGTTTAAAGAAGTTTTTATGAGTGATCAACGAAAATATCTAAAGTTAACAGCTAGTTTTAGAGTAAAAAAGTCGTATCTGAATTTAAAAGAAGCTTCAGTGCGATATATTTATGGGATGGGAAAAATACTATGATTATTAAATATAGTAGAAATATTTTCGATAAATTATCCCGCGAACAACAAAAAACAGTACTATTCACCAATTATATTAATAATTCCGGTGTTTCCTATTGTTCTATATATCTAACTAAAAAACACGTTCTCAGTTGAAAATTTATTTATTGCAATACTTTGAATAGATAATCCATAAAGTTGTTACAACATGTTAATGTTTTTTCTACCTGGGTGCATTGAAGAAGTATAAACGAAAAATTTTTAATTCTAGTATAAAACCCAATGCATTCCTATTAAGATTTCCAACGATGCTAAATAGACCTAGGAAGGTGTTTGTGTGCTTAATTTACCCGAGTTTAAAACAAGCATAAAGGAAATTTGCCTCTAATGTGAAATCTGAGCTAATATCAGGCTGGGTTTTTAATAGACTGAAACCAGTTACGGAAGCAATTTATAAAACTGTACGAGGTTGTTTGGCATTCTAATTTACTGGTTTGGGAATTAAAATTGTCCGGTTCTTAATAAACACAGCCGTAAAAGAAATAATTTTCTCGATAGCAATGATATACATTTTTACAATTGCTAAAAAGTAATTTACGTAATTTTTTCAAGCTTCTGACTGCCTTCAATGCTCGAACTTTCTTCGTCAGCGACATTACACAAACGAAAAGCGTGCTGTCAAATATCCAAGGTTCAATAATAAAGGTTTTCGCATCTGAACATACGTACATACATACATACACACTCGATGTAAATTGTTTGTGTATTCTGTGGTGCTTCTGTCAAAATCATAGTTCGCCTTTGTAGATATCACATGGCGTCATGCTCAAAATTGACATAAGCACCACAATATAAATAAAAAAAAGTAGAAAAAAGTTAATAATCAGCTGTTTAGTAAGTTAACCTGCATAAATTAGCCTCACAAATACCCAGTTAAACAAAATGTCTCCTGCTTCCGCGAAAATACAACCCTGTAGCCGGCTTCTAGCATGGTGAATATGTGAATATATGTACGTATACATACATATATACAAATGTGCGTGTTTATACAAGTGCCTTTTGCGATTTTGTTTGGTAAATTTTACACCTTACAAACATCTCCGGTCGACGGAACTTTTGGATTTAGAATCAGGAGGGCCTCCTCCACAACCCCCAATAACTGTTTTTTTCAACGCGAGGTAGAATGTTGTAAAATTTTCCCATTAATTTCATAGAAAATTACGCGATATGGATGTATGTATATAACGAACTAATTTCATTTATTTACGAACTACATGGAATTTTGCAGGATATATGGTGTGGATGATAATTCATCGAATTTTAACACTTTCAACTATTAGGTATCAAATTACAATATTGAAGTTCTCCAGAAAGATAATTCTGCCGGCTGAGGGTTATGATCCTTTCAAATAAAATATGCATATATGTATATACATATGTATAATAAAGTAGGTTTGCCATGACGTAAGGAGGTAGCTTGAGTTGAATGAATAGATAAACTTGATATGCTCCAAAATACCGTAATAAAAAACCTAGCTTCGAGTCTGTTGGTCCGAATAATGTTAGGAGCAGCCACCAGCTTTTGTTGCATTATCGCCTGACATGAGATCTGTGTAAACTCCGCGCTATAATTTAAAACGTATAAAATAATTTTATATTAGTTTTTACTACTTAAATTAAAGTTTTCCTCATTTCATCAATTCGCTTAATCAGTTTGTTATTGTTTTTAATCTCCCCACAGCACGATTATATTTGCGTGTGTATTTGTGCGAAAACTAGAAATATGCAGAGGTGCATTACAATGGTACAACATTATCACTACTTTTTTTTCATATTTGCTTCTTATTTCAGTATGGAAAAACCTTATTTCATCCACTTTTAATATTCCCTAATCAGCACGTATCAATTCTACACTAATTCATTACACATACGACAGGTTTTTTTTTGTTTTTTTTTTTTTTTGTTTTCAAGTTCTAAAGTTTTTAGTCCAATTCAAATACAACCCTGTTATCAACTGCTATATTCACCACCGCTATATTCACCCCCAGAATTACTTCCACTTTTTCTTTTTCACCTAACCTTGCCTACAGTTCTACAGTGCTTGTCCGTCATGACGTAGAAGTACTGATTCTGCTTAGCGCTTAATTCTCCAAATTTGGGGAATTTTTTAATATTTGGGTAATTTTTGGGGAGTGCTATGATTTGGGGAATTTTGGGGAATTCGCCTTTTAATAGTTTTATATGAATAATAATACCTATAAAAAAATAATTATTTTCATGAGTTTCTATTACATTCGCATTGTGTGAAAGTGTACATGAGTTTTTGCAGCATTTATTTAATCCTGAATTATCGGCTGGTCGAACATGTACAAGCAAATTTCATAAGCCCATTAAAGTAAGAAGTTAGCTAGGAAAAAAATAAGCAAGTTTATACCTTTCATGAACATGAAATGGTATTATAACATTGATCCAAAACAGGTTTTTCGAAAGTTCCAGAAGGAGAAAAATATATACCGATATTATCAGAATCATGAGCTAGTTCCTCAGTTATTAAGATACGCTGATCATTTGTCGGAATCGGCCAAATTGGACCATTATAGCATATAGCTCCCCTACAACCAACCATATATTTTGGGGTAAAACTTCTCCACTTAAATTGCTAAGATCATTACAATATTTTTTTATAAATATTTGCATAAATAACTTATAGAATTGGAGGTACCTATTAATTAAAGAAAATCGGACTATTTAATGTTTCATTTCTCTCTTACTTGTTTTATGTTTCTTTATAACTTTTTTTAATCACACATATTCATACATATATGCACATAAATTTAAAAATACAAATCGTTATAAAGTCAAATAAATTTGAAATTATTTGTTTATTGGAAATCTCTTGATAACATTACCCGACAAAAAAATATCCTCGACATTTGATTCCTATGTATTCCTGCTGATTCCAAATATGTAATCAAATAGTTCAAAAGTAGAGCAGTTTTAGAGATATTTTGAAATTTCAGTTTTCGCGCTAAGAAGAAAAGGAGGATTACTAATCTGTCTATATCTCCGCCATTACCGTCTTGAATTTTATGTTATTTCATTTCATTTTGAGAGGATGAAATACCCTTTCCAATTCCACATAAAATCGACGTTAAAGTGACGGAATTATGGCGGACAAAAGATTTGTTTTTATGCAAAAAATTAGTTAAATACAAGAAGTATAAAATGTCGAAGATATCAAAATTTTTGAAATTTGGTCGGGTAGTGTAATTTGAAAATTTATATGGGGAATTTTGGGCAATTATGGGCCTTTTCACATTACTCGGCACGACATCGGATCGACATTTTTTGCTCGGTATTTTCAGCTTACCGAAACGATTCCGCGTTGCTGTGTTTTACACACTTATGGGAATACTTTCGGTGCGTAATCGGCAGAAAATAGGAAAACAAACATCGAAATTTGCAAAACAAAATTTTTAACTTCAACAAATCACTCAATAATAACAATAATGTCTTCTAGCGAAAACGAAGACATTATAACTTGCTACATTTATAGCCGAAACGAGTTTTTTACTGACTTTGTTCTTCTTCTTTTATCACGCCGCAAAAATGTATGCAGTAATTCCTCAAATTTTACTGACCGGTCTTACCGCGTTGCGGTATACCGAATTTAATCCGCTCCGATTTCATGTATGCAACACTAATAGCCCCGACACATAGCATACGTCAATCCGTGTACGTCGACGTATGTGACTGACAGCTCACGTACTTGACGGAGAGGTCGCCACATAGGAAACGTTGACGGATATACATAAATCAGCTGTTTGATTAACCTTTAACTACAGAGGTGGTGGCAAAAATTTAACTCTTTAGAATATTTTGTAATTTCTCTTTTAAGTTGCCCTCTTGAAATTCAGTTTTCAGTAACTTCACATCTCCTGATAATTATTGACCATTTTGGTTTTATGGAGGAATGTTTTACAAATGAGAAAAAACTCGAAAAGCAAATTGGAAAAAAAGCAAAAATTCAAGAGTAGCTAAAGGTTAACAATCAAAAGCAATCAGCTGACATAGCGACGGATTAACGTATGCCAAAAGTTGAGTGTTGGGCAACTTTGGTACGTTGCGGCGACGGATCCGTCGTACTTGTACCGATGTGCATTGAAATGCCCACAGTTTACTGAGCTGTCAGTCACATACGTCGACGTAGACGGATTGACGTATGCTATGTGACGGGCCTATAATGTGAAAGTGCCAATTGAAATACATGTGGTCGGTAAGGTTTCGGTATACTTTCGGCAAAAACCAAAAATGTCGATCCGATACCGCACCGAGTAATGTGAAAGCGCTCTATGGGTAATTTCAATATTTTTTTTGGGTAATCTCAAGAATTTAAAACGGCAACGCTGCAATCAATTCCGCGCTTTTGGTGTTGTTCGCTCACAGTGAGATTAGTTTTTGTCAGAAAAGTGACGGCAAAGATAACTAGATACGAATCTCTACATTTCGTGAGAGCGCTGTTAAAATGCGCATTTTTTATAACATTTTTCATTGGTGCCACTCTGTTCGAAAACTGAAAATGGGTATTTTACATATTAATTCTGGGAATTATTCGGCTTCCTTATGTTATTGAAGACTAGCAATAATAAAATTTTGTTTATACCAAATTAATATAAGGATATAACCACAAAAGTGATACACAGGATAGTATGACTTTCACACATTCTGAATAATCGTGTTCGAAACCCAATCTCAGACAAATTAAGAATATCGCACAAAAAGTGGTGAACGATAATACATGTAGTTGGGTGGTATTTTTTAAGGGCATAAGTAAAGGATACCGTCCGGTGAGCTACAAAAAAAAGAAAAAGTGGGCGTGGTCCGCCTTTTTGTCCTGAGTTCAGTGATATACTTCTTTTTTGGCGCAAACGATTTTTTAGGGAGTTAGAGGGGGATGAAGTTAAAAAAAAACTTTTTTTTTAAAAAGCCCATATCTTCCAAAATATTCACTCAATTTTTAAAATTAAGGTATCATTGGAAAGCTTATTTAAAGGCCTTTCATATGACGTATAAAAATTTTCGTAAATTCCTTACAAATTTTGTTAAAAAAACAAAAAACTCAAATTTTTGTATTTTTTTAGGGAAAAACTGTGATTTTTTTTTTGTTATTAAGTATATTAAAAATTATATTCATTTAAAATAGCATAAAAATATCTTTCATTTCATATACTTCATTTCATATTTCAAGACTTCTATATAATTAGCTATCGTGAAATGAAAAGATGTTTTAGTAGTTTTAGGTATACAGAGAACCATGAAAAAAGTTGTACAGTAGGCTTTTCTCACACACAAAGGGTGTACTACGCAGAAGGACATCACCGTGGCGGTAGCCACGGTTAGGGCACACGTCCGGACGGATGGCGTAGCCCAGGGTTATTTTTTATAAGCGCGGCCGAAGGCAGCCAACGCAGAAAAGTGTTCTGCGCAAAAGCACTGTGGACCGGGCCATAGATATCACTCCGGAAAGAGAATTCTGGCGGCTGAGGGTTATTTTTTTATAAGCGCGGCCGAAGGCCCCAACGCAAAATCTGTTCTCCGCAAAAGTTTTTTCTTTATCTATCGTATTTATATGGAGAGTTACTAAACTTTAACCATAAATTCCTCGAAAACGAGGTACGTCCGGCGCCTAAATTTTACGGATTCAGAACACCCTTCCCCTCCCCTACCCCCCGGTAGAAGTCGTTTTTTTGGGGGCGTGTGACATTATTGGAAAGTTTCCCCATAGATGCTATTGCGGAAGTAGAATTCTGCCGGCTGAGGGTTATTTTTTTAAAGCGCGGCCGAAGGCCGCCAATGCTATTCGGGGTTCTGTATAAAAGTACTGTTGTCCGCGCTATAGATGCTTTCTTGATATTATACATAACTAACAAGAATTGTTTTGCACGTTTTTAACAAAATTCTCGTAACAAATTATATATCAAATGAAAGGTAATTTAACGTTCTTTTTAATGTAAATAACTTTGTATAGTGTTAATAAGGTCATTTCAACAAAAAAAAAAAGAAAAAACAAAAAAAAATTACCAAAATTAAAGTTTTTTTCTTTTTTACAAAATTTGTGTGGAATTTGGGGAAATATTTATGTATTATATGAAAGGCATTTAAGTAAGCTTTCCAACGATGCCTTAATTTTAAAAATTGAGTGAATATTATGGAAGATATTGGCCTTTTAAAAAAAGGGTTTTTTAAACTTCATCCCCCTCTAGCTCCCTCAAAAATCGTTTGCGCCAAAAAAGAAGTATATCTCTGAAATCAGGCCAAAAAGGCGGACCACGCCCACTTTTGTTTTTTTTTTAGCTCACCGGACGGTATTCTTTACTTGTTCCTTTTTTAAGAAATGTTTTACTCTATTTTGCAATTCTATTAAAATGTGAATATATTAGAATTGAAATATAATAATTTTTAACAGGATATATATATAATCTACTGAAGAACGCTGCCCGCGTTCCATCTCATTAACATATTTTTTATAATTTTAACTGAAACACAATTTTTTCCAGTTAAAACAATAAACTTCACTGAATATTACACACAAGCAATACAATTACCTCTGTATTTTTTATAATTCTTTATTATTTCAACAAAATTGGGCACATAAAACGAAACATTAAAATCCACCGAAAGTGACAATTTATTTTGGCGCGTTTTCCTTTCTGGCACCTGCAATTTGCACAAACAGCTGATCGGCCGGGTTTTATGTTGTGTTGATGCTGGCAACAAAGCCACATTAGACCCGTGGGAAAATCGTAAAAGTGAGAGAGTAAAAAAGAGTTTCGTATCAAGTCATCTTTGGTGACGGAATGAACCATTTCTTTAACCAAACTACAAAAATTCGATGGTCTTATTTAATTATATATGTGATGCAGGGTGGATTCTCCATATCATACATTGCAACCGAAATAATTTTTTATCTCAAACTATGACAAAAAATGTAATTATAATAATTCATCTCACTTGTTGGCCTTTTTAAGGTAGGGCACAGGGATGCCACTAAGAAATTTTTTTCCTACAAAAACTTACCAAAATGGCTTCGAGCCTACCATTTTTTTTTAATGTGAGATTTAACCATATTCAACAAATTCATTTAGGGTAACTGTGCCAGTAACCGACCACCCTGCAGTAACCGGACACTTTTGTTTTTTTACCGCTTAAAATAAAAAAAAAACTGTGTATTTTTTTTTTTTTTTTGATTTTGAAAACTTTAGTATTAAATTTAATATTATTTGTACAAATTTCAATTAAAAACTTTAGTTGTCGTTAAATGATAAGTATTCAGACAAGGTTGGATTGGGTATTAATGGCTGGC
Organism: Urophora cardui; assembly: GCA_960531455.1. NCBI lineage: Eukaryota > Metazoa > Arthropoda > Insecta > Diptera > Tephritidae > Urophora > Urophora cardui. The sequence goes on from OY482674.1 coordinate 82,619,075, forward strand.
ACCGCTCGTCCAGTGCGGAGGAAATTAGAATTTACATTTTGTGGAATAATATTTGAGGAATAATGAGGGCAAGTAACTGATCCTGAAGGAAACGTAAGAAGATTTATCGAGGAAAATAGCGGACATTGTTTCCACTTGGTACAGCAAACAAATTTACTACCTAGGCAGGCCTGTTGTCATACCACATGGAGCTATTTATTACACACCATGTAGATGAGCAACCTTGTTTGCTTCATATAGCGTAAAATGTCAGATGCCTTTCGGTTTTCAATCTCCTCCAGTTGTATCTGTGGGGGCAAGTGTACTTGAAGCTCAAAGAAAACTTGTCTATTTAGAAGACTTTTGCGACAAAACTCTACTGAGAAGACACGTTTTCTCAACAGTGTTGTAGCAAAGTGACCAAATGTACCAAATCAGTGATGTTAGTTGAACAAAGGCAAAAACCTACCAAAATTCAAATCGTCCTACCAACCTACCAAAAGGAATAAAACCTACCAGTTTTGGTAGGAAAAGCCCAAAAGTGGCATCCCTGGTAGGGCATTCTAATTTTAAGGTAGGGCATTGCCCCACAAAGCCCCCCTAGCTACGGGCCTGCGCACGTCGTTATTTAATCATTCGCATTGCCTTTCACATACAATAGATATTAAAGTGACAGCTCCATCCGTTGCGTTACGGCTATTATAACCAGAGAGTATGGTTAGTGGATCCAAGATCTGCCTTGGACAATGCCACTAACCTTCCAATTTCTTGCACAACGCGACAAAATCGTTTGATCTTCATCCAACCGTCTGTCCAACTTGTACAACAGGCCCACTAATGTGACGATTTGTTGTAGAACGAGCCAAGTCGTACGATAAATTGAATGGTTAAGGTCCCCACAAACAGAAGCGATACGATACAGCCCACATATGAAAAATCGTATCGCGTCATGCACAATTGCATATGTGGGCTGTATCGTATCGCTTCTGTTTGTGGGGACCCTAAAGCTCATGATGAAATAATAAAATGGTGGACGCAGCAGAGGACAGCCATTTTGTTTTTGGAATAGTAAGCTGTCCTTGTTTGTATCATGCATATGTATGCCTTTTGGGATCCCCATACCACCATAAAAAAATATTTTTTACTAGCCCGGGTATGCTTGTGTAAAATTTCACCAACCAAAAATTCATTTACGTTCTAAATTACGCTGGAAGGATGGATGGATGCGCGGGTGCGTTTGATTGTGTGTGTGTGAGGTGAATTTTGCATGTTTGGCTGCATTATAGTGCAACTCTAATGAACCGTATGCAGATGCGTATGCGTGTGCGTGTCACTGACAGCCGTGTTGCATACCTGTGTTTAAATGAGGCAAACTCCAGTGGCACGGATGTAAATGCACCACACGCATAGAAAATTCGAAGATGATTTCGAACACGCATTCGAATGCAGCTAAGTTGAAAATTTTCTACTTCTATGCGTTTTCTATGCGTTTCGCAGCCAATATTAATTTGGTTGCTACATCGGTATACATATTTAATCGTAAAGACTTTTGATTTCAAGTTTAGCTTTGCATTGCATATCAATCATACAATTTCAAACTCGCTCGCTATGCTTGCCTTTGTTAGGAGAAACTCTTCTAACTTCGGTGACCCATACACTCGTAAATTGCTATTTTCGGCCTTTGTGAGGCCTAAACTTGAGTGTGCTGCCTTTATTTGGCGCCCCTACCACGCGATTCATATAAATAGATTGGAACGGGTACAGAAAATTTTTCTCCGATTTGCTTTATATAATTTAAATTTCTCGCATCCGATTCCGTCCTATGAATCGCGTTGCCGTTTGATTGGTCTTCCGTCTTTATGCAATAGACGAACTCTCTTAGCCATATCTTTCATTTCAGATGTAGCAACGGGTAGGATTGACTGCCCTTCTCTGCTTGAAAGGTTGCCGTTCAATATTCCAAATAGAAACCTTCGCCGGTTTGACGTATTTCGTATTAGCTTATGCAAAACAATCTACACCGCTAATGCTCCTGTCAATAGAGCACTTTCAGAGTATAACTTCTTCGCAATTTCTTTAGACTTGGATTTATGTGAATCAAAATTTGTTCTAAAAACCAAATTAAATCACTACTTTCTTTGTAGACATCTTCCTTAGTTGATCTCAATTTTATATATTTTAAGTGTCTTACTAGTTATATATGTATAATAATTTTATTTCTACTTCTTACTCTTTGTCAACTAGTCTGTAAGACAATTTTGTTATAGACTTGAAACAAATAAATAAATAAATAAATAAATTGATTTAAAGTGAAGTAGTGAAAATTTGTTTGCCAGCAGAAATGTTAATTAAAAGGTGTTTTAAATATATTTAGAAATGGTTAATATTAATTATATGTTAATTACTATCTGCATGTCCATGTACATAGTATGAATTTAAATTACATATACATATGTAGTTACCCGTGTAAAAATACATAATTGAAACTTAAATAAGTTTAACTGTGAAAAAATATTTAAGTGATATGAGTACTCTTTTGAATGGGGAGTTTTCGCCTTGGTATAACAGAACACCAGATTTCAGAGGTTGTGCATATATGTACATACATATTTGTATTAACCAAAATTTATAGTCTGATATTTTAAGGCAAAGCAACTGTAATTCTTACAATACATAAAAATCAATGGATAGCAATTTGGCAATGTGGCCGCTGTGGCGCAATGGGTAGAGCACTCGCCTGCTATACCAGAGGCCTCGGGTTCTACCCCAGTCCGGACAAACACCAAAAAAATTTGTCTAATTAATTAAAAACCAATTATTGGGTTTTTAGAAATACCGGTAACCTTTCGGCAGTGGGCGGCTTACCCTCCGAGTGTATTTCTTCCATGAAAAAGCTTCTCACAAAAAATGCATTCGCCGTTCGGGGCCGGCATAAAACTGTAGGTCCACCCAATTAGCAAAAACAAAAGGAGCACTTCTCGAATTGGGAGAGAAGCTCGGTCATTAAACTCGTCAGAGTTATAATAGCGCCAGTGTATTATATTATTATTAATTTGGAACTGATCCACTTCACGGGTTTTCATCAAATTAAAGAAACACTAACTCCCCTTTCCAAAAACAAATCACGTACTCGAATGTTACTTTTTTTTTAATAATTTTAAAGTATTCCTTATATACGGCAATAACACTTCCTAACATAATTAATATCAATTCTAAATCGGCATCCATTATACATTTTATTAAATCTTTCGCGAATTGGTAAAATATGTATTTTCAAAAATAACAATGGCGGGAATTGTATATATGTATGTAGTGTAATTGATAGACGCAACCATGCGCATACACTGGAGCAGCCAGGGCCGCACGCAAGAAAACGTTTAGATGCGCATACGCACACGCATTCGCATACGGTGCATTAGAGTTGGACTATTACCCGAATAAGCGATACGAGTAATAGTCCAACTCTAATAGTGCAACTCTAATGAACCGTATGCAGATGCGTATGCGTGTGCGTGTCACTGACAGCCGTGTTGCATACCTGTGTTTAAATGAGGCAAACTCCAGTGGCACGGATGTAAATGCACCACACGCATAGAAAATTCGAAGATGATTTCGAACACGCATTCGAATGCAGCTAAGTTGAAAATTTTCTACTTCTATGCGCTTTCTATGCGTTTCGCAGCCAATATTAATTTGGTTGCTACATCGGTATACATATTTAATCGTAAAAACTTCGTTAAATTGATTTAAAGTGAAGTAGTGAAAATTTTTTTGCCAGCAGAAATGTTAATTAAAAGGTGTTTTAATTATATTTAGAAATGGTTAATATTAATTATATGTTAATTACTATCTGCATATCCATGTACATAGTACATGAATTTAAATTACATATACATATGTAGTTACCCGTGTAAAAATACATAATTGAAACTTAAATAAGTTTAACTGTGAAAAAATATTTAAGTGAAATGAGTACTCTTTTGAATAGGGAGTTTTCGCCTTGGTATAACAGAACACCAGATTTCAGAGGTTGTGCATATATGTACATACATATTTGTATTAACCAAAATTTTTAGTCTGATATTTTAAGGCAAAGCAACTGTAATTCTTACAATACATAAAAATCAACGGATAGCAATTTGGCCGCTGTAGTGCAATGGATAGAGCACTCGCCTGCTATACCAGAAGTCTCGGGTTCTAACCCCAGTCCGGACAAACACCAAAAAAATTTGTCTAATTAATTAAAAACCAATTATTGGGTTTTTAGAAATACCGGTAACCTTTCGGCAGTGGGCGGCTTACCCTCCGAGTGTATTTCTGCCATGAAAAAGCTTCTCACAAAAAATGCATTCGCCGTTCGGAGCCGGCATAAAACTGTAGGTCCACCCAATTAGCAAAAACAAAAGGAGCACTTCTCGAATTGGGAGAGAAGCTCGGTCATTAAACTCGTCAGAGTTATAATAGCGCCAGTGTATTATTGTTATTATTATTATTATATTATTATTAATTTGGAACTGATCCACTTCACGGGTTTTCATCAAATTAAAGAAACACTAACTTCCCTTTCCAAAAACAAGTCACGTACCCGAATGTTACTTTTTTTAATAATTTTAAAGTATTCCGTATATACGGCAATAACACTTCCTATCATAATATCAATTCTAAATCATCATCCATTATACATTTTATTGAATCTTTCGCGAATTGGTAAAATATGTATTTTCAAAAATAACAATGGCGGGAATTGTATATATCGTCGTTGAAGATGCATTTTTGCGTAAGAGGTATTAAATTACATACCTCTTACGCAAAAATGCATCTTCAACGACGATATGTATGTATGTAGTGTAATTGACAGACGCAACCATGCGCATACACTGGAGCAGCCAGGGCCGCACGCAAGAAAACGTTTAGATGCGCATACGCACACGCATTCGCATACGGTGCATTAGAGTTGGACTATTACCCGAATAAGCGATACGAGTAATAGTCCAACTCTAATAGTGCAACTCTAATGAACCGTATGCAGATGCGTATGCGTGTGCGTCTCACTGACAGCCGTGTTGCATACGTGTGTTTAAATGAGGCAAACTCCAGTGGCACGGATGTAAATGCACCACACGCATAGAAAATTCGAAGATGATTTCGAACACGCATTCGAATGCAGCTAAGTTGAAAATTTTCTACTTCTATGCGTTTTCTATGCGTTTCGCAGCCAATATTAATTTTGTTGCTATATCGGTATACATATTTAATCGTAAAAACTTCGTTAAATTGATTTAAAGTGAAGTAGTGAAAATTTGTTTGCCAGCAGAAATGTTAATTAAAAGGTGTTTTAAATATATTTAGAAATGGTTAATATTAATTATATGTTAATTACTATCTGCATATCCATGTACATAGTACATGAATTTAAATTACATATACATATGTAGTTACCCGTGTAAAAATACATAATTGAAACTTAAATAAGTTTAACTGTGAAAAAATATTTAAGTGAAATGAGTACTCTTTTGAATAGGGAGTTTTCGCCTTGGTATAACAGAACACCAGATTTCAGAGGTTGTGCATATATGTACATACATATTTGTATTAACCAATTGTCTAATTAATTAAAAACCCACTAATTAATTAAAAACCAATTATTGGCTTTTTCGAAATACCGGTAACCTTTCGGCAGTGGGCGGCTTACCCTCCGAGTGTATTTCTTCCATGAAAAAGCTTCTCACAAAAAATGCATTCGCCGTTCAGAGCCGGCATAAAACTGTAGGTCCACCCAATTAGCAAAAACAAAAGGAGCACTTCTCGAATTGGGAGAGAAGCTCGGTCATTAAACTCGTCAGAGTTATAATAGCGCCATTGTATTATTATATTATCGTTTTGCGTTGGTGCAAGCGAGCAAGCTATATTGAAAAAACCAAACGAATTACCATCTAGGCGGTTAAAAACCAACGATCCAGCTTGTATTTCGGTAGGTTTTTTGACATTCGGCAGCTTTTCTGACAAATTTTTCAATTTGACAACTATAAAACAAATTATGTATATTTAAAATAAAAAATATATGGAAAAAAATATGGAAGTTTGGCGAGCTAGCTGCTGAAACTGCAAATTTAAGATCGGCCATAGCAGCAATCGACGAAAGAGTGAATGCAATGGATAGCAGGGTGAGTGCGGTTGAAAATGCGTGTGCTGATGTTCTCACTCTTCGCAGTGAGTTGTCTGCTGCCAAAAGTAAGCTCACTGCTCTCGAAAGCAGCGCAGTTGCTTCCGACCTTATTATTAGTGGGATCCCGCAAGCAGCTGATGAGTGTTTGCCTGACATTTTTGCCAAGGTGTGTAGTGTAGCTCATCACCAACCCCCTCAACTTCGTGATGTATTTCGAGCGCGAACTAATAGCAATAGCAATATCAAAAACAAAAACAACAGCCCTGCTATTGTTGTGAAGTTGTTCTCGCAGAGTGATCGAAATCAGCTTTTGAGATCAGTATCTTCATTTTGCAAAGAAAAGAGGAGATCTCTTTTGCTCTCTGATATTGCTTTGCCAGGCTACGGGAAAATACATATACATGAGAGTCTGGCAAAAACGCAGCGAGAGGTGATGACGTATGCAACAGAACTTAGGCGAAAAAAAAAACTAGCATCGGCATTCTCAATCCATGGCAAAGTTCTTGTGCGTCTACGGCAGGGTGAAGAGCCAACGGTGGTGTGTAGCAGAGCCGAGGTTGATGCTCTCATTGGCACCAACAGATAATTTGTTTATGTTAGTTTTTATGTACGCTATTTTAGCAAATAAGATTTTCTCTTCCTTTCTTTTCCTAATTCTTTCTTTTATGTTTATTTTTTTCAAATCTTTGTTTTATTGCAACCATTTTTATTTTTGTAATGTGTCATTTTTGTACTGGATGCATATTGTAGTTGTTCCACTTTGTTTCTGTTTCTGTTTACACACATGTTAGGTGTAGACCCCACTAGGAATTCTGCCTCGAGTATTAATGATTACCATAAGACCTTGTTAAACATTTTATGCAAGCAATCATGTGGCCTTAACATTGTTCATTTTAATGCGAGAAGTCTTAATGGCGATAAAATGGATTATGTTAGGCATGTCTTTGTTGGGTCAGCCGTTGATGTTATATGTATCTCTGAAACATGGTTTAACCCTTTAGTTGCGGACAGTTTTTATGCGATACCAAACTATAATATAGTTCGTCATGACCGATCAACCAAAAAAGGAGGTGGAGTTGCAATTTATTGCAGATCTGGCCTTAAAATTAAGGTTCTAGCTTTATCAGATAACTGTGATACGGAATTTATTATTGCCGAAATTTCTGACAATGTCACAAAAGTTCTAGTGTCTTGTGTATATAACCCTAATAGATGTTGCTTGTTAGACTCGTTTTTTGTTGGGTTATCTATGTATTTGATTGAGTATGAGCGTTACATTATATGTGGTGATTTTAATGTAAATCTTATTTTAAATGACTCCTATTCCACTAGACTCCTTGATCACGTATCTACTGCAGGCCTCTCTATTGTAAACAAAACTATGCCAACAAGATGTGCAAATAACTCAAATCCTAGTCTTTTAGATCTTGTCATTACATCAGGACTTGACCATGTCCTTAAATTTGACCAAATGTTTTTCATCTCGGATCATGACCTGTTATTTTGTTCACTAGATGTATCGTTTAACTGTCCTGTTGATAGTGCTACTTTTACTTATCGTGATTTTAAGTCTATAAATGTTAATGACTTGTTTGCTGATATGTCCATTGTTAACTGGAATTACTGCTGGTGTGTTGAAACTGTAGATGAAAAGCTTAGCTTTTTAAATGAAACTCTGATGAAACTATTTGATGATCATGTCCCTCAGCGTACTGCCCGGGCTATAAATACCTCTTGCCCGTGGTACAATAAAAAAGTTTGTTTGGCAATAAAAACCCGCAACCGTTTGCTAGCTAAGTGGAGAAGAACACGCACTGACTTTGACTGGTCACAGTATAAAATTGCACGAAATAAAGCTACTGGCATCATTAGAAGTGCGAAGCGAAACTACTGCAATATTAAACTGAATTCATCTCTGTCTACAAAAGATTTGTGGCGGAATCTGAAGAAGCTGAATGTGCATGGAGAAATTAAATCAGAATGTAAAATTGATCCCGATGTCCTTAACGAATATTTTATAAGTGCAACTAAGTGTAGTAATCTCCCCCCCGATAAAAATTTTGTTGAAAATCTCTCTTCTGAAACAGAATTCCAATTTAGAGGAATAACTGAAGCTGAGGTGCTGAAATCCGTAATGGAGATTAAGTCTAACTCGATTGGTGCAGATGGAATATCTTTGAGGTTTGTAAAACATGTGTTGCCATTTATTTTGGGAACTTTGACGCATATTATCAACCATTGTTTTACTACTGCATGTTTTCCTTCAGTGTGGAAGAAAGCAGTCATTGTTCCCATTGCTAAGAAGAATATTCCCACTAATCCAAGTGATTACAGGCCAATAAGTATTCTGCCGGCTTTTTCCAAAGTATGTGAGTCGCTTATGGCAGCTCAGATATCATTGTTTGTCCACCAAAATAAACTATTATCCCCACTGCAATCTGGATTTAGACCTAAGCACAGTTGTGCAACAGCTATGTTAAAAGTAACTGATGATATCAGGATACAGTTTGATAATAATAACCTAACACTTCTTTGCCTTCTGGATTTCTCCAAAGCCTTTGACTTAGTAAACCATGACTTACTATGCAAAAAGCTAAAATATTTCTTTGGATTTTCGAATAGTTCAATTGAACTTATGGCAAATTATCTTGTAGGAAGGACGCAGAAAGTTACTTGTTCAGCTGTAGCTTCTAAGTCTAGTGTTGTTGTCTCTGGTGTGCCGCAAGGTTCTGTTCTTGGTCCTCTTTTATTCAGTCTTTTTGTAAATGATGTATTCTCCGTATGTCAGTTTGTGAATGTTCATGCTTATGCTGATGACATTCAGTTGTATCTGTCAGATCGTATTGGTCGAGTTGAGGACTTGTGTTGTAAAGTTAACAGTGATTTAGCTGCAATCTCACAATGGGCCTGTGATAACTGTCTACGTATAAATGCTGCTAAGTCTTTCGTTTTGCCCATTAGTAATAGTGAAGTATATTTTGAAGACATACCGAAATTAACAATTGGTGAAAGTACGCTAACGCTTACTAACAAGATAAAAAATTTGGGGTTTGTGGTGAATTCTGCGTTAAATTGTACTGACCATGTTAATAAAGTTATAAGTAGCGTGTATGTTGTTTTACGTAGGTTAAAACTGTCTGCCTCATGGACGCCCCTAGAGATAAGGAAAAAGCTTGCTATTCAGCTTATTCTGCCTCACATAAGTTACTGTGAACTTGTATATAGCAAGCTAGACTCTGTTTCGTCTCACAAAATTGAAGTTTCGTTCAACAATGTTACACGTTATGTTTATAGGCTTAAAAAATATGACCACATTACTGCATGGAAAACTGAAATTTTAGGATGTAGCATACTCAATTACCTCGCGGCAAGAAATTGCATATTCTTGTACCAACTTATTGTGTGTAAAAGTCCTGACTATTTATATGAAAAACTTCAGCTAGCGAGATCAAGTAGGCATCAATGTCTGATTCTTCCTAAATATTCGTATCTGTCCTCGTCAAGGCTGTTTTTCATTAATGCTGTGAGGCTTTGGAATTCCATTCCTGAGTCTATCAAGACGACTATAAGTGGAAGTAACTACAAAAAGGTAATCCATGACTATTTTAACACTAAAGACTAAATCTGATTGCAATTTAACGGCTCTATCTTTTATTTTATCTTTTATTCTATCCTGTTCTGTGTACTTCTTGTATTTAATCTGTATCTACCCTGTAACTACCAACCGTTTTATCTTTTTCTCTTCACATATATACGTAAGATTGTTCATTTTTCATTTTATTTTTTATTTTACTTTTAAGTAGTTGTATTTGTATGGATAATGTTTACATTGTTATGTTTTTATTTGTATAGCTTTAAGAAAATAATGTTAAATTTTATTTCCGCCTGTGATGTACTATTAAAGACTCAATGTCTTATATGTACAACGAAAAAAAAAAAAAAAAAAAAAAAAAAAAAAAAAATACAAATTTCAAATTTCAAATTTGCCTCTTGTAAGCTTTTGCTTTGGCCGTAAGGGGAAAGAAGAAGTCCGGAAGAAAAATTATACTGCCCACTGGCTTCTCCTTATAACATGGAATACATAGCTATCCCGCCATTTGAGTTTCATAATTTATTTAGTTATTTAAATTCAAATTTCCAAAAAAAATTATTTTTGAATTAGCTATTTTCATTTAGTTTGAAGTTTACAGTCAATCAAATTGTTTTTGAGGGAGTATTTGTCTCTTTTCAACTTACAGAAGAATTGTTTTTGCGCTATTATAACTGTGACGAGTTTTATGGCCGAGCTTCTCTCCCAATTCGAGGTGTGCTCCTTTTGTTTTTGCTACCATTGGACAGTTTTATGCCGGCTCCGAACGGTGTCATATAGGTATGAGGAAAGCAAACCATTTATTTGAAAAAATTCAGCAGCCTTTATATGAAAGTATTCACTAATGCCTCCTCATGATGAATTTCATCAGTGATTCATAAAGGATTCATTTCAGATTTATACTGCTGGGTATATGTTGTATATGTTTCTTCTTCTTTTTAGTTCTTTTCAAGTGCAGCCAATTTTCATTATGAGCCGGATTGTTTCAGTAAAAATTTATCTTGACCCAGACCCAGATGTAATAACTGAAATGCCCCTACTATCACGAACATTGTGTAAGGAGAACAGTGTAATAACTTGGCATGTGTTTAAAACAGGTCGAACAGCTGTGCTCAGCTGATTTTGAAGTTGTTGTTATGGCCCAATAACGATCGTGAATGCAATATAAGTTGCTCTTCTTCTTTCTGTTTTGTAGGTTGTTGATTTTACATTTACAATTTTGACGTTTATTATCCACCGTGAATACCAAGTGAAACGAGGAAGATCATCAAAAACGTAAACAAAATAAACCATTTTGTAAACATGAGAAATTGATAAGTTCTTAAAAAACATTAAATAAAAGCTTTAAATATTTGTTTTCAATAGTTTTATTTTGTTGTTATTTTAGGAAATCATCGAAAGCGACGAGGATGACCTTATATTACTGCTAAACTGTGGTATATTGATGGCCAGAATGGAAGTAGATGTAAGAAATTGATGTCAACTTCCGCTTTGCACCATTACAAAAATTGTGCACTATATTTTTTCCGATTAATTTTTCCATTTTCACCACCATTTTTATCAACATGTAACAAAAGCCAACAGACGTCAAAATTTCTTTAAGAAATAAATGCTCGATGATATATTTCTTGGCAAAACCTGTGTTGCTGTGTTCGCATTATGTTGAAAAATAGTGGTAAAAAAGTGTATTAAATTTCTTGAGAGGTCGATACTCGCTCAAGAAAGTTTCACAAGAAAAAATTCTTGAGCATTTCTTGTACGTCATTTTATATGGAACTTTTGCGTTTCTTGAGAGGTCGATACTAAGCTTTACACATGTTATTCGTGAAATTGCTGACGTTTTCGCCCTTTCTGGGAATTGCGTTTTAGCAACTCGGCCTTAATTTCTTTTCGGAATTATGAATTGGTTTTTTCAATTCCCAATTCCCGAATTGCGTTTCTGTCCTGCTTGCTACGACCATGTCATTATGGTCCCTTTTCATACAACAACCACATCCGGCCGCCATGCTGAACTGCCTTTCAAAACTGGCCGCCATGCTGGTCTGCCCATCATTTTGACATTTGGCGATGGCACATCGACCATATATCGACTTTTTTAATCGATTTTTCGATGAGCTGGCTAACTAGACGTTTTATACCATGTTTACATATAACGAGATTATCAGTAAATCTCGATTCGCCAATCTACCCGTTTACATATAACATGAAATCTAGATTTGCTGGGAGAGGGATTGTCAACTGTCAATTTTCCTTACCTGCATGACCCAATAATAATATGGTCGTAGCAGTCAAAAGAGAATAGGCAACTACCGTTCGACGGCTGTTTTCACGAATGTAAAAAGCAGATATTTTGTTTTTATTTAAATACTTTTTGGTTGCTTGTTTTTCCGACAGGGTAGGAATATGATGTATTGTGGAACGAAAAAAGACACTGAAGATGGCGCATATTAGCCGAAACCGGTTTGTCTCCAAACCAAACTTGACAAGGGATGACGGAGGATCGTTCCACAATACATCGTTTTTATTTAACTTGAAAAAACGCTAGCAAACACACAAGCTTTTGCACGATTAACACGTTAAAGAAAGTATAATTAAAAAGAAAAGCCGATCATTTCATAACCTATAAAACAGAAAGAAGAAGAGCGACTTACTATTGCGATACGATTCTTGTTGGGCCATACTTACTGGCGTCCATTTTGTTTACTTTTCATTTTGACGTTTCTCCCAAATTCGCCACAAAAAATATCGATAACACGAAGAACACAGGGTTGCATTGAGAAAACTATCGTGATAATCTCGAGATTAATTTTAAATCGCGAATTTTTGGTAGCTGATTTTTGTACGGCAAACCTCGAATTTCAATAGAAGATTTTGTGTCAACCTCGAAAAAAGTAGATAATCTCGAATATGTAAATGGCCTATTACACTATGGTATCTACGTATCTTGGGCTTAAAAAAGTATCACATTTGATACCATTGTATCCAGTTATGCCAGGTGTAGGGAAAAGAGGCTACATGTAGGGAAATTCGTTCTTAAATTTGCAGTGTAGGGAAAAAAGGACAGATTTTCAAAAATTAGATAAATCTAGGGAATTTTTGAAGTCAAAAGTTTTCGTTCGTTAATTTTTTCTAACCTAAAATTTTTTAATAACTACAAACAAAATGTTTCTTTGTGCCTGTATGCAAGAGTTCAAAATTGTACTTTGTTCTGATCTGGCAATATATTCTTCGACCTGCTTACAGGGCCTCGGAGAAAAAGTTTTTTTTCGCTACTGGTCCGCTCCTAAAATTTTTTGCTTTAGCTCTGGATCCGATCTTAGCACCAAATTTCGCTTCCATTTTTTTTTGTGGTGGTCAGAGATGCGTTTGTGGGCTTTTCTTACTAAACCAGTATATTTAAAAAAAAAAAAAACTAAATAAGGATTGATTGTAACGTTAGGTCACCTCACGTAACATTGCCAGCTGATGATATACATATATATATTGGATCTGAATATCTCGAGCTTCTAAATACTCTTCCGAAATCAGCTTCAGAATAAGATTATATTGCCTATCTTCTTATATCAATGATTTGGAAGAAATACAGCAAAGATTGCCTCTACAGAGTAAAAGTGCAGACATTGATGACTTATCTGTAACCTTATAAACAGCTGATTCAACCAACCTTACGACAAGCTGTGTTACTAGTCATTGGTGCCTTATGGTAATTCTGTAGCTGTATCGTTAACTTACAGACCAATTGGATTTTGGTTAGCAACCCTAAATCCGTAAACAGCTGACACTTGTGGAAGCAGATATAGGAAGGTAGGCGCATAGGCGAATTCAGAAACTTCTTTTTAATTCACAAAGGTAGATTATAATATCAAAATCAAAGTGAATTCACATCCTGGCCAATAGTAATGGGCGAGTCCCAAGCGAATTCAGATTTTAACAAGGAGAAATATTATTTTGACATTACAATCTACCAATTACAATAACAAAATACATGGGGAATTTCTGAATTCGCCTATGCGCCTACCTTCCAAGATCTGCCTCGACAAGTGTCAGCTGATTACAGATTTACGGCACCACTAACAGCTCACATGGATAGAGATAAAGATACTATAAGGTTAACGATACTTATAAGTCACCAATGTCTGAACCTTAACTCCTATGTCAAAGACATATGCTTTTTTAATCCCAAGATTGTACTGGGGGACATACTGAATTCGACAGGAGTATTATTGAGAATTTAATTTGTGAGTAATTTAAATTTAATAGAAATGACTTGCTGATTGAGTGGAGTCTTATTGAATATCATTTCCTTGAACATGAAAAGAAAGTTCTTGAAAATATAGATGTTGAAAAATGTTGGCTTAAAATTTAAAACCTTCTAAATTTTAACGACAAACTAATGTTACCCAATTTAACAAAATGATCTAAATATTGTTTAGTATTGCCTCTCGCTAATGCAGACGCAGAACGAATTTTTAAAAAAAGAATAAATTCAGTCACGATAGCCTCAGTTCAATATGCATAATTCGGCCTTTTCTACAAGCGAAAAATCAAAATTGCTTTTCTTTTAAATTTAACGAATACGATTTCAAAAATATGAAACACTATGGAGGTGTATATGATAATTTTCAATGGGAAATGTGTACCATATAAGTTTTATATGAAAATATCTCCATAAATACATGTATACATTCTTTATTTAAAAATGTTCATTTATAATAAAAAAAAAAAGTTACAATTATAATTTTTTATGAAAGATGTACAATGTTATTAAGAAAAACTAAATTTTATTTATATAGTTATAAATATATATATTTATACTAGCTGTACCCGACCAAGCTTTGCTTTGGCCCACTTCCTATTATAGGTACTTGAAGCGAAAAACGGAACACTTTAAAATATGTTGGAAGTATCTAGAAACCGAAATTACCTCGGGCTGCAGAGCTCAGCACAATTCAGATATGTAAGTTTAAAAAAAGTGAAGGAAAAAATTGTTATTTTCAAAAGTTTGCCCTCTTCATGTTCTTATCCCATTTTTCTTGGCATTAGTCTCCAACTGCCTTTCCCTCTACTTTTCTCTTTCCCTTTCCATTTATCTTTCCTTTCATTTCCGTTTCCTTTTTCCTTTCCCATCACATTTCCGCTTCCCTTTCTCCACCGCTCTCTCTTACCTCTCATTTTCTGTCTTTCTCCTTTTTATTCCCCCTCTTATTCCTTCTCTAATTCCCTGTCTTACTGTCTCTCCCCATCCTCTTCATTCCATTTTTATTATATTCTCCCTCTCCTTTTCCGTCCCTTTGCCTTTCCCAGTCTCATTACTCTTCCCCTTTCCCTAGGGAACTGGGTTTAGTATAACATACCCTGTATTCCACTTATAATTTGATACCATCATTGCTTAAAAACATTCCGTGGCCTCCGAATCGTCTCTTTTATCGGGACTAAGAATCACTATGAAAATATCTCTATATAGCAGGCCCGGTCAACACTTTCATTTTATATCAGTATTGCTCAGAAGCATCCCGGTATCATCCGGGTCCACTTGTTGACCCACATCTGGGAACTTGACCTAGGAACCATAATGGGTACGGTATCTGGAGACTTGACCAAGAAATCGTAATAGTTACGGCTCTACATGAGAGTCTGCTCAACACCTTTCATTTGGTACCAATATCCCTAAGATATATCCCGGTGTTATCCGGGTCCACATATTGACCCATACCTTGGGACCCCATCTAGGAATCGTCATGCGCCGTGATTAAATAAAAATATCGCTGAGAAATTATCCGGGGTCTGACCTAGGAATCATAATGAGTTCATCTCTATGTAAAAGCCCTGCCTTTCAGTTGACACCAATATCGTTCAGAAATTTTCTGGGGCCATTCCGGTCCACGTTTTGACCCACATTTAGGGACCAGACCTAGGAATCATAATCAGTTAATCTCTGTGTAAAGGCCCTGCTCAGCACTTTTCATTTGGTACGAATATCCCTGAGAAATATCCCGGTGTTGTCCGGGACCGCGTGTTGACACACACCTTGGGACCCGACCTAGGGATCGTAATGAGTTCATTTCTATGTAAAATCCCTGCTCAAAACCCTTCACTTGATACCAATATCACTGAGAAATTTTCCGGGGTCATCCGAGTCCACGTTTTGATCCACATTTGGGGACCCGTCCTAAGCATCACAAATAAAATAGTTCTATGTTGAAGTCCTCATCAAGACCTTTCATTTGATACCAATATCGCTCAAAAACATCCGAGGGTCATCCGGGTAAACGTTGTGACCTATATCTGGAGACCCGAGCTAGGCATCGCAATTGTAATAGTTCTATGTTGAAGTCCCCATCAATACTTTTCATTTGATACCAATATCGCTCAGAAACATTCGAGGGTTATCCGGGTCCACGTTTTGACCCATATCTGGAGACCCGACCTGGGAATCTTAATGAGTACTGTTCTATGTAAATTCTCTGCTCAATACCTTTCATTTCATACCAATATCGCTTAGAAACATTCGAGGGTCATCCGGGTCCACGTTTTGGACCATATCTGGAGACCCGACCTAGGAATCACAATGCGTGCTATCCTATGTAAGTTCTCTGCTCAATACCTTTCATTTCATACCAATATCGCTTAGAAACATTCGAGGGTCATCCGGGTCCACGTTTTGGCCCATATCTGGAGACCCGACCTAGGAATCACAATGCGTGCTATCCTATGTAAATTCTCTGCTCAATACCTTTCATTTGATAGCAATATCGCTTAGAAACATTCGAGGGTCATCCGGGTCCACGTTTTGACCCATATCTGGAGACCGGACCTAGGAATCACAATGAGTACTATTCTATGTAAATTCTCTGCTCAGTACCTTTCATTTGATACCAATATCGTCCAAAAATATTCAGGGGAAAGCCGGATCCACGTTTTGACCTTTTGACCTATATCACGGGAACCGACTTCCGGATTTGAAAAAAATATGTATATAAACCATCTAGGGCAAGGTACTAAGCTGGTGTGTAAATTTGGTCAAAATCCCTCCACGCGTTTGGGCGAAAGCCGGCGACAAAGAAATGGGCTTGATTTTTATATATATATACATTATATAAACATAAATAAACATAAAAATTTATACGTGGCTTTTTGAACAAAAACTTTATTTTGCATCAATTTTGTGTGTGTTTATTTTAATATAGAGAAAATACGGCGTAGGGAAATTTGTAGGGAAAAATTTTGTTAGCGTAGGGAAAAGTAGTGATTTTTTTGGCATGCCGTAGGGAATTTTGGTCCAAGAATATTGGCATCACTGATTGTATCAAAACGGCATCACTGATTAGCACAATCAATCAGCGTGTTGTTTTGTGGGTAAAGCGCTAAGGGTCTGGTTATGGTTACAATCTTGCTGGTCGAGCACCGTGAAATTGTTGTTGTGCACTCCGACGGTGAGAGAATTTTCGGACTCTCACATCCAGCACATTTGCTGTGTGAAACAGGCAGCCAGCAGTCGAGGTTTCGGGGGTAATAATGTGTTATGTTGTGTATCTGTTCAGTAATAATCATGTGTTATGTTGTGTATGTGCGCTCCAATCATCAATGCAAGCATAACCACCTCTCACCAATCACGAAATGTTTCCGATTTTGATTGGCAATGTTGATTGGTACCATAACCACAGCAAAAGCAGAATCAGTACTTCTCCGTCATGACGTACGTCGTTTTCGACCACTGTAGAACTGTAGGCAAGCTTTGAGATGGGATTTTGGGATATTCACCTCCCAAATGAACATCGACAGAAGAGGGTTGCCAGCACAGCGAAAATATGTGAGATAAATATTTTAAGGTCGTGGTAGAATGGTGCTATATTTTAATAATATAGAAAAAAACATATGTGTATTCATTTGCATAATTAGAAAATTCTCCTTGACCTCACTACT
The DNA here is from genome assembly GCA_960531455.1 of Urophora cardui. Classification (NCBI taxonomy): domain Eukaryota; kingdom Metazoa; phylum Arthropoda; class Insecta; order Diptera; family Tephritidae; genus Urophora; species Urophora cardui. Next base: position 82,636,732 of record OY482674.1, read on the forward strand.
TTATTGCAAATACGACAGTTTTCTTGTTTTTTTTTTTGTTTTCAAGTTCTAAAGTTTTTTAGAGCAACTGATATGCAACTCTGATGTGTGGTGTGATGTAATGTCCGCTATATTCACCTCCAGAAAGGACAATCATTTTTTCTTTTTCACCTAACCTTGCCTACAGGCAGTGATGCCACTAACATATTTTTTCTCGTACCAAAAAACGTACCAAATTGCTTTTGAGGGTACCAAACAGATTTTTTCGTGGCAACAGTCGTACTAGACAAATAGTTTTTTTTATTTATTATTTTTTAATGGAAAATTAACTTCAATATATCACACCCAAGGCTAATTTATAGAAGGTTACTAAACAGCTGATTGCTAACTTTTTTCTACTTTTTTTTATTCATATTGTGGTGCTTATGTCAAACTTATGCCAATTTTGATCTTGACGCAATATGATTTCTACAATGGCGGGCTATGATTTTGACAGAAGCATCACAGAATACACCAACAATTTACGTGGAGTGTGTATGTATGTATGTACGTATGCCATACTGCGAAAATCGTCTACAATTGAACCATGATCGCACCCTGAATCATAAATTGACACAGCTCAAAATTCAAAAATTTTCAGGAGCCAAAAAACTTTTTTCTTTACAAGCAATGATGTTGAAAAGGCTAAGTATAATTGCTATTTTTCAGTCAAAAGGGACATCGATTGAAAAGTTTTTTTTTGGCAACTGCTAGAGATATGTTCTATGTACCGGTTTATGATAAAAAAAACTGATTTCAAAAAATTTTGAGTTGTGCCACTTAATGATTTAGGGTGCGATATTAACTTTAACAAAAAGAAAGAAGAGTATTTAAAAATTAAAGAAAACAAACCAAAAATTAATAAAATTATCGCGTTTTAAATTAAGTAATTTAACTTTTTATATCTCCATCAGTATATTTTCATTTAAAACTTGCTTGATACTTGTACATTTATTGAGCACTGATCAGGGCTCACTAACAGCGGCTGTAGCATCCCATCAGCTGAGTTTTTTCTTCGCTAGGAGCAAGCGCCACAGCGCACAAAGGTCAAACTGAGTTACCTTATTCCTTCCATACAATTTGTTTGCTAATTTTGACAACTAGGTACTTGCCAAAAAGCTCTAACAAAATACACGGTAATTGTTGGTGGCATAATGCTACGACCGGTATAGTTGGGTCATGCTAGTGATCAAGAATTGTATCGATTTCATAACATCTACGGCTTGGGATACCTATCGCGTGTTGGCGATGTAATTAATCAACATAATTAGCCACTCTGCACACGGAGCGTACTGCTTTAGACGCGTATTAGATACTACAGACGAAAGCTGTACGCTTTGATGTCGCGCACGTATATTTCAATGGAGGGCTGCACACGAGTCGTCAGCTTCATGCATTCGTCAAAGTATGCTGGCTACATGTCGCTTGGCGTAAAGCAGTGCTGGTAGCTAGGCGTACTACGCTTAGAAAACAGGAAGAAGAAGATGTTTGTTTACATTTTTCCACTTGGTGGAATTTATGAAAGCAGTAAAATTTGTGCAAAAAATCGGAAAAAATGAGTGTATAATGAAAGAAAATGGAAGATTCCGTAAAATTTTTCATCATTTCTATTTAAAGCTTCGAAATTTAAAGCAAATACCGTATTATTAATTTGTTTGTTTGTTTTGTGCAGCGAAGTTTCATGTCGCTTCGTGTGCAGATCTTGAGGCGTAGAGAAATCGACGCTACATGAAATGTCTCGTACGCGTCTATGACGATACGCCTCGTGTGCAGAGTGCCTTACTGTTCTTTTAGTGGTCGAACAAAAATAATATATGGAAAAATAAAAAATAGATGGAAATAAATATTGTTTTCCCAAACCGTTGCTTTTAAGGAAAAAGTACCAAAATCAAAAGCAACGTACCAACGTACCAAATCATTTTCAAAGTACCAGTTTCGGTACGTATTAAATTAATACTAATATTTAATTTTAAGTTGGTTACAAAACACAGTTCTGCACAGTTTAGTACAAAAACGAGTTATCGAACGCAATTTTCTGCACTAGAGTTCTCTAATGCCTTCACCGGACACATCTTATATTCCTGACGTACGGCAAAATAGAAAATTGGCAAAGTATGCCGGATCCGGCGACTGATACGTTGCCAATCAGGATCCACCAATACAGGTCGGCTCTTCAGATCAGCTGACTTCTTCTTTTTCTTCAACAGCTATCCAATTTCTCTGCTTCTGCATATTCTATACATACATTCGTGTTTACTATTGGTCAAATTCTTCGTTCTCTGAGTTTCTCCATCATTCGCTCGTGAGCTGAATGTCAAATTATTTCGTTCTCCTTTCAGTTTTGACATTCCGTTTGACATTCAGCTCACGGCATGTTTGTGTGTATGTACCATGGACCGACCTGGTAATTGGATCATGTTGCCAATGTAGTGTTGCACGAGCAAAACATACACAGTCTACTCAGCAGGTAGTTTCTTCCATAGTGTATATATCCGTACACAATGGTTTCTTCCTTGTCCGCACTGTAGAACTGTAGGCAAGCTTTGAGATGGGATTTTGGGAAATTCACCTCCCAAATTGACGTAGACGAAATAGGGTTGCCGGCGCAGACTTTTTGGCCTAATCGGGGTTGTGTGCGGCGAAAATATGTGTGAAAATATTTTACGATCGTGGAAGATTTTTATAATATAGAACAAAACATATATTACTTGCAGAGAGAACTGCAGTTGTTTGAGTGCTGAATGTATGAATATTAATTGTTAAGAAAGGTAATTTGTAATGGATTTTAGTTATTTGCATTAAACATGACTTCAATTTATACCAAACTACGCTCTTTAAAACAGTTTAAAGAAGTTTTTATGAGTGATCAACGAAAATATCTAAAGTTAACAGCTAGTTTTAGAGTAAAAAAGTCGTATCTGAATTTAAAAGAAGCTTCAGTGCGATATATTTATGGGATGGGAAAAATACTATGATTATTAAATATAGTAGAAATATTTTCGATAAATTATCCCGCGAACAACAAAAAACAGTACTATTCACCAATTATATTAATAATTCCGGTGTTTCCTATTGTTCTATATATCTAACTAAAAAACACGTTCTCAGTTGAAAATTTATTTATTGCAATACTTTGAATAGATAATCCATAAAGTTGTTACAACATGTTAATGTTTTTTCTACCTGGGTGCATTGAAGAAGTATAAACGAAAAATTTTTAATTCTAGTATAAAACCCAATGCATTCCTATTAAGATTTCCAACGATGCTAAATAGACCTAGGAAGGTGTTTGTGTGCTTAATTTACCCGAGTTTAAAACAAGCATAAAGGAAATTTGCCTCTAATGTGAAATCTGAGCTAATATCAGGCTGGGTTTTTAATAGACTGAAACCAGTTACGGAAGCAATTTATAAAACTGTACGAGGTTGTTTGGCATTCTAATTTACTGGTTTGGGAATTAAAATTGTCCGGTTCTTAATAAACACAGCCGTAAAAGAAATAATTTTCTCGATAGCAATGATATACATTTTTACAATTGCTAAAAAGTAATTTACGTAATTTTTTCAAGCTTCTGACTGCCTTCAATGCTCGAACTTTCTTCGTCAGCGACATTACACAAACGAAAAGCGTGCTGTCAAATATCCAAGGTTCAATAATAAAGGTTTTCGCATCTGAACATACGTACATACATACATACACACTCGATGTAAATTGTTTGTGTATTCTGTGGTGCTTCTGTCAAAATCATAGTTCGCCTTTGTAGATATCACATGGCGTCATGCTCAAAATTGACATAAGCACCACAATATAAATAAAAAAAAGTAGAAAAAAGTTAATAATCAGCTGTTTAGTAAGTTAACCTGCATAAATTAGCCTCACAAATACCCAGTTAAACAAAATGTCTCCTGCTTCCGCGAAAATACAACCCTGTAGCCGGCTTCTAGCATGGTGAATATGTGAATATATGTACGTATACATACATATATACAAATGTGCGTGTTTATACAAGTGCCTTTTGCGATTTTGTTTGGTAAATTTTACACCTTACAAACATCTCCGGTCGACGGAACTTTTGGATTTAGAATCAGGAGGGCCTCCTCCACAACCCCCAATAACTGTTTTTTTCAACGCGAGGTAGAATGTTGTAAAATTTTCCCATTAATTTCATAGAAAATTACGCGATATGGATGTATGTATATAACGAACTAATTTCATTTATTTACGAACTACATGGAATTTTGCAGGATATATGGTGTGGATGATAATTCATCGAATTTTAACACTTTCAACTATTAGGTATCAAATTACAATATTGAAGTTCTCCAGAAAGATAATTCTGCCGGCTGAGGGTTATGATCCTTTCAAATAAAATATGCATATATGTATATACATATGTATAATAAAGTAGGTTTGCCATGACGTAAGGAGGTAGCTTGAGTTGAATGAATAGATAAACTTGATATGCTCCAAAATACCGTAATAAAAAACCTAGCTTCGAGTCTGTTGGTCCGAATAATGTTAGGAGCAGCCACCAGCTTTTGTTGCATTATCGCCTGACATGAGATCTGTGTAAACTCCGCGCTATAATTTAAAACGTATAAAATAATTTTATATTAGTTTTTACTACTTAAATTAAAGTTTTCCTCATTTCATCAATTCGCTTAATCAGTTTGTTATTGTTTTTAATCTCCCCACAGCACGATTATATTTGCGTGTGTATTTGTGCGAAAACTAGAAATATGCAGAGGTGCATTACAATGGTACAACATTATCACTACTTTTTTTCATATTTGCTTCTTATTTCAGTATGGAAAAACCTTATTTCATCCACTTTTAATATTCCCTAATCAGCACGTATCAATTCTACACTAATTCATTACACATACGACAGGTTTTTTTTTGTTTTTTTTTTTTTTGTTTTCAAGTTCTAAAGTTTTTAGTCCAATTCAAATACAACCCTGTTATCAACTGCTATATTCACCACCGCTATATTCACCCCCAGAATTACTTCCACTTTTTCTTTTTCACCTAACCTTGCCTACAGTTCTACAGTGCTTGTCCCAAAGATGACTTGATACGAAACTCTTTCTTGCTCTCCCAATTTCGCGATTTTCCCAGGGGTTTTATTTGGCTTTGTTGCCAGCATCAACACAACATAAAACCCCGCCGATCAGCTGTTGTGCAAATTGCTGGTGCCAGAAGGGAAAACACGCCAAAATAAATTAGCGCATTTGGTGGATTTAGATTTTTTGTTTTGTGTGTTAAATTTTGTTGAAATAATAAAGAATCAAGAAAAATACCGATGTAATTGTATTGCTTGTGTTTACTATGGAGTGCAGTTTATTGTTTCAACTGAAAAAATTGTGTTTCAGTTAAAATTATAAAAAATATGTTAATGAGATGGAACGCGGGCAGCGGTTCTTCAGTAGATTTATATATATGTATATCCGGTTAAAAATTATTATATTTCAGTTCTAATATATTCACATTTTAATAGAATTGCAAAATAGAGTAAAATATTTCTTAAAAAATACCACCCAACTACATGTATTTTCGTCCACCACTTTTTGTACGTTTTTCTTAATTTGTCTGAGATTGGGTTTCGAACACGAATATTCGGAATGTGGGAAAATCATACTATTATGTGTATCACTTGTGGTTATATCCTTATCATAATTTGGTATAAACAAATTTTATTATTGCTATAGTCTTCAATAACATAAGGAAGCCGAAAAATTCCCAGAAATAATATGTAAAATACCCATTTTCAGTTTTCGAACAGAGTGGTACCAATGAAAAATGTTATAAAAAATGCGCATTTTGACAGCGCTCTCACGAAATGAAGAGTTTCGTATCTAGTTATCTATGGCTTGTCCGTCATGACGTAGAAGTACTGATTCTGCTTAGCGCTTAATTCTCCAAATTTGGGGAATTTTTTAATATTTGGGTAATTTTTGGGGAGTGCTATGATTTGGGGAATTTTGGGGAATTCGCCTTTTAATAGTTTTATATGAATAATAATACCTATAAAAAAATAATTATTTTCATGAGTTTCTATTACATTCGCATTGTGTGAAAGTGTACATGAGTTTTTGCAGCATTTATTTAATCCTGAATTATCGGCTGGTCGAACATGTACAAGCAAATTTCATAAGCCCATTAAAGTAAGAAGTTAGCTAGGAAAAAAATAAGCAAGTTTATACCTTTCATGAACATGAAATGGTATTATAACATTGATCCAAAACAGGTTTTTCGAAAGTTCCAGAAGGAGAAAAATATATACCGATATTATCAGAATCATGAGCTAGTTCCTCAGTTATTAAGATACGCTGATCATTTGTCGGAATCGGCCAAATTGGACCATTATAGCATATAGCTCCCCTACAACCAACCATATATTTTGGGGTAAAACTTCTCCACTTAAATTGCTAAGATCATTACAATATTTTTTTATAAATATTTGCATAAATAACTTATAGAATTGGAGGTACCTATTAATTAAAGAAAATCGGACTATTTAATGTTTCATTTCTCTCTTACTTGTTTTATGTTTCTTTATAACTTTTTTTAATCACACATATTCATACATATATGCACATAAATTTAAAAATACAAATCGTTATAAAGTCAAATAAATTTGAAATTATTTGTTTATTGGAAATCTCTTGATAACATTACCCGACAAAAAAATATCCTCGACATTTGATTCCTATGTATTCCTGCTGATTCCAAATATGTAATCAAATAGTTCAAAAGTAGAGCAGTTTTAGAGATATTTTGAAATTTCAGTTTTCGCGCTAAGAAGAAAAGGAGGATTACTAATCTGTCTATATCTCCGCCATTACCGTCTTGAATTTTATGTTATTTCATTTCATTTTGAGAGGATGAAATACCCTTTCCAATTCCACATAAAATCGACGTTAAAGTGACGGAATTATGGCGGACAAAAGATTTGTTTTTATGCAAAAAATTAGTTAAATACAAGAAGTATAAAATGTCGAAGATATCAAAATTTTTGAAATTTGGTCGGGTAGTGTAATTTGAAAATTTATATGGGGAATTTTGGGCAATTATGGGCCTTTTCACATTACTCGGCACGACATCGGATCGACATTTTTTGCTCGGTATTTTCAGCTTACCGAAACGATTCCGCGTTGCTGTGTTTTACACACTTATGGGAATACTTTCGGTGCGTAATCGGCAGAAAATAGGAAAACAAACATCGAAATTTGCAAAACAAAATTTTTAACTTCAACAAATCACTCAATAATAACAATAATGTCTTCTAGCGAAAACGAAGACATTATAACTTGCTACATTTATAGCCGAAACGAGTTTTTTACTGACTTTGTTCTTCTTCTTTTATCACGCCGCAAAAATGTATGCAGTAATTCCTCAAATTTTACTGACCGGTCTTACCGCGTTGCGGTATACCGAATTTAATCCGCTCCGATTTCATGTATGCAACACTAATAGCCCCGACACATAGCATACGTCAATCCGTGTACGTCGACGTATGTGACTGACAGCTCACGTACTTGACGGAGAGGTCGCCACATAGGAAACGTTGACGGATATACATAAATCAGCTGTTTGATTAACCTTTAACTACAGAGGTGGTGGCAAAAATTTAACTCTTTAGAATATTTTGTAATTTCTCTTTTAAGTTGCCCTCTTGAAATTCAGTTTTCAGTAACTTCACATCTCCTGATAATTATTGACCATTTTGGTTTTATGGAGGAATGTTTTACAAATGAGAAAAAACTCGAAAAGCAAATTGGAAAAAAAGCAAAAATTCAAGAGTAGCTAAAGGTTAACAATCAAAAGCAATCAGCTGACATAGCGACGGATTAACGTATGCCAAAAGTTGAGTGTTGGGCAACTTTGGTACGTTGCGGCGACGGATCCGTCGTACTTGTACCGATGTGCATTGAAATGCCCACAGTTTACTGAGCTGTCAGTCACATACGTCGACGTAGACGGATTGACGTATGCTATGTGACGGGCCTATAATGTGAAAGTGCCAATTGAAATACATGTGGTCGGTAAGGTTTCGGTATACTTTCGGCAAAAACCAAAAATGTCGATCCGATACCGCACCGAGTAATGTGAAAGCGCTCTATGGGTAATTTCAATATTTTTTTTGGGTAATCTCAAGAATTTAAAACGGCAACGCTGCAATCAATTCCGCGCTTTTGGTGTTGTTCGCTCACAGTGAGATTAGTTTTTGTCAGAAAAGTGACGGCAAAGATAACTAGATACGAATCTCTACATTTCGTGAGAGCGCTGTTAAAATGCGCATTTTTTATAACATTTTTCATTGGTGCCACTCTGTTCGAAAACTGAAAATGGGTATTTTACATATTAATTCTGGGAATTATTCGGCTTCCTTATGTTATTGAAGACTAGCAATAATAAAATTTTGTTTATACCAAATTAATATAAGGATATAACCACAAAAGTGATACACAGGATAGTATGACTTTCACACATTCTGAATAATCGTGTTCGAAACCCAATCTCAGACAAATTAAGAATATCGCACAAAAAGTGGTGAACGATAATACATGTAGTTGGGTGGTATTTTTTAAGGGCATAAGTAAAGGATACCGTCCGGTGAGCTACAAAAAAAAGAAAAAGTGGGCGTGGTCCGCCTTTTTGTCCTGAGTTCAGTGATATACTTCTTTTTTGGCGCAAACGATTTTTTAGGGAGTTAGAGGGGGATGAAGTTAAAAAAAAACTTTTTTTTTAAAAAGCCCATATCTTCCAAAATATTCACTCAATTTTTAAAATTAAGGTATCATTGGAAAGCTTATTTAAAGGCCTTTCATATGACGTATAAAAATTTTCGTAAATTCCTTACAAATTTTGTTAAAAAAACAAAAAACTCAAATTTTTGTATTTTTTTAGGGAAAAACTGTGATTTTTTTTTTGTTATTAAGTATATTAAAAATTATATTCATTTAAAATAGCATAAAAATATCTTTCATTTCATATACTTCATTTCATATTTCAAGACTTCTATATAATTAGCTATCGTGAAATGAAAAGATGTTTTAGTAGTTTTAGGTATACAGAGAACCATGAAAAAAGTTGTACAGTAGGCTTTTCTCACACACAAAGGGTGTACTACGCAGAAGGACATCACCGTGGCGGTAGCCACGGTTAGGGCACACGTCCGGACGGATGGCGTAGCCCAGGGTTATTTTTTATAAGCGCGGCCGAAGGCAGCCAACGCAGAAAAGTGTTCTGCGCAAAAGCACTGTGGACCGGGCCATAGATATCACTCCGGAAAGAGAATTCTGGCGGCTGAGGGTTATTTTTTTATAAGCGCGGCCGAAGGCCCCAACGCAAAATCTGTTCTCCGCAAAAGTTTTTTCTTTATCTATCGTATTTATATGGAGAGTTACTAAACTTTAACCATAAATTCCTCGAAAACGAGGTACGTCCGGCGCCTAAATTTTACGGATTCAGAACACCCTTCCCCTCCCCTACCCCCCGGTAGAAGTCGTTTTTTTGGGGGCGTGTGACATTATTGGAAAGTTTCCCCATAGATGCTATTGCGGAAGTAGAATTCTGCCGGCTGAGGGTTATTTTTTTAAAGCGCGGCCGAAGGCCGCCAATGCTATTCGGGGTTCTGTATAAAAGTACTGTTGTCCGCGCTATAGATGCTTTCTTGATATTATACATAACTAACAAGAATTGTTTTGCACGTTTTTAACAAAATTCTCGTAACAAATTATATATCAAATGAAAGGTAATTTAACGTTCTTTTTAATGTAAATAACTTTGTATAGTGTTAATAAGGTCATTTCAACAAAAAAAAAAAGAAAAAACAAAAAAAAATTACCAAAATTAAAGTTTTTTTCTTTTTTACAAAATTTGTGTGGAATTTGGGGAAATATTTATGTATTATATGAAAGGCATTTAAGTAAGCTTTCCAACGATGCCTTAATTTTAAAAATTGAGTGAATATTATGGAAGATATTGGCCTTTTAAAAAAAGGGTTTTTTAAACTTCATCCCCCTCTAGCTCCCTCAAAAATCGTTTGCGCCAAAAAAGAAGTATATCTCTGAAATCAGGCCAAAAAGGCGGACCACGCCCACTTTTGTTTTTTTTTTAGCTCACCGGACGGTATTCTTTACTTGTTCCTTTTTTAAGAAATGTTTTACTCTATTTTGCAATTCTATTAAAATGTGAATATATTAGAATTGAAATATAATAATTTTTAACAGGATATATATATAATCTACTGAAGAACGCTGCCCGCGTTCCATCTCATTAACATATTTTTTATAATTTTAACTGAAACACAATTTTTTCCAGTTAAAACAATAAACTTCACTGAATATTACACACAAGCAATACAATTACCTCTGTATTTTTTATAATTCTTTATTATTTCAACAAAATTGGGCACATAAAACGAAACATTAAAATCCACCGAAAGTGACAATTTATTTTGGCGCGTTTTCCTTTCTGGCACCTGCAATTTGCACAAACAGCTGATCGGCCGGGTTTTATGTTGTGTTGATGCTGGCAACAAAGCCACATTAGACCCGTGGGAAAATCGTAAAAGTGAGAGAGTAAAAAAGAGTTTCGTATCAAGTCATCTTTGGTGACGGAATGAACCATTTCTTTAACCAAACTACAAAAATTCGATGGTCTTATTTAATTATATATGTGATGCAGGGTGGATTCTCCATATCATACATTGCAACCGAAATAATTTTTTATCTCAAACTATGACAAAAAATGTAATTATAATAATTCATCTCACTTGTTGGCCTTTTTAAGGTAGGGCACAGGGATGCCACTAAGAAATTTTTTTCCTACAAAAACTTACCAAAATGGCTTCGAGCCTACCATTTTTTTTTAATGTGAGATTTAACCATATTCAACAAATTCATTTAGGGTAACTGTGCCAGTAACCGACCACCCTGCAGTAACCGGACACTTTTGTTTTTTTACCGCTTAAAATAAAAAAAAAACTGTGTATTTTTTTTTTTTTTTGATTTTGAAAACTTTAGTATTAAATTTAATATTATTTGTACAAATTTCAATTAAAAACTTTAGTTGTCGTTAAATGATAAGTATTCAGACAAGGTTGGATTGGGTATTAATGGCTGGCACCGCTCGTCCAGTGCGGAGGAAATTAGAATTTACATTTTGTGGAATAATATTTGAGGAATAATGAGGGCAAGTAACTGATCCTGAAGGAAACGTAAGAAGATTTATCGAGGAAAATAGCGGACATTGTTTCCACTTGGTACAGCAAACAAATTTACTACCTAGGCAGGCCTGTTGTCATACCACATGGAGCTATTTATTACACACCATGTAGATGAGCAACCTTGTTTGCTTCATATAGCGTAAAATGTCAGATGCCTTTCGGTTTTCAATCTCCTCCAGTTGTATCTGTGGGGGCAAGTGTACTTGAAGCTCAAAGAAAACTTGTCTATTTAGAAGACTTTTGCGACAAAACTCTACTGAGAAGACACGTTTTCTCAACAGTGTTGTAGCAAAGTGACCAAATGTACCAAATCAGTGATGTTAGTTGAACAAAGGCAAAAACCTACCAAAATTCAAATCGTTCTACCAACCTACCAAAAGGAATAAAACCTACCAGTTTTGGTAGGAAAAGCCCAAAAGTGGCATCCCTGGTAGGGCATTCTAATTTTAAGGTAGGGCATTGCCCCACAAAGCCCCCCTAGCTACGGGCCTGCGCACGTCGTTATTTAATCATTCGCATTGCCTTTCACATACAATAGATATTAAAGTGACAGCTCCATCCGTTGCGTTACGGCTATTATAACCAGAGAGTATGGTTAGTGGATCCAAGATCTGCCTTGGACAATGCCACTAACCTTCCAATTTCTTGCACAACGCGACAAAATCGTTTGATCTTCATCCAACCGTCTGTCCAACTTGTACAACAGGCCCACTAATGTGACGATTTGTTGTAGAACGAGCCAAGTCGTACGATAAATTGAATGGTTAAGGTCCCCACAAACAGAAGCGATACGATACAGCCCACATATGAAAAATCGTATCGCGTCATGCACAATTGCATATGTGGGCTGTATCGTATCGCTTCTGTTTGTGGGGACCCTAAAGCTCATGATGAAATAATAAAATGGTGGACGCAGCAGAGGACAGCCATTTTGTTTTTGGAATAGTAAGCTGTCCTTGTTTGTATCATGCATATGTATGCCTTTTGGGATCCCCATACCACCATAAAAAAATATTTTTTACTAGCCCGGGTATGCTTGTGTAAAATTTCACCAACCAAAAATTCATTTACGTTCTAAATTACGCTGGAAGGATGGATGGATGCGCGGGTGCGTTTGATTGTGTGTGTGTGAGGTGAATTTTGCATGTTTGGCTGCATTATAGTGCAACTCTAATGAACCGTATGCAGATGCGTATGCGTGTGCGTGTCACTGACAGCCGTGTTGCATACCTGTGTTTAAATGAGGCAAACTCCAGTGGCACGGATGTAAATGCACCACACGCATAGAAAATTCGAAGATGATTTCGAACACGCATTCGAATGCAGCTAAGTTGAAAATTTTCTACTTCTATGCGTTTTCTATGCGTTTCGCAGCCAATATTAATTTGGTTGCTACATCGGTATACATATTTAATCGTAAAGACTTTTGATTTCAAGTTTAGCTTTGCATTGCATATCAATCATACAATTTCAAACTCGCTCGCTATGCTTGCCTTTGTTAGGAGAAACTCTTCTAACTTCGGTGACCCATACACTCGTAAATTGCTATTTTCGGCCTTTGTGAGGCCTAAACTTGAGTGTGCTGCCTTTATTTGGCGCCCCTACCACGCGATTCATATAAATAGATTGGAACGGGTACAGAAAATTTTTCTCCGATTTGCTTTATATAATTTAAATTTCTCGCATCCGATTCCGTCCTATGAATCGCGTTGCCGTTTGATTGGTCTTCCGTCTTTATGCAATAGACGAACTCTCTTAGCCATATCTTTCATTTCAGATGTAGCAACGGGTAGGATTGACTGCCCTTCTCTGCTTGAAAGGTTGCCGTTCAATATTCCAAATAGAAACCTTCGCCGGTTTGACGTATTTCGTATTAGCTTATGCAAAACAATCTACACCGCTAATGCTCCTGTCAATAGAGCACTTTCAGAGTATAACTTCTTCGCAATTTCTTTAGACTTGGATTTATGTGAATCAAAATTTGTTCTAAAAACCAAATTAAATCACTACTTTCTTTGTAGACATCTTCCTTAGTTGATCTCAATTTTATATATTTTAAGTGTCTTACTAGTTATATATGTATAATAATTTTATTTCTACTTCTTACTCTTTGTCAACTAGTCTGTAAGACAATTTTGTTATAGACTTGAAACAAATAAATAAATAAATAAATAAATTGATTTAAAGTGAAGTAGTGAAAATTTGTTTGCCAGCAGAAATGTTAATTAAAAGGTGTTTTAAATATATTTAGAAATGGTTAATATTAATTATATGTTAATTACTATCTGCATGTCCATGTACATAGTATGAATTTAAATTACATATACATATGTAGTTACCCGTGTAAAAATACATAATTGAAACTTAAATAAGTTTAACTGTGAAAAAATATTTAAGTGATATGAGTACTCTTTTGAATGGGGAGTTTTCGCCTTGGTATAACAGAACACCAGATTTCAGAGGTTGTGCATATATGTACATACATATTTGTATTAACCAAAATTTATAGTCTGATATTTTAAGGCAAAGCAACTGTAATTCTTACAATACATAAAAATCAATGGATAGCAATTTGGCAATGTGGCCGCTGTGGCGCAATGGGTAGAGCACTCGCCTGCTATACCAGAGGCCTCGGGTTCTACCCCAGTCCGGACAAACACCAAAAAAATTTGTCTAATTAATTAAAAACCAATTATTGGGTTTTTAGAAATACCGGTAACCTTTCGGCAGTGGGCGGCTTACCCTCCGAGTGTATTTCTTCCATGAAAAAGCTTCTCACAAAAAATGCATTCGCCGTTCGGGGCCGGCATAAAACTGTAGGTCCACCCAATTAGCAAAAACAAAAGGAGCACTTCTCGAATTGGGAGAGAAGCTCGGTCATTAAACTCGTCAGAGTTATAATAGCGCCAGTGTATTATATTATTATTAATTTGGAACTGATCCACTTCACGGGTTTTCATCAAATTAAAGAAACACTAACTCCCCTTTCCAAAAACAAATCACGTACTCGAATGTTACTTTTTTTTTAATAATTTTAAAGTATTCCTTATATACGGCAATAACACTTCCTAACATAATTAATATCAATTCTAAATCGGCATCCATTATACATTTTATTAAATCTTTCGCGAATTGGTAAAATATGTATTTTCAAAAATAACAATGGCGGGAATTGTATATATGTATGTAGTGTAATTGATAGACGCAACCATGCGCATACACTGGAGCAGCCAGGGCCGCACGCAAGAAAACGTTTAGATGCGCATACGCACACGCATTCGCATACGGTGCATTAGAGTTGGACTATTACCCGAATAAGCGATACGAGTAATAGTCCAACTCTAATAGTGCAACTCTAATGAACCGTATGCAGATGCGTATGCGTGTGCGTGTCACTGACAGCCGTGTTGCATACCTGTGTTTAAATGAGGCAAACTCCAGTGGCACGGATGTAAATGCACCACACGCATAGAAAATTCGAAGATGATTTCGAACACGCATTCGAATGCAGCTAAGTTGAAAATTTTCTACTTCTATGCGCTTTCTATGCGTTTCGCAGCCAATATTAATTTGGTTGCTACATCGGTATACATATTTAATCGTAAAAACTTCGTTAAATTGATTTAAAGTGAAGTAGTGAAAATTTTTTTGCCAGCAGAAATGTTAATTAAAAGGTGTTTTAATTATATTTAGAAATGGTTAATATTAATTATATGTTAATTACTATCTGCATATCCATGTACATAGTACATGAATTTAAATTACATATACATATGTAGTTACCCGTGTAAAAATACATAATTGAAACTTAAATAAGTTTAACTGTGAAAAAATATTTAAGTGAAATGAGTACTCTTTTGAATAGGGAGTTTTCGCCTTGGTATAACAGAACACCAGATTTCAGAGGTTGTGCATATATGTACATACATATTTGTATTAACCAAAATTTTTAGTCTGATATTTTAAGGCAAAGCAACTGTAATTCTTACAATACATAAAAATCAACGGATAGCAATTTGGCCGCTGTAGTGCAATGGATAGAGCACTCGCCTGCTATACCAGAAGTCTCGGGTTCTAACCCCAGTCCGGACAAACACCAAAAAAATTTGTCTAATTAATTAAAAACCAATTATTGGGTTTTTAGAAATACCGGTAACCTTTCGGCAGTGGGCGGCTTACCCTCCGAGTGTATTTCTGCCATGAAAAAGCTTCTCACAAAAAATGCATTCGCCGTTCGGAGCCGGCATAAAACTGTAGGTCCACCCAATTAGCAAAAACAAAAGGAGCACTTCTCGAATTGGGAGAGAAGCTCGGTCATTAAACTCGTCAGAGTTATAATAGCGCCAGTGTATTATTGTTATTATTATTATTATATTATTATTAATTTGGAACTGATCCACTTCACGGGTTTTCATCAAATTAAAGAAACACTAACTTCCCTTTCCAAAAACAAGTCACGTACCCGAATGTTACTTTTTTTAATAATTTTAAAGTATTCCGTATATACGGCAATAACACTTCCTATCATAATATCAATTCTAAATCATCATCCATTATACATTTTATTGAATCTTTCGCGAATTGGTAAAATATGTATTTTCAAAAATAACAATGGCGG
This sequence comes from Urophora cardui, assembly GCA_960531455.1. NCBI lineage: Eukaryota > Metazoa > Arthropoda > Insecta > Diptera > Tephritidae > Urophora > Urophora cardui. Next base: position 82,652,601 of record OY482674.1, read on the forward strand.
GAATTGTATATATCGTCGTTGAAGATGCATTTTTGCGTAAGAGGTATTAAATTACATACCTCTTACGCAAAAATGCATCTTCAACGACGATATGTATGTATGTAGTGTAATTGACAGACGCAACCATGCGCATACACTGGAGCAGCCAGGGCCGCACGCAAGAAAACGTTTAGATGCGCATACGCACACGCATTCGCATACGGTGCATTAGAGTTGGACTATAAAGAAGAAGTCCGCAAGAAAAATTATATTGCGTACTGGCTTCCCTTTATAACACGGAATACAAAGCTATCCATCCCTTTGGGTTTCATAACTTTTTTATTTCAGTAATTTAAATCCAGTGGCGTAGCTAGAGAATTTTTCGGGGGGGGGGGGGGGGTGGTCACAGCCAATGTAAAAAATTTACCAAAATTAAAATTATCAAAAAAACTACAATTATTTTTACAAATGAAAAAATCGCTAGCTTAGAATGCAAATTGTGTTAGTCCTTTTTTAAAACTTTGTAGGAGAGACAAAAAACAAAAAAGAAAAAAAAATTCGAAATGAAAAAAAATTTCTGTTCATATAAATATTTTGGACTTACACATTTTTTTCGCTTTTTGGACTTACACAATTTGCGTATCACTGAATAACAACGAGTAGAAATATGACAAGTATCTCAGACTTGTTTAGCGCGGTGCGTATGTGATTTTTCTAGCATTCTACATAAAAATACACTTATTAATAAAAGTGGACTTACACAGTTTGCACTCTAAGCTAGCGAAATGTAATTTTTTCAGACTATGATTTAACATTTTAGTACACAAATATATCTTATAATACATATATCAAACTCTTAAGGCCCTTGGCCACTTAAAATCTGGAATGTTAAGAAGTGTATACATATGTGTGAGTGTCGGGTGATTGACGCAAATATCTAAAAGATTTGATTCTCATCAACGCGAGCCCGAACAAGAACGTGTAGCACGACGACTGCGCATTGCACTAACACACACAAAAAAACTCACACATACACACTGCTTGACATGCCAGATTGTCAGTTGCGAAGGGACTTCAACTATACTTCAAAAGTAAGTCTCATATCTCTTCTGGAAATCTACGCGCATAGGTAGATTTTCAAGTTTTATGCGCCCAAAATTGAATTTTGTAAAATTGTTACAATTACAGAAAAAAAACATACCCACATATTGGAAATAGAATGGGGAACAATAATTCATCACTTTTTTTCCGACCCCATACTCTGCACTTGCCCCAGATGGTCGTAACTTAGCATATCTGAAGTTAATTTTTTTTGTTTTTTTCTTACATATTTTTAAGTGCTAGTTTCAACTTGAATATTTATTATTTAAGGCTGGTATCGACCTCTCAAGAAACAGCTCAAGAAATTTTTGCTTTATTTCTTGAGTAAAAAATAGTAGTAGGCAAGAAATTTTGACGTTTAGTAATCCACCGTGAATACCAGGTGAAATGAAGAAGAGCATCAAAAACGTAAACATCTAACTACGAACATAAGAAAAAACCGTAAAAATTTTGGAAAATGGGCGTGGCACCGCCTCTTTTTAGAAGCAGGAATATACGAGATTTCTTAGCCTATAACTCGACAAATAATTTATATATAATGACGAAACTTGGTGTGTACACTTTTATAACTTGTGGTAATACATGTTCAAAATTTTAGAGAAACCGGTTGACGGCCACGCCCACTTTTATATATGGGTCTTATAAAGTGACCTAATAAAAACATTTTAAGCGATATCTTTGTCAAATGTAAAGATAATTCATTGAAATTTTGTGGTATGATTTCTACAATAGACCGGAAACTAAAAATAGGAAAATTTTGGAAAATGGGCGTGGCACCGCCTCCTTTTAGACAAAGGAATCTACGAGATTTCGGAGCCCATAACTCGACAAAAAATTGATATATTATGACGAAACTTGGTTTATACACTTTTATAACTTGTCTTAATAGACACGCAAAAATTTATTAAAATCGGTTTATTACCACGCCTACTTTTTAGCAAAGACCCCCGTTACTACGCCACTGTTTAAATCAAATCGCCAAAAAAAATAATTTTTGAAATATTTTATTTAGTTTGAAGTTTACTGTCAATCAAATTATTTTTGAGGGAGTATTTGTCTCTTTTCAACCTATAGAAGAATTGTTTTTGTATTTTGACTTTCGGTGGGTTTTCAAAACCAAAAAAAACCAGGGAAATAATGTAGTGTCATATAGGCATAAGCTGCTTTTTGTAATTTAGAGGTTTTACGGCCTAATAGGATAGGTTTTAATTTTAGTGGCTCTAGCCTTGGTCACAATTTAGCTGGATACCCTTTCTCTTTAACCGCCTGGGATATCTCTGTTCTAACAGGATTTTAGCCAGTATGTTTGGATGATTACCTAGTCTTGTGGCGTAGTTGGTTTGTATATTTTTTACTTCTTCAACAACTGTGTTAATCTTTAGATCCCTGTGTATAGCGGAATTTTTCACGTACCAAGGCGCCCGGAATATTGATCTTAATATCTTAGATTGTAGCCTTTGTATTCTTTCTAGACTGGATTTGGATGCTGAACCCCAAAGTTGTATTCCATATATCCAGGATGGTTTTATCACCATATTAAATAAAAGTATTTTGTTGTCTAGGCTTAATTTAGATTTTGGACCAATGATCCATTGTAGATTGCTTATTTTCAGCTTTGCTTGCATTAACTTATTATCAATATGATATTTCCAAGTAAGCCTTCTGTCTAAGGTAACACCAAGGTAGGTGACGTAATCTTTTTGGGGTTACTATTTTGCCATTAATTGAGACAGAGGGGCAGGTATCTTTTTTTTAGAGTAAAAGTGACTTGTACACACTTAGATTCGTTGACTTTAATTCTCCAATCTGAAAGCCATTGTTCTACAATTCTTAGATGGCTTTGCAACCGTCTGGCAGCCGTTGAGGGATTTGAGTGCACACTAAGTATTGCTGTGTCATCCGCAAATGTTGAAGTAACGAGATTTTCATTAGTGGGCAAGTCACTTGTGAATATTAAATATAGAATGGGTCCCAAAACACTACCTTGTGGAACTCCGGCGAAGATTGGATAGCTTTCAGTGGTATAACTTTTTTGCCTTACTGGAAACTTTCTTCCCGTTAGAAAGTTATCTAAAATAAGGCATATATTGTACGGAAGTGTACGTCTTATTTTAAATAATAGTCCTTCTAGCCATACCTTGTCGAAAGCTTGTGCTACGTCTAGGAAGAGTGCAGTGCAATACTTTTTGGTTTCAAAAGCCGACCGTATTTGAGTTAATATTCTATGCACTTGCTCTATCGTACCGTGTTTCTCCCTAAAACCAAATTGGTGACTTGGTATTGTCCCGCGTGTGTCTAGGATGGGCTGCATTTTTTTCAGCAACAACTTTTCGAATAGTTTAGAAAATATTGAAATTAAGCTAATTGGCCTGTAAGAGTTTAACAGGGTTGGGTTTTTCCCTGGTTTTGGAATCATAATGATTTCGGAAAGTTTCCAAGATTCAGGAAAGTAGGTTAGTCGCAGGAGGCTATTGAAAACGTATAATAATAACTTGGTAGCAACTGGAGGGAGTTGTTTTACCATTTCACCGGTTATTCTGTCGTGTCCGGGTGCCTTATTTTTCTGGATGTCGTTACAGATAACATTATTCAGGTCATTTACATTGAATTGGAGAGAGACTGTTGGTAAGCGAAGGGCATGTTCTGGGAGGAAATTGCTCCCTGGATTAGGAGTAAATACCCGCGAAAGGTGGGCTGCAAATGCGGTTCCTTTTTCCTGGTCGCTTCGAGCGTTTCGATTCCTACTGGAGGATCCTGCAAAACTGGCCTTTTGAAAGTTTTCAGTGACCGCCACAATGAGTAGTCTGTAGAAGATGTCGCTGTCAAGGATTTAATTCTGTTTTGGAAATCTGCTTCTTTTTTGTCCTGCAATAGCATCTGGAGCTCTTTCGTGCATTTTTTCAGTTCGTATTTCAAAGTTGGCGAGCGTAACCTCTGCCAGTCTTTCCTAATTTGCCTTTTCTTGTGAATGAGATCGGTGATATCGTTTCCTTTGAAATAATTAGGGACACTCCTCTGGGCAGTGTTAGGCTGTGGGTGCGTTGATACTTTTGCTGCTACTTGAAGGACATTTGTGAAGTCAGTAATCGCAGAGTCTACTTCGGCTGCTGATTTAAGGCTTGTATTTAAGTTGGTATGAGAACTGATAAATTTTTTGTACTTAAGCCAGTTTGTAAATTTATTGGTTAAGCTCGAATTCAATTCGTTGAAAGATGGGATTATATCAATAGTGGTAACACAAGGAGAGTGATCAGATGATAGATCGAAAGCCGATTTTATCTTAATTAATTCTCTTTCGATTCCACGAGTTACACCAAAATCTATTAGGTCGGGAGTTTTGCTTCTATCAGTAGGCCAATATGTTGGCTGACCAGTGGAAATAATGTCTAGGTCATTGCTTAAAATTGCTTTGAATAGGTTTCTTCCCTTTGGTGTTATCAGTCTGGAACCCCAAAATGTATGTTTAGCGTTATAATCACCCGCTGCAAGAAACCGTGGGCACAACTTGTTAAAGAATTCAGTAAATTGGGATTCTGTTATATTGAAACGGGGAGGACAGTATATTGCAGTTACAGTGAGCCCACCAGAGCTATCTTCTACTTGCACTGATGTTGAGTGTATATAATTCCTGCAATAATCTCCCAGTAGATGATGCTTAATCCGTTTTCTAATAAGTATTCCGGTTCCACCTCTAGCTTTACCTTCGGGGTGTTTGGTGTCGTAGAACGCAAAGCCGTCAATACTAAAATTATTAAGGGCCGTCAAATGAGTTTCAGAGATTAGCATTATGTCTATCTGCTGTCTTTCTAGAAATATTTGGAGTTCGTTCCGGTGTTGGCTTAGGCCGTTAGCATTCCAAAAACCTATATTGAGTGAGTTCATGGTCTTGTTAAGATTGTTTGTAATAGGAGGTTTTGGTTTCTAATTAATTCCTGCATCATATTTTGCATTGATTTCATGTGATCTTGCATCATTTGCACAAAACTGTTTAAAGTTTTTTCCAAGTTTATAGATGGAGTGGGAGTCTCATGCGTTTCAGGCTCCGATATACCTTTGGGGGCTTGGGAATATGTCCTGAAATGGTTCTGACGAACATTATTATTGACCGTATTTGGAACATTTTGGGGTTTTAGAACTAGTTGGGGCTTTGGAGTCAAGGCGGCGGTAGTGGTTTTCTTAGTACCCTTTTCCTTTAAGGAGGTATACACCGGGCAGCCCCTGTAATTTGCCGTGTGATTTTCTCCGCAATTGCTACAATTCTTTAATTGTGAGTTGTCTCTCGGTTTCACACAATCTTTGGAGGTATGTAAATCCCCACAGATAACGCAAACACTAGGCAGGGTACAGAACCGCTTAGTGTGCCCAAACTCCTGGCAGTTGTGGCATTGTACAGGGCCCACCCGTTTGTGTGGTTCTTCCACCGAGATACGACGGTGCAAAAGGTACCGTATGGGTTGTGTATGGGATGTCATCTCCCTTCTTTAAGAGTTGGAACTCTGGATCTATTTCTACTCGAAACATTGGCTGTGGTATGTTCGATTTGTTTTTTATATTATGTACATATCGTACTTTAAACCCTTCTTCTTTTAGAGCATTCTAAATTTCAGTTGGACTTACGGAACTTTCTATTCCTTTCAACACAACAGACAAGCCGCGGCTACTCTTCAGCTGGAATGTATAGAAAGACTTCTTGTTTTTTTCAAAGTCGTTGGTTACTTTACGGAAGTATTCCTCGCCGTACGTTTGGATTTTGACTTCCTGGATATTTCCCTTTTTAATTGGTACAATGTGGAAACTTGGTTCCCTCAGGTAGATTGGTGGAGGTTTGGATTTTTTTTGCGGTATTTCCGGAGACTTATCATCCTTTTGCGCAAGGAGGCTAAATCTGTTATTGGCTAATGCTACTTGGGGTGCATCATTTGGTGGTTCTTTCACCGTGGAATTTTTTAAAACTTTATTAGGTTTACCACTTTTTTCCGGGGACCGCTTTCTTTTAACTACTGTTATATATCGGTCCATTCCGGTTTGAACCTTTTCGCCCACTTTTTGCATTTCACTACTCGTTTTTGAGTTAGATGCAGCTGTTGTGTTGTTTGAATTCCCTAAGGATTGGGATGGAGGAAATTGCGGAATATTTCCTGGAATAGCGGGAGAGCAGGATCGTGCTCTTTGATCGTATGTTTTATCTGTATGTACCTTCAGGTTGGTTTCATTGGTACTGCACCTCAGTGTGAAATAGCCATTGTTCCTCAATATGTTATTGTTAGAGTGAGTGCCTGGAGCACTCATGTATTTTATTTTAATCTATTTTATTTTGTTGTATTTTATTTTATTTTATTTATTTTATTTTATTTTTATTTTATTTCATTTTATTGTTTTATTTTATTTTATTTTTATTTTATTTTATTTTATTTTATGTGTTTTATTTTATTTTATTTTATTTTATTTTATTTACTTTATTATATAATTTAGAGTGCGGCAGATCTCTGGTTGAGTTCTACACTCTTGGAATAGTGTAGATCTCTGCACGCGGATGTTCGTGCAGCGCCACCTACCGGCCAATAGTTGAACTAAATATCGGTAGTACGAATGGCAGCGCCACTTGCTTTCCTGCACAGCTGATTTGAGAAAATCTATGCGAGTAAGAGCCTATACACACTTGCGACTCAATCGATTTAGTCGAATGTTGATTTGCATGGGAATGTATGGAAGCATTCACACTACATTCAATTAGTCGTACAACTGAAACAGTTGGATTTGCAGTCCAATTTCATTCCAACTGAAACAGTTGTACAACTGCTTGATCAGCAAGGCGCCCTTCTACGTATTCACACTAGAGACAATTTAGTCGAACGACTACAACAACAACAGTGATATTCGAAGTGGAAAGAGTTGCCATGCTGACAGCACTACTTTTATTTCACTTTTGGTAAATTGCAGAGATTAAATATTTCAATTAATATTTTCAAAATGTTTAAAAAAAACAAAAGGTTCGTTTCTTATTAACTACACCATTTCCAGATGGATTTTAGAAAGCGTTAACTGGATTTTAGAAAGGGGAAATTGGATTTTAGAAATGTCAATTGGATTTTAGAAAGGGGAAATTGGATTTTAGAAATGTCAATTGGATTTTAGAAAGCGTTAAAAAGATTTTAGAAAACGAAAATTGGATTTTTGAAAGCGTGAATTGGAAAGATCCAATTTCCCCTTTCTAAAATCCAGTTGACGCTTTCTAAAATCCATCTGGAAATGGTGTAGTTATAGACAAGAATTATCTAACTAAGGATATTTACTTCCGTTTTCATGTGTTTCTTGATATTGTTGTTCTCTTCAAATGTCATTAATCGCATTTTAAAATAGAAATAATGAAAATGAAATTGCATGGAAATTATTAATGGCTAATTTTGACTATTTTTTCCGTTTCTTTTACTTCTGTTCTTTCGCCTTTATGAGCGTCATTCCTTCCGTTTTTCTCTTTTCATTTACTTGACAGCTAGTTTCTAGTTTAATAAGAAACAAAGCCAAACAATGTATGCACTTTTTGTTTATTTTATTGTTTTTTATTTATTAATCAAGTTGACAGCTGACAAGAAGGTGCTTTCATGTAAGAATGCAGATAAACTGATAAACTTTAGCAATTTAATACTTCATCACTTTATATGAAGACCACTAATGTAAAATTTGCTGTGTAAAATGTGAACATTGGCAACACTATGTCATTGTCAATCACCCGACTATTTAGTCTCTAGTGTGAATAGCTGCCACCGATTCGACTAAATAGTTGGAGTAGTGTGAATACAACAGTCCAATTCGACCAAATCGATTGAGTCGCAAGTGTGTATAGGCTCTAAAAGGAGACAAAAAACAATTGTTGTTGCTTATTACACGCACTTAACTATGTACATGCATACGTAAATACATACATACACATGTACAAATGTAATTTTGCAAGTATAATTTAAGTATTTTTCGATACTTAGCTTTCAAGTTTTTATATTTCTCCACACAGGAGGCACAGCCACTATGTGTTTTTGAAAAACACAACTTTTTAAAGCCTTTCAACTATCTAAAAAATCAAATTATATAGCACCGAATAAAAATCACTTCTGCGCACTAACAGGGTTGCCGCTGATGGATTTTTTTTTTGCCTTGTTAGAAATAATAAAAAATAACATATTGTTAAAAAATTAAAGCATTTTATTTTATATGTAGTTTTAATAGTTTTTCTTTGAAATGATACTTAAAAACAATATGCATATATTAATCCGTTTTTACGATCCAAATTTTCTTGACCTCGCGGGAAACGTATGAAAAATCGTTTAGCCGCGCTTCACTTCGAATCACTTCGATTTTTCAGCCGCTTCACTTCACTTTCAAATTTGCCGATGACAACACTGCCTGTGCTTGCGCTGCGGTTAACTCACTGCGTAAAGTTAGAAAGTCTGATCAAGCGCTTTCTACTGCAGTCACTCTTTTTTTCCATTGCTGCAATCGTGTGTTTCAAGTTCGCCGTTTCAGCAGCCAACTCGCCAAATTTCTGCATTATTCGCTCTTCTGATTTTTCGATTGCTACAGTTACAGATGCATTAAATGCTGCGGTTAGCTCTTGAATTATGATTTCTTCTCCATACTCTCAAACTTACTTATAAGAGTTGAAGCTAGTGCGAGCGGGGTTTTTGGCGGGGTAGACAGACCTCTTGGCGGATTTTTGCGGGACATTGTTGTTGCTCCTTCACAGCTCCGATAAATAGGAAGTGTGTGTGTGTCTTTTTGATTTTCAGCTGTGGGTGTTACCAAAAGAAGACAGGTGATTCACTTTGCTAATTAGCACCTCCAACGCTCAGTAAATAAGAAGATGAACCACTCATACACCTACAAAGTAGCAATTCAATGCAAATTTACTAATGTTCAGAGGAAAAAATGCAAAAAACTAGAGAGCGCACAAAAACACGTCCTACTCAGTCGACATTAAAATCAAACGATAAATCAAATAAAGTGAAACAACCTTGGGTACAAATACGCGTCTGGGCAGGTACAGTAGATAGGGTCAAAAAAAAAAAAAAAACCGCGTGTAGCACAGTACACGTGATAGAAGTTAACTTCTTAGTAAATTTAATTACAATTGATAATTCGATAAAAAAAAAACTCACCAGTTTCATCTAATTGGTGCTTCGTTGTGTACACACCAACATCTTGTTTAATAATTTTTAGCGTAGAAAATGCTAGGAGTCGTGGGTTCGAGTCCCAGGAAAGTCACTTTGAAAGTTCTTTAAGTAAATTTCTGTTGTTTTTTTTTAATTTCTAAATTAAAATTCGATAGGAAAATTTTTAAAATATTTAGCGGTTGTACGGAATTGGTGCATCGATGGCATCGGTGCATTGCATATAAAACTGAATAAATTCGCGAAAAAACTTCCCACGAATTAAACTATTAGCGCAACGAGTGCGCAAGAGTAGGCCGAGCGGGTAAAATAATTCGATACCTGAAAGCAACACTGAGTTCATAAATCGGTAAGTCTCCTCTCATGTGTGTACGCAAATTCTGTTAAAATGTTGCCACTTAACATTTGCACCTTCTCTACTTTATACGTTCTCTGTATTAGTCTATTTTTCAATCAATACAAATCAACAAATATGCATATGTACACACATATGCACTAGTTTATATATATTTGCCTATCTGTAGGTTTATTCATATGTACATACATAATATTATATTATGTAATTTCACATTACTCAAATACATATCTACATACAAATTTATTTTCACATACATACCTATAAAGCCATTACTCGTTCGTTCACTCTTGCGCACTCGTTGTGCTGATAGTTTTATTTGTGGGGAGTTTATTCGCGAATTTATTCAGTTGCATATGCAATACACCGATTCCATCGATGCACCAATTCCGTACAACCGGTAAATATTTTCAAAATTTTCCTATCGAATTTTAATTTAGGAATTAAAAAAAAAACAACAAAAATTTATTTAAAGAACTTTCAAAGTGACTTTGTTGGTGTGTACACAACGAAGCACTAATTAGATGGAACTGGTGAGTGTTTTTATTGTTTCTAATAGAATTTTCAATTTTAATTAAATGTAATTACGAAATTTTAAAAATATAAAAATATGTTGTCCATAAAAATAATTTCTTGTCCATTTATTGACGACCAACACCAGTTTCATCTAATTGGTGCTTTGTTTTGTACACACCAACATCTTATTTAATCCTTTTTAGTATAGAAAAAAGCTAGGAGTCGCAAGTTCAAGTCTCAGCAAAGTCAAAAAAAACATTTTTTAAATTAATTTTAATCATTTTTTTTAATTTCCTAAATTCAAATTCGATAAGAAAATTGTGAAAAATCTTAACGATTGTAGGAAATTGGTGCATCGATGGAATCGGTGTATTGCATATGAGTCAAGTTTTCTCAAGTGGGCCACCTAAAATCGATTTTTCGATAGTGTATGGTTTATGGATCAATTTTGAAAGCTAACAAACATTGTAATATGATCGCAAAAGCGTTCTTGCTAGTTTTGATTTTTCAGCGAGTTATTCGTGGTCAAATTTTCTTTACGGTTTTTATTTTTTTTTTTCAATAACTGGGTAACCAATGATTCGTTTCTATTGATTTTTTCGGCATTAGTTAGGAAACTTATTTAGCAACAAGATGTAGTGGTCAGTTTTTGAAATTTCAAAAATGGCATAACACAAAAGTTCATTTTTGAAAATAATCGCGCTTTTCCCCGCTTTTTCCACGTTCTCATATGTTTAGGAAAAAACACATACCAGCAGTCTATGCGCTTAATATAACGCTTCATTTTTCAGGAAAGAAATTTTCGTAACTCCGTACCAAAAAAAAATTACAACGTTTTTAGTGAAGGCCGGTTGGGGGTTAAAATCTATTTTTTTTTATATTTTTATTTTTTTTCTACTTTACAGCCCAAAAGCACGTTTGAGGGAAATATAGAGCATCACAAGGCTAAAGTAATGACATATCAATTTTAAAAATCGGATGTAAGATAACAGAATTACAATAAAATAAAACAAAGTAAAAAAATTTTTTTAAAAAAGCTTTTATTTAATATTAATATAACAATTTACTAAAAAGGAAAAAAATAATTTTTTTATATTTTTGAACAAGATTTATATTAGTCCTTAGTTCATTTGGATCTTAATTTCATTCTAAACATACATTTAACGTATTTCTTCAAAGCATTTCTGTATATGTATCAACATAAATAAAAGCGCGGGTACTCATTACATATTCATGTTATAAAACCGTATTGGCGAAATGGAAGGAAGCGATAAAAACTTTAAATTCCAATTACGTAAGATATGCATTACGTAAAGAGCACCCGCGCTTTTATTTATGTTGATACATATACAGAAATGCTTTGAAGAAATACGTTAAATGTATGTTTAGATTGAAATTAAGATCCAAATGAACTAAGGACTAATATAAATCTTGTTCAAAAATATAAAAAAATTATTTTTTTCCTTTTTAGTAAATTGTTATATTAATATTAAATAAAAGCTTTTTTAAAAAAATTTTTTTACTTTGTTTTATTTTTAAAATATTTTTGGTATTAAAAATAGTTGAAATGGTATAAATTCTATACCTTTTTGGTATTAAATCGAAACCAAATTTTTATTATTTTTACAATATTTTTGGTATTAAAAATAGTTGAAATGGTATAAATTCTATACCTTTTTGGTATTAAATCGAAACCAAATTTTGATTATTTTTACAATATTTTTGGTATTAAAAATAGTTAAAATGGAATAAATTCTATACATTTTTGGAATTACATCAAGACCAAAAATATGTATGTACATAGAAATGTTTATTTTATTTGAAATAATATTATATTACAACGACATTAGTTATCACATAAAATCTTTGTTGTTTTGTTTTTCTCGATAATACAAGAAAACTAGAATGGGTTGCTCCCTTGTCGAATTTAACGCGTTCACTGCCAATGGATCACCGATGATTACGATGAAAAACCACACTCAGGTGCCAGTGTACCACCGGTGATACACGCCTAGGCGCTTAAAATTTAGATAAAACTATAAAATAAAAAAGCAGATGCTCGCCAGGTTGTCACAGCTTAAAAACTTGCTCAGACGCGTCGGAAGCGTGGCTTTTACTCTTGGTAAAAATCCCGTTATAATACAAAAGCAAAAAGTAATTTATTTCCTGGTACCTGGAGTTAGCCAACCTGTTAAACACACTAGCTTCAATTTCTTTTAAATTTACCACATAAATTTCGCCACTGTCGCGGTATTGCAGGGATATTGACATATCTAGGGAGACCATAAGATGCCTTAAGACTGAAAAAAATAAAATAAAACAAAATTAACCCTCATAATATTTAATTATTTTCCTGTATTACTCACTTGATACAATTGTTTCGTCATCCATTAACAATTCGCTTTGCTTTAATAAGTTTTATTTCTCCATTGTATTTCACTTTAAGACACATTTAGGGGATTCACAACCTGTCATATTGCGTCATATCGTCATAAGTCATAATATTTTGTGGTTGCATTCTATGCTATATGTGTACTAAATAAATACAACTCTGCACGATATGTTTTTGGTTCGTCGTATTTGATCATCTGTTTTTGTTTACTTCTTCACAGGGCTTCGGAAAAGACTTTTATAGCTATTTCCGTACAATATTTTAATATGACATATGACTTTATGACACTTTGTGAATCACCTAATTTTGTATTTATTTACTTTGACATATTTTTTGTAATATTTTTTTGGTTTTGATTTCAAACCAAAAGTGAGAAAGAGAAAGTTTTTATACTTTTCGGGATTCTTTCTTAAAATAGAAGCAAGGCTGCACAACGATATCAACAAAAATATTTTGTTTTGTTGAATATCAAATAAAAATTAACAAAAAAATTTTGTTTTGTTGAATATCAAATAAAAATAAAACAAAGTAAAAAAATTTTTTTAAAAAAGCTTTTATTTAATATTAATATAACAATTTACTAAAAAGGAAAAAAATAATTTTTTTATATTTTTGAACAAGATTTATATTAGTCCTTAGTTCATTTGGATCTTAATTTCAATCTAAACATACATTTAACGTATTTCTTCAAAGCATTTCTGTATATGTATCAACATAAATAAAAGCGCGGGTGCTCTTTACGTAATGCATATCTTACGTAATTGGAATTTAAAGTTTTTATCGCTTCCTTCCATTTCGCCAATACGGTTTTATAACATGAATATGTAATGAGTACCCGCGCTTTTATTTATGTTGATACATATACAGAAATGCTTTGAAGAAATACGTTAAATGTATGTTTAGATTGAAATTAAGATCCAAATGAACTAAGGACTAATATAAATCTTGTTCAAAAATATAAAAAAATTATTTTTTTCCTTTTTAGTAAATTGTTATATTAATATTAAATAAAAGCTTTTTTAAAAAAATTTTTTTACTTTGTTTTATTTTTGCCTTTTTAGTTTTACAATGCATATTACATCTAATATCTGGTTTTACTATACTCTTTTGTGAATAGATTACTTCGTAATACGTGTTCAAAATAGGAACAAATCTGGTTCATAAATACTAATTTTCTAAATATCTTGACACTAGCGCCACCTAGCGGCGATTTATTTCCACGGATATATTTACTTTCTCATAGGCAATATATATACCGAATATGAACAAATTCGGTCGGTAAATACGAATTTTACAAATATCTTGACACCAGCGCCACCTAGCGGCGATTTTTTTCCTCGGATGTATTTACTTTCTCATAGGCAATATATATACCGAATATGAACAAATTCGGTCGGTAAATACGAATTTTACAAATATCTTGACACCAGCGCCACCTAGCGGCGATTTTTTTCCACAGATGTATTTACTTTCTCATAGGCAATATATATACCGAATATGAACAAATTCGGTCGGTAAATACGAATTTTACAAATATCTTGACACCAGCGCCACCTAGCGGCGATTTTTTTCCTCGGATGTATTTACTTTCTCATAGGCAATATATATACCGAATATGAACAAATTCGGTCGGTAAATACGAATTTTACAAATATCTCGACACCAGCGCCATCTATCGGATTTTTTTTTATTTCACATTGCATTGTCTTCGGGTCCTGAACTATGTTCCAAATTTCAAGTACCTAGCTCAACTAGAAGTATCTTAAATGTTCGTTGCAAAATTCCACGACATACATACAAAAAGTGAAGTTAAATAAAAGCTTGTAAAAAACTATTTCCGCGGTATTTCGCGTGATTAAAAAAAAACAAAAAATGTCCCGAAACACTAACAACCAGAAGCTACAAATTTAAGGGCATACTTTTACAAATTCTTTTCGTTTTAACGTGGTCGGGCCAATTAACCGAGTTTTTCCTTCACAAAATACCCTTTTGTTTCACCTGAAAAAATTACCAAAAATAAAGTATACAACAGATCCTTGTAATATTAGGCTTAAAATGTTTGCAATTTAACAGGCTAATTTTTGGAAAAATAAAACTTTCCTGATTTTTACAAATTCTTATAAAAAAACCTACTTTTAAAACCAAAGCTTTTGTTTTCGATCGCAAAAAATTAACAAATTTTTTATTTTGACGAGCTATAGTTCACCAAGATTTTGCTCTACCACCGCAAGTTGTATGTCTTTGGAAGCGTACTTTGATTGTCTTTCGAACGTGGTATAGCTTGTGGTTATCGCTTGTAACTTTAGCGCAAAAAATTTTTGAATGCATGATACCCAAAAAAAAACATAAAAATAAAATTTTTTTCAGTGAGACAAAGGGACATTTTAGGGACGAAAAACTCGATTAGATGACCCAACCATGTTAAATCGAAAAAAATTGCAAAAGTCTGCCCCTAAATTTGAAGCTTATGGTTTAAGGGGTTAAGGGACGAATTTTGGTTTTATTCTATCACGCCAAATTCCGCGCAAATAGTTTTTTCATTCCAACTTTTTTATTTTACATCCGATTTTTAAAATTGATACGTCGTTATTTTAGTCTTGGGATGCTCTATATTTCCACCTAATTTTCTTTTGAGCTGTAAAGTAGAAAAAAAATAAAAATATAAAAAATTTGATTTAACCCCCAAACGGCCTTCACTAAAAACGTTGTAACTTTTTTTTTGGTACGGAGTTACCAAAATTTCTTTTCTGCAAAATGAAGCCTGATATTAAGCGCATAGACTGCTGATATGTGTTTTTTCCTAAACATATGACAACGTGGAAAAAAACGGGGAAAAAGCGCGATTCTTTTCAAAAAATGAACTTTTGAGTTATGCCATTTTTGAAATTTTAAAAACTGACCACTACATCTTGTTGCTAAATAAATTTCCTAACTAATGCCGAAAAAATCAATAGAATCGAAGCATTGGTTACCGAGTTATTCAAAAGAATTAAAAACCGTTAAGAAAACTTTGACCGCGAATAACTCGCTGAAAAATCAAAACTAGCAAGAACGCTTTTGCGATCATATTACAATGCTTGTAAGCTTTCAAAATTGATCCATAAACCATACACTATCGAAAAATCGATTTTAGGTGGCTCACTTGAGAAAACTTGACTCATATGCAAAAATTCTAATAAAATTTGCATATGTATGTATGTAGGTAGGTGTTTATACAATCCTAAGATATGGCATCCCTCATTGAGAAGTGAATGACACATTATATTTGCACCCCCATGCCTAATGGTCTTTTAGGTGTAGCAAAGAATTAATTTGTTCTGTTATGCATTAAATGGACTATTTAGCTTGGGGTGGAAACATGATGGTTTAAGGAAGTGCAACTTCGTAAAGCGTTTGTGTGTTATTTTCGCTAAAGGACACATTGACTGTTATAAAGTACAGGGATATTTAGCAGAATCTTAAGCTGTCATATTGCCTAGAAAACATGTCATATATTTTCTTGACCTTGCGGGAACGCTTCACTTCGATTTACTTCGAATCACTTCGATTTTTCAGCCGCTTCACTTCCCTCGAAAATTGTGATGACAACACTGGATACGCTTTTGTGTATGTACATATGTATGTATGTATTGGCAAATATCAAACTTGTTACTTGTGTTGCCTTGCATACGTGAGTTTCAATTCTAATAGCCCAACCAGTCAACGACGCACGCACGTAGCGCGTGTCAGCTGACACAACCTGTCTTATGGAGTTGTAGTGTAAATGCCCACTCACCAACGCATGACGAAAGCCCCTTTAACGCACGTATCGTAGAAACCTAGCTCAGTTTGATTTTTCACGTAATAACGTGTCAGCTGATTGCTCTCTTTGCAACAGGGTTGCCGGAGCGATCATTTTGTAGTAAATTAGTACGAATCTTTCAATATGCTCCCAAAGTACCTCAATAACTATTCCGAATGTTGCCGATTATAAAATTATGTTAACATAAGTTTATTTTTTTTTAAATATGGAGATAAAAATGTAATAAAAAAATTTAAGTTTTTTCTTGCTTTTTTTTTTACTAAATTTGACTATTGCCGCAATCGTTTTTTTACAAGGAAATAAAAATGTAAATAGAGAAAATGAAGGTTTTTTGGCGTTTTTTTTTACTAAATTTTTCTACATATTGTATCAATCGTTTTTATTTGTTTTTATATGGAGATAAAAATTTAAATAGAAGAAAATTAAGTTTTTCCTGCTGTGTTTTCTTTACTAAATTTGACTATTGTGGATATTTTTGACTGTTGCATTTAATACATTTGACTATTAGGCATATAACTTTTTACAATTTTTGCAAATACGAAAAACGGCATACTATAGTCGAATAGAGCATAAAAAAGTATGAACCCCATTATTTTTTTTTGCGAAATTGCAATAAAGTTTCCGCGCAAAACGAAATTACTTTTTTATCAGAACTGCTGAAAAAAACAAAAAAAGTTTTGTACATCTGCGCAGAGCGTGCAATTAAAATTGTGCAAGACATTTTACCATTGTGGAAATCATCATATACTTTAAACTTAAAACTTATTTCATATAACAATTGACAAAAATGTAAAAATAAAAATATTTAAAAAAAATCTGTCTTTTTTTTAGAAATCCATTTTTGCGCGGAACGTTTTTGAACCGAAATCACCTAAAAAAGTGATATTCATTACTTGTACAATATTTGCCACCACGTGGTGGTATGCCAAATTTTTCGCCAAAATTTGTTATATGCCTAATGTACATATTCTTAAAAGCCTTTAAGAAATAGTAGTAGAAAATGTAGAAGCACGGAGTCAGAAGTAAACAAAACTGGAATTAATATTTGGTCTTAAATTATCATGATACAACATTTTCAATTTAAAAATTTATTTATTAATAAATTCTATGAATAATACGATTTTCAAGAAAAATTACTACGAAACCAAACACAAGTTACTACGAAATCAAAAAGTGCATGTATACTTTGCTGTACAATGGTAACGCTGTTATTCAACTCATTCCAAACAAACCAAAAACAATGCAGAATGTAAACAAAGGAAAACAACTGATCCTTGCGTTGGGTTGCGTGCGTGAATGGTGTCGATTTTGAACTATTGCGTGAGGTAACTGAGAGGTATGACGCCGTCGGTCAGTGGTTGGACTATAAAGCCTAGTACCATTGTGATTGGATACAAGTGAGTTGACTTTGGGATGTGTGTTAAAAATGTCGAACAGCTGTGCTCAGCTGATTTCAGGGTTGCTGTTATGGCCCAATAACGATGGTGAAAGCAATAGAAGTTGCTCTTCTTCTTTCTGTTTTGTAGGTTGTTGATTTTACATTCTTGCACATGTTATTCGTGGAATAGCTGGCGTTTACGCTATCACCGGGAATTGCGTTTTAGGAACTCAGCCTTAAATTCTTTTCGGAATTATGAATTGGTTTTTTCAATTCCCAATTCCGGAATTGCGTTTCTGTCTTGATTGCTACGACCTTGTCATTATGGTCCCTTTTCTTACAACAGCCACATCCGGCCGCCATACCAATCTGTACCCCCGGAAGTCGCCGCCATACCAATCTGTCCCCGATTTTGATATTTTTCGATGACTTATCGTCTTTTTTTTATCGAATTTCGACTACGCATCCCAGAGTCATTTCACTGTATGCTATACACTATGCCTAGTACTGAGTTCACAGCCGTGAAATTTCGCCAGCAACATGCATTTATTTTACTGTGAAATGTTTCAAGAAATGTTTTTTTGTCAAATGAGAATAAATGCCAAAACGAAAACTGAGCAAATGTAAAAAGAAAAATTTGGAGCATCGCCTCAGAACCAACTTTCAAATTTTGGCCAATAAAAAAATTTTATACAAAACTAGCTGACCCGGCAAACTTCGTTCTGCCCAAAATAGATTTTTTTTATTAATTTCATTTCAAAAATTGTTATTACACCGGTATTAGTTTTAATAGAAAATTAACGATTTTTCACTACTTCATTGTATATACAACTTCAAAAATATATACTTTTAGTATTCAGTTTAAGGCTGCACGATACACACCATTTTAAGTTTTCTATTCCGGATATTTATTTTCATTGAGTAAGTAAGAGGATTGATATAGTATACCTCCATAATGGTTTTCAGGCCCCTCCTCCAACCCTTCTAGATATATTCAGCCTCAAAAGTTTAGTACGTATGGGAGGTGCAATGCCCCATTTTTCGATAAATCTTTTTTTTTTTGGGTGAACATGGTATTGATATCGTTTATCTGCATAGTAATTTCTATGTACATGTCATGAACGCTTTTATGGATATTTAGCCTTAAAAATTAAGAACGCATGGGAGGTGCCACGCCCCCTTTTCCCAAAACTACTGTTTTTTCAGAAGCACGCTATTGATATCGTTAATCTCCTGATAAATTTTCAGGTCCCAACCTTAAACGCTTTTATAGATATTCAGCTTGAAAAATTAAGTTTGTATGGGAGGTGCCACGCCCCCTTTTCCGATAACCTACACTTTTATGCGCAAAAAATGTTTTGATATCATATAGCTCTGCACCAATTTACAGGTCCCTGACTTAAATCCTTTTAAAGATATTCAGCTTAAAAAATTAAGTGTTGTTGGGAGCTGCCACGCCCCCTTTTCTGATAACTCCTATTATTTTGCGTTAATATGGAATTGTTATGGTTTATCTCCACACCAATTTCCAAGCCCCTAGCGTAAAAAATTTTAGAGATATTCAGCATGAAAAATTAAGTTTGTATGGGAGGTGCCACGCCCCTTTTTCCGGTAACCCCCACTTTTATGCCTGGGAATGGTTTTGATATCACTTAGCTCTATACCAATTCTCAGCCCAATACCTTGAACTGTTTTAGAGATAATCAGCTTTAAAAATTAAGGTTGTATGGGGGGTGCCACGCCCCCTTTTCTGATAACCCCCACTTCTCTGATTGAGAAGGGGTTTGATATCACCTACCTCTATGCCAATTTTCAGCTCCCTACCTTAAACTGTTTTAGAGATAATCAGCTTTAAAAATTATGGTTGTATGGGAGGTGCCACGTCCCCTTTTCTGATAACCTCCAATTTTCTGAGTGAGAAGGGTTTTGATATCATTTAGCTCTATACCAATTTTCAGCTCCCTACCTTAAACTGTTTTAGAGATAATCAGCTTTAAAAATTAAGGTTGTATGGGGGTGTCACGCCCCCCTAACATTTTTTAATTTTTTCTTCGACTAAACCTTCGCGGGGTAACAACAAACAAACCCCCCTAAGGAAGTATTTGATTTGGTTCAGCCGTTTTCAAGTTTTAGCGTTACAATTAAAAACCAAATCATTTTTATATATATAGATATAAATTTCAATTTCAACAAATGTCACTTTTCACTCGAAAATAAATAGCATTGTATATTTTAATTGTCGTGAAAAAATGTTGCTAGCATGTTGCGCAACGTTTTCACGGCAGGAACTCAGTACAACTTTGTCGTGAAATATCTGCGAAATTTCACACATGTTTCACAACCAGCTTTTTTGTATGGATTTTGACAGCAGTTTCACGTGAAACTCGAACTCAGTACTATGCTTAAGGCAAAAAAGTTATACCACTGAAAGCTATCCAATCTTCGCCGGAGTTCCACAAGGTAGTGTTTTGGGACCCATTCTATATTTAATATTCACAAGTGACTTGCCCACTAATGAAAATCTCGTTACTTCAACATTTGCGGATGACACAGCAATACTTAGTGTACACTCAAATCCCTCAACGGCTGCCAGACGGTTGCAAAGCCATCTAAGAATTGTAGAACAATGGCTTTCAGATTGGAGAATTAAAGTCAACGAATCTAAGTGTGTACAAGTCACTTTTACTCTAAAAAAAGATACCTGCCCCTCTGTCTCAATTAATGGCAAAATAGTAACCCAAAAAGATTACGTCACCTACCTTGGTGTTACCTTAGACAGAAGGCTTACTTGGAAATATCATATTGATAATAAGTTAATGCAAGCAAAGCTGAAAATAAGCAATCTACAATGGATCATTGGTCCAAAATCTAAATTAAGCCTAGGCAACAAAATACTTTTATTTAATATGGTGATAAAACCATCCTGGATATATGGAATACAGCTTTGGGGTTCAGCATCCAAATCCAGTCTAGAAAGAATACAAAGGCAACAATCTAAGATATTAAGATCAATATGCCGGGCGCCTTGGTACATGAAAAATTCCGCTATACACAGGGATCTAAAGATTAACACAGTTTTTGAAGAAGTAAAAAATATACAAACTAACTACGCCACAAGACTAGGCAATCATCCAAACATACTGGCTAAAAGCCTGTTAGAACAGAGATACCCCAGGCGGTTAAAGAGAAAGGATATCCAGCTAAATTGTGACCAAGGCTAGAGCCACTAAAATTAAAACTTCGAATAGCCTATCCTATTAGGCCGTAAAACCTCTAAATTGCAAAAAGGAGCTTACTGAAATTCCTTCCATTCATAAAGCTACAACAGAATTTACTAATACACATGTATAACATATGTATGATTCTGTTCCGGACGAGCCTATACCATTAGGCCGTAAAAATTCCTAAGTTCATACACGCAGCTTATTGGAATTCGTTCCATTCCGAAAGCTGAAACAGCACTTACTAATGCAACACACAATTGTGTCATCGATAATCCTGTCCTGTCAAGCCGTATGAACTTTTAATACTATACAATCAGCTGCATGGAATTCCATTCCATTCCGACGGCATAAATACATATATAATGAAAATGAATAACTTAATGAACGAATATAAAATAAAATAACGTATATACTCTTAGTAAAAACAAAAACATTCACATACACATAATAAATGTATTCATAAGTATTTATTTTATATCAAATAAAATTTTCATCCATATGTTATTTGAAGCAGTGGCAACGAATAACGTCATTGTATTCTAGGTTAAGATTCTATAAAAATTGTCATATTCTCTAAGAATGATACAATAAAAACTATATCCGAAAAAAAAAAAATCAAATTCAAATTCACGTACATATGTACATACATTATGTACATATATATATATATGAATGCAGCATCTTCAATTGTTTATATTGGTTCATGTATATAAATACGAGATCTTTTTTATTCCTGGGCCCTCACACTGTAGTTCTATTCGAAAGTGAAATTAGATTCGAAAGCACATTCGTAAACTGTAGAATATTGTTTATTTGGAATATGGAAATTTCTTTCGAATCGAACTACAGAGTGAGGGCATTGGATAACGAGAATGTACTAAGTATTCTTTTGTTAACTTTATTTAAGTATAACAGGTACCGGTTATAATTCATTCAATGTAAAAAAAATAAAATTATACTTAAAATACCAAAATTTTTTTTTGCTTCGAACTCCGCTTTGGAGTTGACCTGTGTCAAACCTTTAAAAAAGCGACAAAACACTAGAGATAAGAGCTTTTAAAAAATCGATTATTTATCTCAATGAGAGATGCCATATCTTATGATTGTATAAACATTTACCTCTTGCATATTTGCATATGCAACTTTTAATAGAATTTGTAAGAATAAATTATAAAAGTAAGTTAATTCTGATTGGTCAAAATCGAAGTGATTTGGGGAAAGAGGAAGTGTCGAAGTGACGGGCATAAAAGTGAAGTGAAATACTTCGATCGAAGTGAAAATGACATCACTGAGCACAGGTACGTGCTCTTGAAAGCAGCGCAGTCTCCACTGATCTCATCATTACTGGCATACCTCAAACAGGTAATGAGAGTTTGCTGGATCACTTTACAAATATATGTAAAGTTGCTGGACACAAAGCTCCACCACTGCGTGATGCGTTTCATGTGCAGAGTGCAAGCAGAGCACAAAATGGAAACTCAAACAATGCAGGTGCGATTGTTGTGAAGCTCTTTTCTGCGCGTGAGCGTAACAATGTTTTAAAATCTCTTGCTGAGTACCGAAAAAAAAAACGAGCACTTGCACTCTCTGACATTAATATGCCTGGCTATGGTGCGATATGCCTGCATAACTTGTTTGGCCAACAAAACATGTAGCAAAACATCTCGCTAAATAACCCGTCTCCAAGTGGCTGATCGTGATTCAGTTTAACATTTCTCTTTCTTGTTCTTCTTATATGTTTGTGTGTTTGCTTATATTTTGCGTTTTCGTTTTGGTCTGTGTAAGATTTCGATAGATTTTCGATACAAAATTAGAGAAGACATCGATATCATCGAGGTTGGCAAGATGATTCAGAATGAAACAGTGTTTCAATCTTCACTCGCTCTCAGAAATTTATATGGAAATTGGCGAGTTTCGACACTGGTTTCGGTGTCGAAACAAGATTGAGAGAGAAAATGCAAAAAAAAGAGCGAAACACGTTAAGTGGAGACATGGTATTACCTAACAAATGAATAGAGGTGATGACGTTTGCCTCTGATCTTAAGCTAAAGGTCCAATGCACGCTTGCTTTGCTTGCTTGGCTGTGAGAAATGTCAAAATTATTTTGAGCTCTACTAAAATGTATAAAAGTTGGCCAAATGTCAGCTTTACTTCACGCGCTTGAAGCGCTGCAGTTTCGAATTGCCCAATTCTCTATTTGAGAGCGCTTTGAAAGCTTTGACATCATTTTTGACAATTCAATTTCCAATATGGCTGCTGATATCACTACTCGACAAATTTTGATCAGCTTTAACCACCAAAAATGAAATAATACTTTTCTAAAGCGAAATTTTACGCTGATTCCGAATATCGTCTCCGTTTTTTTGTGGCAGACCCAGTTTTTGAGATATTGGTAAAAATGTTGAAAAGGCCATATATGCAAAACATTGCATCACATAAGTGCATCGAAAAGTTTTATTAGACATCGTGGTGATTTGACATCTAGGAAGTGCTGGTAGAGGGAGCTCCAACAAATATTTTTTGCCTTCATACTCCAAAATTGGTCAAGTAGTTTGGTTACAATGGCAAAAATAATGAAAAAAAATTTGAAAAAAATCGAATTTTGTTAAAGAAATTTCAGATTAGACTGTCTTAAAATCAGAAAAATCGTATAGGGGACAAAAAGTTAGCCCCCCTATCCTATAGAGAATTTAATTGTGAACATTTTAAGACTAATTGTGTAATAATGGGATGTACCGTTATTTATATTTATCTATTTTTATTGAAAGTCCTTAACCAAAAATTTTCCGGAAGAGTGAAATTTCAACAACAAAATTGGGTTTATTCATAAAACTTTATTAAGGAGTAATACTCAAGACTATTTCATTCCATTTATTACGTCTTTTGAAGTGCACAATATCTCTGAAAACAGCGATTAATAGGAAAAAAAATTAATTGAATAAAAAAATATCTGCATTTCGCCATTTTAAAGAGAGGATAAACAATGAGCGATGTGAGTAAGTACTTTTGACTACTCTTTTGTAATTTTCTGCATTTGTTACACGTATGGATGTCCAAAAAATAGTCTCCCATCATATCCTCGTACCAAGACCCTTGATATCGCCATTCAAAAACTACTATTAAGTGTGACGATGTACATTTAAATGCCCACAGTTTACTGAGCTGTCAGTCACATACGTCGACGTAGACGGATTGACGTATGCTATGTGACGGGCCTATAACACTGGATCACAAAAAGAAATTTTTTGTCTGTACTCTGAACGCGACCATCCTATTTATATGTAAAATCGGTCGTTGATTCCGAAAATCGGGTTCATTTTTAATTCTATGGGATGGTTTTTGAGATATCGGCAATTTACCGTTATTTGGCCAATAGCTCCACTTAATCCTGTATGCCTCTTTAACGCAGTGAGCTATCTTCCTTGGAGTGACACCCAACGAAAGAAAATTAAATTTCCTTTTCATCGCTGCTATAACATTTTTCGCTAACTCTTATAGTTTCTAAAATATTGACGATTCAATTTGAATTTTTTCGATTTTTTTCGATTTTTTGAAGAAAAAATTGACTTTGTCAGGCAATATCTTTAAAACCAATGTCTTCACCTTCGGTTTTACTCCTTTACGTGAAGCTCCATTCTATTGGGAAAAAGATAAGCTATCAACGAAGAAAATCCATGGTAAAATGGAAAAGTTATAGGCGATCAAGTAAATACATCCAAGTCGCGCAATGCCTCTGCACGGGTATATTCTATGCATGTTGTACCAATACCTACACATTTGCAGTAGCAGCACGTTGGCAGCGCAGTAGATAAAAGCCCATTTACGGGTATAACATGCATAGAATATACCCGTGCAGAGGCATTGCGCGACGTGCCTGTATTTACTTGATCGCCTATAACTTTTCCATTTTACCATGGATTTTCTTCGTTGATAGCTTACCTTTTTCCCAATAAAATGGAGCTTCACGTAAAGGAGTAAAACCGAAGGTGAAAACATTGGTTTTAAAGATATTGCCTGACAAAGTCAATTTTTTCTTCAAAAAATCGTAAAAAATCGAAAAAATTCAAATTGAATCGTCAATATTTCAGAAACTATAAGAGTTAGGGAAAAATGTTATAGGAGCCGTGAAAATGAAATTTAATTTTCTTGCATAGAATATACCCGTGCAGAGGCATTGCGCGACGTGCCTGTATTTACTTGATCGCCTATAACTTTTCCATTTTACCATGGATTTTCTTCGTTGATAGCTTACCTTTTTCCCAATAAAATGGAGCTTCACGTAAAGGAGTAAAACCGAAGGTGAAAACATTGGTTTTAAAGATATTGCCTGACAAAGTCAATTTTTTCTTCAAAAAATCGTAAAAAATCGAAAAAATTCAAATTGAATCGTCAATATTTCAGAAACTATAAGAGTTAGAGAAAAATGTTATAGGAGCCGTGAAAATGAAATTTAATTTTCTTTCGTTTGGTGCCACCCTAAGGAAGATAACTCACTGTGTTAAAGAGATATACAGGATTAAGTGGACCCATTGGCCAAATAACGGTAAATTGCCGGTATCTCAAAAACCTTCCCATAGAATTAAAAATGAGCCCGATTTTCGGAATCAGCGACCTATTTTACATATAGAAAGGATGGTCGCGTTCAGAGTATTTTTTGGCTGTAGAGCAGTGTAATCGACAAATTCTCATTCCCAATGCTAATATGGTAAATCGTAACATATGTATAAATTATCGTATCTATGTTAGTGCAATTATTATTATTTATTTATTTATAAGGTCGCTTGCAAATTTATTAAGTACTTTTCAAAATAAATAAATCAAGAAATGTATGTCGACATGCCTGCCCCAATTGTGTTTTATCGAAACCTATCATTATACAAAAATCAATAGTTGGGAATCGTACCATCACCGAAAGAAAATTGACAGCTGTTATTGGTTTGTTTTGGTTTTTTTATTTGCTGCTGTATCAAAAATTAAATAAGGAACAAGTAAAGAATACCGTCCGGTGAGCTAAAAAAAAAAAAAGTGGGCGTGGTCCGCCTTTTTAGCCTGATTTCAGTGATGTACTTTTTTGGCGCAAACGATTTTTGAGGGAGCTAGAGGGGGATGAAGTTTAAAAAACCCTTTTTTCTAAAAGCCGATATCTTCCAAAATATTCACTCAATTTTTAAAATTAAGGCATCATTGGAAAACTTACGGGTTGGCTTTCCAATAATGTCACACGCCCCGAGAAAAACGACTTTTACTGGGTTGTAGGGGAGGAGGAGTAGGTTCTGAATCAGTTAAATTCAGGCGCCGGACGTACCTAGTTTTCCCGGAATTTGTTAAAGTTGTTAAATTTTTACCAATAGCAACCCCAATTCCTCATTTGCAAAACAAATTTCACTCTCTATTTTAGTCACAACACGTATATTACTAATATATTTAATAAATTTTACAATATAGCGTTAAAATCACTTTTATTAAAAATGTTGCTAATAGCGACTTCACAGGGTGTACTATGCAGAAGGACATCACCGTGGCGGTAGCCACGGTTAGGGCACACGTCCGGACGGATGGCGTAGCCCAGGGTTATTTTTTATAAGCGCGGCCGAAGGCCGCCAGCGCAGAAAAGTGTTCTGCGCAAAAGTTTTTTCTTTATCTATCGAATTTATATGGAGATTACTAAAGTTTAACCATAAATTCCTCGAAAACGAGGTACGTCCGGCGCCTAAATTTTACAGATTCAGAACACCCTTCCCCTCCCCTACCTACCGGTAAAAGTCGTTTTTTTGGGGGCGCCGTTTGATCGTACAATTATACCACACTGTCTCGTCCTCGATATCAAACTGGTAGTTATTTACAAACTGGAGATTTGTTTAACGTGTTTTATTTAATTCAAATTACTTGTTTTTGATTTTGACAATAAAAAATTGAACTCGCAAACTTTTTTCATTTTCCATAGGTCTGTGATAAAATCGAGCAAATGTCTCGGACTTCTTCGTCCATCCTGCCGCTTTACGTATAGTCTCAATGTCAACTCCATTCCTAAAGGCCGCTGAGGTAGATGCATGACGTGTGCTATGCGGTTTGTTAATTGTTATAAAAAGATTGTTTGATTGGCTTCTTAAACTCTCTGTCCGGTTAAGGTATGTTTGTAAGGTTGCTACTGGGCAAATTATATCATTCTCTGTATAAGTCGGAATTATCAGATTTGGTTGAATGCCGCCAACTGCTGATGTTTTAATTCTATCCGGGATTTTTATTATTATTGTCTCCGAATTAATATTAATGTTGTTAATTTTAATTTTTGATAATGTCTGAACTCTTTGTGCCGTCACTAATGCCAATAGAGTAGCCAGTTTCTTGGAAATGCGATCAAGATCTAACTTATTGTTTGGTCCTAGACTTATCAGAAATTCTAACACAATACTTGGGTCCCATGTCTGGCTATATCTAGGACGCTGCGGTTTGAGTACTGAAACCCCCTTGCAGAATCTTTTAATTACCGGATCCCTTCCAATATCCCACGTTGCCAAAGCGATATAGCAGATCTGTAGGTATTGAGAGTGCCGTAATTTGTTTTGCCTGTAGCTAATGGTGATAGAAATTCCAGCACTGTAGACACCCTCGGTTCAAATGGCGAAATATTCTTTTTCATACAGAACTCATACCAGGCAATGATCGGTTTATTGTACTGCTTCAATGTGTTTTCGGACAATGATGCTAAGATGCATTTCAGTGATTCTATTGGAGCTTGTTTGTTAGTGAACGCTTCCCCGATAATTTGCCTGCAATTAAGGTTATTGACTTCCATGCGGGGTGAAATTCTCTGAAAGGAGACCTCAAAAGGTTAATATTTTGTTCACTCACTGTGTTAAAGAGATATACAGGATTAAGTGGACCCATTGGCCAAATAACGGTAAATTGCCGGTATCTCAAAAACCTTCCCATAGAATTAAAAATGAGCCCGATTTTCGGAATCAGCGACCTATTTTACATATAGAAAGGATGGTCGCGTTCAGAGTATTTTTTGGCTGTAGAGCAGTGTAATCGACAAATTCTCATTCCCAATGCTAATATGGTAAATCGTAACATATGTATAAATTATCGTATCTATGTTAGTGCAATTATTATTATTTATTTATTTATAAGGTCGCTTGCAAATTTATTAAGTACTTTTCAAAATAAATAAATCAAGAAATGTATGTCGACATGCCTGCCCCAATTGTGTTTTATCGAAACCTATCATTATACAAAAATCAATAGTTGGGAATCGTACCATCACCGAAAGAAAATTGACAGCTGTTATTGGTTTGTTTTGGTTTTTTTATTTGCTGCTGTATCAAAAATTAAATAAGGAACAAGTAAAGAATACCGTCCGGTGAGCTAAAAAAAAAAAAGTGGGCGTGGTCCGCCTTTTTAGCCTGATTTCAGTGATGTACTTTTTTGGCGCAAACGATTTTTGAGGGAGCTAGAGGGGGATGAAGTTTAAAAAACCCTTTTTTTTAAAAGCCGATATCTTCCAAAATATTCACTCAATTTTTAAAATTAAGGCATCATTGGAAAACTTACGGGTTGGCTTTCCAATAATGTCACACGCCCCGAGAAAAACGACTTTTACTGGGTTGTAGGGGAGGAGGAGTAGGTTCTGAATCAGTTAAATTCAGGCGCCGGACGTACCTAGTTTTCCCGGAATTTGTTAAAGTTGTTAAATTTTTACCAATAGCAACCCCAATTCCTCATTTGCAAAACAAATTTCACTCTCTATTTTAGTCACAACACGTATATTACTAATATATTTAATAAATTTTACAATATAGCGTTAAAATCACTTTTATTAAAAATGTTGCTAATAGCGACTTCACAGGGTGTACTATGCAGAAGGACATCACCGTGGCGGTAGCCACGGTTAGGGCACACGTCCGGACGGATGGCGTAGCCCAGGGTTATTTTTTATAAGCGCGGCCGAAGGCCGCCAGCGCAGAAAAGTGTTCTGCGCAAAAGTTTTTTCTTTATCTATCGAATTTATATGGAGATTACTAAAGTTTAACCATAAATTCCTCGAAAACGAGGTACGTCCGGCGCCTAAATTTTACAGATTCAGAACACCCTTCCCCTCCCCTACCTACCGGTAAAAGTCGTTTTTTTGGGGGCGCCGTTTGATCGTACAATTATACCACACTGTCTCGTCCTCGATATCAAACTGGTAGTTATTTACAAACTGGAGATTTGTTTAACGTGTTTTATTTAATTCAAATTACTTGTTTTTGATTTTGACAATAAAAAATTGAACTCGCAAACTTTTTTCATTTTCCATAGGTCTGTGATAAAATCGAGCAAATGTCTCGGACTTCTTCGTCCATCCTGCCGCTTTACGTATAGTCTCAATGTCAACTCCATTCCTAAAGGCCGCTGAGGTAGATGCATGACGTGTGCTATGCGGTTTGTTAATTGTTATAAAAAGATTGTTTGATTGGCTTCTTAAACTCTCTGTCCGGTTAAGGTATGTTTGTAAGGTTGCTACTGGGCAAATTATATCATTCTCTGTATAAGTCGGAATTATCAGATTTGGTTGAATGCCGCCAACTGCTGATGTTTTAATTCTATCCGGGATTTTTATTATTATTGTCTCCGAATTAATATTAATGTTGTTAATTTTAATTTTTGATAATGTCTGAACTCTTTGTGCCGTCACTAATGCCAATAGAGTAGCCAGTTTCTTGGAAATGCGATCAAGATCTAACTTATTGTTTGGTCCTAGACTTATCAGAAATTCTAACACAATACTTGGGTCCCATGTCTGGCTATATCTAGGACGCTGCGGTTTGAGTACTGAAACCCCCTTGCAGAATCTTTTAATTACCGGATCCCTTCCAATATCCCACGTTGCCAAAGCGATATAGCAGATCTGTAGGTATTGAGAGTGCCGTAATTTGTTTTGCCTGTAGCTAATGGTGATAGAAATTCCAGCACTGTAGACACCCTCGGTTCAAATGGCGAAATATTCTTTTTCATACAGAACTCATACCAGGCAATGATCGGTTTATTGTACTGCTTCAATGTGTTTTCGGACAATGATGCTAAGATGCATTTCAGTGATTCTATTGGAGCTTGTTTGTTAGTGAACGCTTCCCCGATAATTTGCCTGCAATTAAGGTTATTGACTTCCATGCGGGCTGAAATTCTCTGAAAGGAGACCTCAAAAGGTTAATATTTTGTTCAAAATAAATAGGTTTAGCCACAAGTAACTCATTAAAAATTGGAAACCAGGGTCTTGATGGCCAATCTGGTACTACCAATATACCTTCTGCCTCATCATTCATTATTTTCCTGAGTACTTTTAGAATGATAGCAAAAGGTGGAAAGGCATAGAAATAAATATTGCTCCAATCCGCCGTAAAGGCATCTACTCTTACAGACTCTGGGTCTGGAAACCAAGAAAAGAAAACTGGGCACTTTTTATTAATATTCGTCACAAATAAATCAATACTTGGCCGACCAAACTTCAACTCAATTTCCCTGAAGGCATACTCCGCAAGCTCCCATTCTGTTTCTTCTGACTTTATACGTGACTCTCTATCAGCTTCTACATTTTCTGAAGATCTAATATATGTAGCATGAATCCATAGTTTCCTATCTTGGCACCATTGCCATATTTCTTTACTAAGAGCAGACAATTTGGGGAATTGTATACTACCCATTTTATTTATATAACTAATCGCGGTAGAATTATCTATTCTGAGCAAAATTTCAGATGACCTTACATGAGTTGCAAAGCATTTCAGTCCATAAAAAGCAGCTTTTAATTCTAGAAAATTTATATGATTTAATCTTTCACTATCACTCCACCAACCATGTGAACGTTTTCCGATACACTTTACTCCCCAGCCAGTTAGTGAAGCGTCCGAAAAAATTTCTAAAATAAATCTTCCCTCTCTGATAGGGTTATTCGCTATTTCGATATTCTTGATCCACCAATCAAGATCCTCATATAAATAGGGATCAATATTAACTTTTTGCTCATAATCTCCGTTATTTGCGCTAAGACCTAAGAATTTATGTCTTTCCAGCAGTTTTGTATAAAGCATTCCATACTGAACTGCAGGACAAGCTGCTACGAGATATCATATAAACTGAGCTAAAAACGTAATTTTCACCCTATGCATCGATTTCAAGTTTTTGGCAGCTGCCTTGATTTTTTCCCGCTTCTCTAGTGGAAGACTCATACAAAAACTACCTGTGTTGACTATAAATCCTAGAAATTTGCAGCACCGAGAGGGTTCCAATTGCGATTTTTTCCAGTTTATTCTTAATCCAAGCTTTTGTAGAAGCAATATAGTCTCTCTTATATTGTTTCTACATTGTGAGTCAGACCTTCCCAACAACAGCATATCATCAAGATAAATAACTGATTGGAAACCTCTCGATCGTAGCTCTTTCACTACTGGTTTCATTACTCTGGTAAATAACCATGGAGCCACTGACAGTCCAAAAGGTAAGCAATTGAATTCGTATAATTGCCCAGCAAATGAAAATCTCAAAAACTTACGGAAATACTCGTGGATTGGTATCAAAAAATATGCATCCTCCAAGTCAATTGAGGCCAAAAAATCATCTTTGGATATTATTTGCGTTACCGTCTTCCAATCCTCGAGTTTAAAGTGAGGAGCAACAATAAACTTATTTAGCATTTTTAAATTAAGAATAAATCTCTTCCCACCATTTGGTTTGTCTACTAAGAAATATGGCGACACGAATTGACCCTCACTTGGGGTACAGGTGTTAATTGCACCTTCCCTAAGCAAATGTTGAATCTCTGCTTTGTAGTCAACCATCTCTTCCTTCATAAGTGCAGGTTCTTTACGTACCTGAATTTGATATACCTGTGCACAAAAGGATATTTTATATCCAGATATAGCCTGCAGCACTACGCTGTCTGAGGTAAGTAATCGCCATTCACTTACAAAATATTTTAATTGCCCCGCAATATTGCTTACCTGATCTACCGATGATAGTTGGAGCGGTTCCTGCTGCGATTCCTGATGTGATTCTTGCTGCCCCGATGATGATCTGTTTTGTTCCGAGATGCGCTGCCCCCGGTCTGGTATGTTTTTCTCTGATTGTACTTCTTGACCGGGGGTTTGGAGTTTAAATACTGTTTTCGCATATAACCTGTGGCCGATTTCGAAGGTCCATTTTTATGAGTATCTACCGAAGTTTTAAGCATATCTTTACCCGCTTTTTCTAATGCAGACGCTGTTTTGACCCGTTCGGTGAACGCTTCACCAAACAGGAACGTATCAACCGGCCCCTCTGTCGCCACACTATTAGACAAAAGGGTTAAGCCAGGCAATATAAATGAACGCCTAGTGGTAGACAACTTATGGTGTAAATCAGTAAGCAATCTGCCTGCGTCTCCAAGTGCTTCGTTGATGATCTTGTTTGTTTCATCTTCGGGATCTTGTTTCAATGTCCTCGAAAATGCTTGTGCCAACGCGCTTAAGGCTGCACCTAGCTGGTTTTGAAGCGCCAGCTGATATTCATCTCTTTTAAGAGCATGCGCCGCTAGTGTAAATTTAAGTTCGGGGTTTAAGGTTGGCCCTCCCAGTCCTGGACAGTTTTTAGGTATTGGGTACTTCTCGAGAAGTTCGTCTACGTGTAGCATTACATAAATACACCACACTTACAGTTGTTGTCATGTACACATAATTTATTGTGTACACATGTACCACACACATTGTCAAAACAGATTGACCCAAATAAATTCCGTTAAACCCCAGCGGGAGTTTAACATCAAATATATACACCGCCACATACGGCGCCTCCAGTTACATTTGTTGCATTTTGTCAAGTGCATTGCCCGAGCGGTCACAATGACCAACTGAGCGACCGCGTCAGTTTGTCAATGTGCACCGACGAAATATTTATGATTCACATATGCTGACACAGCATATGTTGAACACACATTTTATTGAATATGTATTAGTGTAAGTTAGCGTAAGAATTTTTGTATAAAAGAAAGTGAAAATCAATAAAGAAAATTAATTCTATGTTCACTCGAAACCTGAACGCATTACATTTATTAGATGGCGATCCGCCAGTTCAAAGTTAATCCTTATGAACAAAAATTTGCTTACTAGCGAAATAGTTCATAAGGACTAACCAGTTCCGCGGGCTACAACTACGGATCTGGATACATACAAGGCAACTGCTTACGAGAAAAAAAAAAAAAAAAAATTGGTTTAAACAACTGACCGCATATGGTATTTCGGA
Organism: Urophora cardui; assembly: GCA_960531455.1. NCBI lineage: Eukaryota > Metazoa > Arthropoda > Insecta > Diptera > Tephritidae > Urophora > Urophora cardui. Next base: position 82,685,765 of record OY482674.1, read on the forward strand.
TTGAATGATATTATTAATCGAGACGTTAGATGTTTGAAAATCAAAAAACCTATTACCACACACCACGGTTTTGGATAAAACACGTCAAGATTCCGCAACAAAAAACGATGATCGCTACATATCTGTACCGAACCCAGCAAAATTAGAAAAGTCGGCAGAATTAATTCGATGGTTAGTGCAGCGTACCGGTTTGCAGGAAAGATCACTACTATTAGCAGCAACAAATAGTTCCTGTATTTTTGGGATGGACAAAGGACTATGAAGCATAATTCTAGTGGAATATAGCAACAGTAACTTTAATGCTAGCTTTGATGCGCCTTCTACCTCAGCTTCATCATCACTATTCGGTTCAATATCGAGTCTACTACAGCCACCACCACAACAACAACAAATAACGAATAAAGAGGAGCAACATAAGTATAACTTTAATATTAAGTTTTAATGAATTTAGCAGCCTAACGGCCGCTACAACAAACAGCAATTAACTTTGCTTAGGGACATTATTTTTATATATGTATATCTTTTTTTCTGACATTAGGGTCTCATGTTAAATAAAACAATCTCAACATAAATTGAGTAAATTTGAATGCTAGTTTATTTTTAATTCAGTATAAATACATATCCCTTATGGATAGTGCTTTGCCAGACGACTTCAATTATGAAGCCTTAAATAAGATAATAGACCAACTAGGGCGTGAAAACACGAACACTACTCGTAGGTCAAGAGCTCGTACAATAGGCAGTGATAGGCATCAGCTAAATTGGTTAAGGCAACTTTGGATATACATAGGAATGGGCAGAACACCCACGATAGAAGATTTATTGTATCCTTCCACGTTGGTAGAGGAAACAAATAGGGCACTCAGGAGAGCAGAAAATTAAAAATTAAAAATAAAAAATTTTTTTTACTTATTGCTGAATAAATAAATATTAATAAAAATTTTTTTTAAGTCAAAAATCCTTTTTTTAATATGTCACAAGACATTAAAACGCAGGAGGAATTCAATAAAATCTTTGATAGATGCGTTAGCACTATAAGGGAATTCAAAAAATTTGCTGAGGAACACATCAAAAATAAAAAAGAAGGCCCAAAACCAATAACCATAGAAGAGTATAGAAAAAGAAACAAGGCTAAAAGGGAAGATATCCCAAAGATACCGTCACCGGTAGTAATAAAAAAGAGGAAAAGGGCAGGTAAAAGAGTAAAGAAAAATCAGGAAATAGCCGAAGCTTATAGGTTATTAAACTTAAGTACTAATAAGGAAGATAGAATAAAATTAAGATGTAAAATTAGAGAACTAAGAAAAAAAAATATATAAATGAATAAATGAAATGAATAAAATTAAAATTTAAAACTTCAAATTATTTTTTCTAAAATGGCATGGTGGAAGACCGTATTGAACGGTATATTAGTAGCTATAGCAGGATACGAGGTAGGAAAAGAAACCTCTGAAGATAAAAATAATGAGAACAAAATAGCCAAATTCGAATCATACCCAATTCTAGCAGATAAATCAGAAATCTCCGATAAATGGTTAATAATTTTTACATGCGTAGCCGAACCCCCTCACCTTCATTAAGTCAAGCCACATCGCTGGAAGAAATTAAAATAGACATCCCAGTAATAGACGTCACAATGCCACAGACCGTAGTAGAATTTATCAAAACTGCTTCGTCAGTACTACCAGAGTTTGATGGTAAGCCAGAAAATTTACACAGCTTCCTAGATGCATTCGATATACTTGAACAAATCAAGGAGACACACGAGGCATTGGCCATTACCATGATAAAGACAAAGCTGAAAGGTACAGCAAGGAATTTTATTAGTAATGAGACCACAATCGAACAAATTAAAAACAAATTAAAAACTGCAATAAAGGGTGAATCAGTTGAAGTGTTGACAGCAAAACTCCTGAACATCCAACAAAGTAGCAAAACTGCTAACCAATACACAGCAGAAATAGAAAAAATTACAAGGTCATTAGAGGGAGCATATATCTCTGATGGATTAAACCCAGATTTAGCAACGAGATATGCAACACAGGCAGCAGTTAAAGCCATGTGTAAAAACTGCTCTAATGACAAGGTCAAAACGATCATGCAAGCGGGAACGTTCACAACAATGAGTGAGGCAATTTCTAAATTTACCAACAGCTGTACCGAAATAACGGACAGCTCAAACACAGTTTTGAACTTATGACAGCAGTACCAGAGTAATCTCTGTGGAGATTACCAAAATGGAAGATACAGACCACAGCCAAGTTACAACGACAATTCTAGGTCCAACAATGAAACTCCAGTAGAGACACCGATCGAGTGGCGTAATTTCAGCGGAGTGAATCCATTGCCGAATGAGCTGGTACGAGCCATAAAGGTACGACTGGACCAGAGTGGCAAGACGAGACAGACCTTCCGCCACATGACAGCAGGAACATGGTTCAAGGTACGAGTCACAAGAGCCGGAGTGGTTACTATCACAATTCTAGAGAGAAATAAGAGGGGCTTGAAGCTTAGGGCCCTCACAAATTGACCATACGTAAATAAATCGAATTGAATACGGCTGACGTGCAAACGCTGCCTAGAGAGAAAAATAGGAATAAGGCTGATGTGCAAACACTGCCAATAGAGAAAAATAAGAATACGGCTGACGTGCAAACGCTGCCAATAGAGAAAGGCTGATGTGAAAACACTGCCAAGAGAGAAAATAAGAATACGGCTGATGTGAAAACACTGCCAATAGAGAAAACAGGTATACGGCTGATGTGAAAACACTGCCAAAAGAGAAAACAGGTATACGGCTGATGTGAAAACACTGCCAAGGCTGATGTGAAAACACTGCCAATTGAGAAAATAGGAATATGGTTGATGTGAAAACACTGCCAATAGAGAAAAGAGGTATACGGCTGATGTGAAAACACTGCCAAAAGAGAAAACAGGTATACGGCTGATGTGAAAACACTGCCAAGGCTGATGTGAAAACACTGCCAATAGAGAAAATAGGAATATGGTTGATGTGAAAACACTGCCAAAAGAGAAAACAGGTATACGGCTGATGTGAAAACACTGCCAAGGCTGATGTGAAAACACTGCCAATAGAGAAAACAGGTATACGGCTGACGTGAAAACACTGCCAAGGCTGATGTGAAAACACTGCCAATAGAGAAAACAGGTATACGGCTGATGTGAAAACACTGCCAAGGCTGATGTGAAAACACTGCCAAGAGAGAGAAACAGGTATACGGCTGATGTGAAAACACTGCCAAGGCTGATGTGAAAACACTGCCAAGAGAGAGAAATAGGAATACGGCTGATGTGAAAACACTGCCAAGAGAGAAAGGTAGAAACTAAAGAAAAACAAAAAACCAATTACGACAAAAATAGTTATAGTAAGGAAATTAAAATAGGAGATTTAGTTTTAGTTAGAGAAGAGGCCTCCCATAAGTTAGAAAATAGATATACAGGGTATTATAAAGTTAAAAGTATTGATAGGAATAACAATTATACTTTAATTCCAAATAGCATAGGAGATAACAATAAAAACAATAAGGAAATCATAATTCATAAGAATACGCTTAAACCAATTTAAAATTAGGCACTGCACTTTATCCAATAATAATAATTTAGTAATAACGTAAATACATATGCATTCCAGTTTACTCACTTTAATAAATAGGCACACGCCAAAGAAAAACAAAATCAAATGTAATATAAACATACAATAAGAAACAAATTTCATGTTCAAAAAAAAAAAAAAAAAAAAAAAAAAAAATGTGAATACAATAAAGGCAAACGAAAAACAAATGTAACAAAAAAAAAAATATATAATAAAATTTTATGCACCACTGGCAATATGAGCCGAAAAGCAATTAATAATAAATTTTGTCAACTCAGACAAACGTTAAGTGGGTCACTAAGTCATTCAAATAGATATATATAGTTGAATACAAATATATATATCTATTTTTTTTTAAGGGGGAAGGTGTAGCATTACATAAATACACCACACTTACAGTTGTTGTCATGTACACATAATTTATTGTGTACACATGTACCACACACATTGTCAAAACAGATTGACCCAAATAAATTCCGTTAAACCCCAGCGGGAGTTTAACATCAAATATATACACCGCCACATACGGCGCCTCCAGTTACATTTGTTGCATTTTGTCAAGTGCATTGCCCGAGCGGTCACAATGACCAACTGAGCGACCGCGTCAGTTTGTCAATGTGCACCGACGAAATATTTATGATTCACATATGCTGACACAGCATATGTTGAACACACATTTTATTGAATATGTATTAGTGTAAGTTAGCGTAAGAATTTTTGTATAAAAGAAAGTGAAAATCAATAAAGAAAATTAATTCTATGTTCACTCGAAACCTGAACGCATTACATTTATTAGATACGTTCGACAGACCCGATCTTGCCAAACCCACCCAATTTTCCGCTATTGGTTGGAAAATATTTAGCTCCTTTGCATTCGCATTAGTATTTAGGCCAATAAATGCTAACATGGAGTCTGCCAATACTTCTTCACGATCGGGCGATTCCGGCGACAGCGCCGAGTTCACGTTTTCATTGCGTTGTACGCTTGCTGGTAATATATTATTTGAGCAATTGTCAGGTGAGTTGCCTGACACCCGTGTCGTGCCTCGCAGGTCACGCTCGCCGGGGTGAATTTTTGGTGCCTTTCGTATCGCAATACGGTTACCATCACTTCGCTCTGAATGTCGATTGTCAGGTGAGTTGCCTGACACCCGTGTCGTGCCTCGCAGGTCACGCTCACCGGCGTGAATTTTTGGTGTCATTCGTCTCGCGATACGATTACCATCACCTCGCTCAGAATGCCGATTTTCAGCCCTGTAATGTATTCTCTTGGAATTGCCACTTCTCGAACGTGAATGTCGGGAAGTACCCGAGCTAGAAGTAGAAGACAAGTAATTTTTGGCGTTGCGCACATAACCTCTACGAGACTTCCGAATTGAGCGACGCGACGTGTAACGGCTACTTGAACTGGTGACTCGACTAACAGCACTGCGATTGCCAGCTGCGGCAGAACTGCGACTGCGTGATGTAGCAGAACTGCGATTGTTTCTTTTTCTTTTCCGACTTTTGCGCCTTGCCTCATAATTATTCTTCCGATCAGCAGCATCTTTCTCTAAAATAGCTATTCTTCTCAAAGCCTCTTCTAAACTTGATTTTGAAGAATCCATTTTGAATCAAAAAGCTAAAACACGTGCGATTAGATCCACACAACAAAACGTAATGAATTAGGGATAGCAGTCTAGAGATGGGTTGTCGTTCGACAAAAAATTTTTTTGTTTAAGTGTTGTAAAATGTTGTGATTAGATCTGGCAACTGACGTTACTACCAGTTTGATATCGAGGACGAGACAGTGTGGTATAATTAATAAATTTTACAATAGTGCGTTAAAATCACTTTTATTAAAAATGTTGCTAATAGAGACTTCACAGGGTGTACTACGCAGAAGCCACGTTTGGGCGCATACGTCCGGACGGATGGCGTAGCCCAGGGTTATTTTTTATAAGCGCAGAAAAGTGTTCTGCGCAAAAGTTTTTTCTTTATCTATCGAATTTATTTTGAGATTACTAAAGTTTAACCATAAATTCCTCGAAAACGAGGTACGTCCGGCGCCTAAATTTTACGGAACACCCTTCCCCTCCCCTACCACCCGGTAGAAGTCGTTTTTTTTGGGGGCGTGTGACATTATTGGAAAGTTTCCCCAAATTTGCTTAAGATTAAAAAAAAAAAACTAACCTTTATTTTCTCTCGAGCATCTGTTGAAAAAATATGGAGGGAGGAACAGCCCCAGCGCGTCTTCATCGGGAATGCAGAACCAATATTCCTTTATGCAACAACGCGGAGAATTACGAGCATCAAGGGATTTCACTACAGGTAATTAATATAGAAGTTTTAAGTGACAAGTACGTTGTTGACATTAATGCTGGAATCGCAATTTGGCGTTAGGTCGGTCGCGCGTTGACCGTACCTCAAAGCCGCTTCACACTGACATTCGATATTAGATGTTGGATTGTAAACATGTTCACTGCCACTAATATATTTTGTTGAATTTTTTCATAAATTTCATCATTTTTCATTAAAAAAAAAAAACAATTTTAATTTACTTAATGTCAAACGCCCGACTTAGTAGAGAAATGTTCAACTCAGGCGTTATACAGGGTTGCAATGAACATACGATATTACAAAAATTTTACGATCAAACGCTTGAGGTCACAATGCGATTTGCTTCATATATATCCATACATTTCTACTCACTTGTCAGAAGCGCGACCGACCGAACGCCACATTGCGATTCAGGCATAATATGGCACTGCGTGTTGTCACTTCTCGTACTATGGAACAATTTTATCTCAGTAACATATTCCTTTCCGTTTTACAATTTCAGAATCACGTAGGATAAGTGTGTCATCCTCAGTGTTTGCAGAAAATACAGGTATATATTTTGAGAGATAGAGATACAGTTGAAAACACCTTAATGTTTTCACCAGGGTTGTTTACAGAAAACAATATTTTTGATCTTTGATTTTATGACTAAACTCGTAATTAAAAATTTTACAATAACATTATTAGTAAGTAATAATACAAAGAAATCTATATCTTTTTCTCATATAGTGTCCAATCGTGACATATGTATACGAGGTAGTATGTTGCAATCATTGCGAAAGCACTGAGAAGGAATTGAAGGCTATGAGAGCACAGCTGGCTGAGTTGAAAGAGATAGTGAAATCCCAAAATGCTGCGATAACACTGCTCTACAGCCAAAAAATACTCTGAACGCAACCATCCTTTCTATATGTAAAATCGGTCGCTGATTCCGAAAATCGGGTTCATTTTTAATTCTATGGGAAGATTTTTGAGATATCGGCAATTTACCGTTATTTGGCCAATGTGTCCACTTAATCCTGTATATCTCTTTAACACAGTGAGCTATATTCCTTAGGGTGACACCAAACGAAAGAAAATTAAATTTCCTTTTCACGGCTCCTATAACATTTTTCTCTAACTCTTATAGTTTCTGAAATATTGACGATTAAATTTTAATTTTTTCGATTTTTTACGATTTTTTGAAGAAAAAATTGACTTTGTCAGGCAATATCTTTAAAACCAATACTTTTACCTTCGGTTTTACTCCTTTTCATGAAGCTCTATTCTATTACCAAAAAAATAAGCTATCAACGATGAAAATCCATTGTAAAATGGAAAAGTTATAGGCGATCAAGTAAATACAGCCAGGTCGCGCAATGCCTCTGCACGCGTACATTCTATGCATATTGTACCAATACCTACACATCTGCAGTAGCAGCACATTGGCAGCGCAGTAGATACAAGCCCATTTACGGGTATAACATGCATAAAATATACCCGTGTAGAGGCATTGTGCGACTTGGCTGTATTTACTTGATCGCCTATAACTTTTCCATTTTACCATGGATTTTCTTCGTTGATAGCTTATTTTTTTGCTAATGGAATGGAGCTTCACGTAAAAGATTAAAACCGAAGGTGAAGACATTGGTTTTAAAGATATTGTCTGACAAAGTAAATTTTTTCTTCAAAAAATCGTAAAAAATCGAAAAAATTAAAATTTAATCGTCAATATTTCAGAAACTATAAGAGTTAGAGAAAAATGTTATAGGAGCCATGAAAAGGAAATTTAATTTTCTTTCGTTTGGTGTCACCCCAAGGAATATAACTCACTGTGTTATACTGGATTAAGTGTACCCATTGGCCAAATAACGGTAAATTTCCGATATCTCAAAAACCTTCCCATAGAATTAAAAATGAACCCGATTTTCGGAATCAGCGACCGATTTTACATATAGATAGGATAGTCACGTCCAAAGTACAGACAAAAAATTTCATTTTGTGATCCAGTGTAATTAACACAATATGTGGGCAAAAGCTTGCCACTGAGCAGCTTGTCCGTCTGGAGAAAACAAACGTGCCCATGATCAAATATTTTCCGGTGCGGGATTTGTCGGAGTTAGGGCAGTTGGATGAAAAAATCACCTTATATAATAAGTATGTATATGTACGAAATTAATACATACTTATATGCCAAAAATGTTATTAATTATTACAAATTTTATTTTTTAAGGAATCTGCGATGTCATCGCTGTTATGTAACAACATAAGAAACATAACAAAACTCCTGTCCAATGAGCTCGTAAAGGAAATCAATGTGGATGGCTCTCATAGGAAGGTGGGACTAAAGTCGAAAATGTTTGCTCCACCTTGACGGGTACTAAAAATGTGCTAATATATTTTGTGTATTAAATTAATAATTTCTTTTTAATTTATAGCTGCTATATCCAAATAGCATTCGAAAGGGTTAACTCCTGAAGACCCCCCGGAAAAAGCTAAACACTTTAAAAAGCTTTACAGGATTAAGAAGACCCAAACAAAAGACTGATCTAGTTAGAAAATTGACAACATTTTTAATTGGAATTACTTTTTTTTTAGAAAGGACATAGTTTTTCACGTTTTGAAAAAGTTTTATAGGATTAAGAAAAACAAAACAAAAAAACACAAGAAAAACAAAACCAAAAAAAAACCAAAAAACAACGAAAAATATATTGGTAGTGACAATAACAACAATGTTCATGAGTACTCGATACTCATGCATTAATTTTTAATTTTTTTTTATTTACGAAAGCAAATATTTTTTTTAACGATTTGAAAAACCCCAGACAAAAACTGATGGAGTTCGACAGTTATGATAACTCAACCTTTTTTTTTAATTTGAATTATATATTTTTATTTTTATTTATGAAATGAAATATTTTGTTTTTACTATCATAGATTTTATAAATGCAAATGTTTAGAAATTGGATTTTTTTAATTAAATTATCATTTAAAATTTATGTAAATATGTTTGTGTTCTTGGTAACATGAATTCTTATTATTTCACTCACAATCAAATGAAAAACGTTTGTTTTAAAAACTGTAAATATTAAAAAAATTTGTTATTTTTTCTATATTTCTATTCAAACTAAAACAAAACAACTTCATTACAAAAATTGCTACAGTTTACGATAAAAATACAAAACAAAAAAATTACTAGAAAAGAACAAAAAGTAAAAAAAATAGTTATGAAAAAGCTTTACTGAAAGCCATATTACCAAATATGTAATTTATGCTAACAAGTTCATTTTGATATGTAATACATGATCGAGTCATTTAAAGAATCTTTGTAATGGTCAGTATAATATCCAGCTGATATGTAACCGAAAAAAAACTGATCTGTAGAATAACGAACAATGAAATAGCAGCTTAAAAATTATTTAATGTAAAAATATTAAAAAATCAATAAAATTAAAAAGAATTCACTTAAATGAAAACTGTAAATCGACACTGGTTGCGATATAAGTCTATTAATATATAATGAAATGAAATTAAACTTAAACAATTTATATCGTCATTATATCATTTATTTAAAATAACATGATTTTAGTATTCTAATAAATCCTTATGTAACAACGAGCAATATGTTAATTTCGTAAGACTGAAATATGTAAAGTACAAAGCACAAGTAATTCAAAGAAGGATACAAATTATCCTATAAAAAACTATTAAATATGATTAGTTGCTTAAGTTAGTTTTTTAAAAAACCAAAAATTTATATTGAAATAAATACATACATATTTACTTATGTAAAAAATTAAAGAACCTGATTTTGTTTTATTGAATGTTTTTCTTCTGGGAACTAAAAAAGAACCTAATTTAGGTAGTATATACATCTAGTCCCATTTTGAATCAATTTGGACTACTAGAAAACAAACGTGCCCATGATCAAATATTTTCCGGTGTGGGATTTGTCGGAGTTAGGGCAGTTGGATGAAAAAATCACCTTATATAATAAGTATGTATATGTATGAAATTAATACATACTTATATGCCAAAAATGTTATTAATTATTACAAATTTTATTTTTTAAGGAATCTGCGATGTCATCGCTGTTATGTAACAACATAAGAAACATAACAAAACTCCTGTCCAATGAGCTCGTAAAGGAAATCAATGTGGATGGCTCTCATAGGAAGGTGGGACTAAAGTCGAAAATGTTTGCTCCACCTTGACGGGTACTAAAAATGTGCTAATATATTTTGTGTATTAAATTAATAATTTCTTTTTAATTTATAGCTGCTATATCCAAATAGCATTCGAAAGGGTTAACTCCTGAAGACCCCCCGGAAAAAGCTAAACACTTTAAAAAGCTTTACAGGATTAAGAAGACCCAAACAAAAGACTGATCTAGTTAGAAAATTGACAACATTTTTAATTGGAATTACTTTTTTTTTTAGAAAGGACATAGTTTTTCACGTTTTGAAAAAGTTTTATAGGATTAAGAAAAACAAAACAAAAAAACACAAGAAAAACAAAACCAAAAAAAAACCAAAAAACAACGAAAAATATATTGGTAGTGACAATAACAACAATGTTCATGAGTACTCGTTACTCATGCATTAATTTTTAATTTTTTTTTATTTACGAAAGCAAATATTTTTTTTAACGATTTGAAAAACCCCAGACAAAAACTGATGTAGTTCGACAGTTATGATAACTCAACCTTTTTTTTAATTAGAATTATATATTTTTATTTTTATTTATAAAATGAAATATTTTGTTTTTACTATCATAGATTTTATAAATGCAAATGTTTAAAAATTGGATTTTTTTAATTAAATTATCATTTAAAATTTATGTAAATATGTTTGTGTTCTTGGTAACATGAATTCTTATTATTTCACTCACAATCAAATGAAAAACGTTTGTTTTAAAAACTGTAAATATTAAAAAAATTTGTTATTTTTTCTATATTTCTATTCAAACTAAAACAAAACAACTTCATTACAAAAATTGCTACAGTTTACGATAAAAATACAAAACAAAAAAATTACTAGAAAAGAACAAAAAGTAAAAAAAATAGTTATGAAAAAGCTTTACTGAAAGCCATATTACCAAATATGTAATTTATGCTAACAAGTTCATTTTGATATGTAATACATGATCGAGTCATTTAAAGAATCTTTGTAATGGTCAGTATAATATCCAGCTGATATGTAACCGAAAAAAAACTGATCTGTAGAATAACGAACAATGAAATAGCAGCTTAAAAATTATTTAATGTAAAAATATTAAAAAATCAATAAAATTAAAAAGAATTCAGTTAAATGAAAACTGTAAATCGACACTGGTTGCGATATAAGTCTATTAATATATAATGAAATGAAATTAAACTTAAACAATTTATATCGTCATTATATCATTTATTTAAAATAACATGATTTTAGTATTCTACACTCAGAGAAAAAATGCATTGTAAAATCAAGTACGATCATACTTAATCTTAAAATGCTCAATTTTTAATAAAACTATCTTGTTTTAACTATGAACAACTTTGAATTAAAATTGGCAATATTGATTTAAAAATTCATTTTTAATTCAAGATTGTAGCCATCTCAAATTAAGGTTGAGCTATTTTAATTTAAAATTGCGCAATCTTAAATCAAGTAGAACGTGCTTGAATTAAAATTGCCATGCTTAAACGCGCTGGGTTTTGGATAACGGGATATTCTGTGCAATTTTCATTTAGTAAAACGCAAGCAAACAGAGTGAAATATTTTTATTATTAAATACTTTTTATATCAAAATGGAACAAATAGAATATATTGATATGTACACAATGGACCCCGAAAATTTGGTGGCTGAGAAAAGTGAAGATGAGCAGAAACTGTCGCAGCTGCTTGAGGAGTTTGAGTTGGAGGATGTTGCAAAATATTTATTTCATCTTTTGTAACACCTCCTCTACACTTATATTCTGTAAATAATGGAAAAACGTATATAAAATTGAAAACGTTGTAAATGTATGTACATAATTATTTAAAAGTATCAAAAAAATTCGCAAGTTCATATGCAAATAATAATAAGTATTTTTTTGTGGGTTTCGTGGTGAAAAATAAAGAGGTTGTGGGGAATATGAAAAATAAAATGGTTCAATGTTAAATTAAGAACGTTCCACCTTAATTCAAGGTGTATACAACTTTAAATCAGGGCTGCACATTAACGTTATTTTTTATCAATAACCGAAAAAATATTTTGTTTTCAATTCAACTTTGAAAAATTTTAACGTTAAGTGCTGAACAAAAAAATACTGTTTTGATAATTATCAAAAAAAATTATGAAAAAAAATTTCGTTTTGTTGATTATCAAAAACCAAATATTGAAAAAATTTTGTTTCGGTAGCCAACAAAAAAAATTATCAAAAAAAATAACGTTAATAAAAATTCAAAGTAAAATGAAGCCGTAAGCCCGAAACAAATTTTTATTATTATTTTGTTTTTGATAATCAACGAAACAAAATAATTTTGATAATTTTTTTTTTTGATAATCAACGAAACAAAATTTTTTTGTTAATTTTTATTTGATATTCAACAAAACAAAATATTTTTGTTGATATCGTTGTGCAGCCTTGCTTTAAATTAAGATTACACGTTTTTATTTTAAGATTGCACACTTTTAAAATAAATACGAATCAATGTTAATTCAAGCATGAACCACCTTAAATTAAAAATTTTAAATGTTATAATTCCATTATAAAATCAACATTTTCCATACTTGGATTAAGCATTTTCCACCTTAACTGGAAATCATGACCGTTTATACTTGATTTAACATTGTTCATGCTTGATTTTAAAATGTTTTTCCCTGAGTGTAATAAATCCTTATGTAACAACGAGCAATATGTTAATTTCGTAAGACTGAAATATGTAAAGTACAAAGCACAAGTAATTCAAAGAAGGATACAAATTATCCTATAAAAAACTATTAAATATGATTAGTTGCTTAAGTTAGTTTTTTAAAAAACCAAAAATTTATATTGAAATAAATACATACATATTTACTTATGTAAAAAATTAAAGAACCTGATTTTGTTTTATTGAATGTTTTTCTTCTGGGAACTAAAAAAGAACCTAATTTAGGTAGTATATACATCTAGTTCCATTTTGAATCAATTTGGACTACTCCTTTCGGGACTAAAAGGGAATGTATAATAAATTATCACTTAAAATTTATGTAAATATGTTTGTGTTCTTGGTAACATGAATTCTTATTATTTCACTCACAATCAAATGAAAAACGTTTGTTTTAAAAACTGTAAATATTAAAAAAATTTGTTATTTTTTCTATATTTCTATTCAAACTAAAACAAAACAACTTCATTACAAAAATTGCTACAGTTTACGATAAAAATACAAAACAAAAAAATTACTAGAAAAGAACAAAAAGTAAAAAAAATAGTTATGAAAAAGCTTTACTGAAAGCCATATTACCAAATATGTAATTTATGCTAACAAGTTCATTTTGATATGTAATACATGATCGAGTCATTTAAAGAATCTTTGTAATGGTCAGTATAATATCCAGCTGATATGTAACCGAAAAAAAACTGATCTGTAGAATAACGAACAATGAAATAGCAGCTTAAAAATTATTTAATGTAAAAATATTAAAAAATCAATAAAATTAAAAAGAATTCAGTTAAATGAAAACTGTAAATCGACACTGGTTGCGATATAAGTCTATTAATATATAATGAAATGAAATTAAACTTAAACAATTTATATCGTCATTATATCATTTATTTAAAATAACATGATTTTAGTATTCTAATAAATCCTTATGTAACAACGAGCAATATGTTAATTTCGTAAGACTGAAATATGTAAAGTACAAAGCACAAGTAATTCAAAGAAGGATACAAATTATCCTATAAAAAACTATTAAATATGATTAGTTGCTTAAGTTAGTTTTTTAAAAAACCAAAAATTTATATTGAAATAAATACATACATATTTACTTATGTAAAAAATTAAAGAACCTGATTTTGTTTTATTGAATGTTTTTCTTCTGGGAACTAAAAAAGAACCTAATTTAGGTAGTATATACATCTAGTCCCATTTTGAATCAATTTGGACTACTAGAAAACAAACGTGCCCATGATCAAATATTTTCCGGTGTGGGATTTGTCGGAGTTAGGGCAGTTGGATGAAAAAATCACCTTATATAATAAGTATGTATATGTATGAAATTAATACATACTTATATGCCAAAAATGTTATTAATTATTACAAATTTTATTTTTTAAGGAATCTGCGATGTCATCGCTGTTATGTAACAACATAAGAAACATAACAAAACTCCTGTCCAATGAGCTCGTAAAGGAAATCAATGTGGATGGCTCTCATAGGAAGGTGGGACTAAAGTCGAAAATGTTTGCTCCACCTTGACGGGTACTAAAAATGTGCTAATATATTTTGTGTATTAAATTAATAATTTCTTTTTAATTTATAGCTGCTATATCCAAATAGCATTCGAAAGGGTTAACTCCTGAAGACCCCCCGGAAAAAGCTAAACACTTTAAAAAGCTTTACAGGATTAAGAAGACCCAAACAAAAGACTGATCTAGTTAGAAAATTGACAACATTTTTAATTGGAATTACTTTTTTTTTTTAGAAAGGACATAGTTTTTCACGTTTTGAAAAAGTTTTATAGGATTAAGAAAAACAAAACAAAAAAACACAAGAAAAACAAAACCAAAAAAAAAACCAAAAAACAACGAAAAATATATTGGTAGTGACAATAACAACAATGTTCATGAGTACTCGTTACTCATGCATTAATTTTTAATTTTTTTTTATTTACGAAAGCAAATAGTTTTTTTAACGATTTGAAAAACCCCAGACAAAAACTGATGTAGTTCGACAGTTATGATAACTCAACCTTTTTTTTAATTTGAATTATATATTTTTATTTTTATTTATGAAATGAAATATTTTGTTTTTACTATCATAGATTTTATAAATGCAAATGTTTAAAAATTGGATTTTTTTAATTAAATTATCATTTAAAATTTATGTAAATATGTTTGTGTTCTTGGTAACATGAATTCTTATTATTTCACTCACAATCAAATGAAAAACGTTTGTTTTAAAAACTGTAAATATTAAAAAAATTTGTTATTTTTTCTATATTTCTATTCAAACTAAAACAAAACAACTTCATTACAAAAATTGCTACAGTTTACGATAAAAATACAAAACAAAAAAATTACTAGAAAAGAACAAAAAGTAAAAAAAATAGTTATGAAAAAGCTTTACTGAAAGCCATATTACCAAATATGTAATTTATGCTAACAAGTTCATTTTGATATGTAATACATGATCGAGTCATTTAAAGAATCTTTGTAATGGTCAGTATAATATCCAGCTGATATGTAACCGAAAAAAAACTGATCTGTAGAATAACGAACAATGAAATAGCAGCTTAAAAATTATTTAATGTAAAAATATTAAAAAATCAATAAAATTAAAAAGAATTCAGTTAAATGAAAACTGTAAATCGACACTGGTTGCGATATAAGTCTATTAATATATAATGAAATGAAATTAAACTTAAACAATTTATATCGTCATTATATCATTTATTTAAAATAACATGATTTTAGTATTCTAATAAATCCTTATGTAACAACGAGCAATATGTTAATTTCGTAAGACTGAAATATGTAAAGTACAAAGCACAAGTAATTCAAAGAAGGATACAAATTATCCTATAAAAAACTATTAAATATGATTAGTTGCTTAAGTTAGTTTTTTAAAAAACCAAAAATTTATATTGAAATAAATACATACATATTTACTTATGTAAAAAATTAAAGAACCTGATTTTGTTTTATTGAATGTTTTTCTTCTGGGAACTAAAAAAGAACCTAATTTAGGTAGTATATACATCTAGTCCCATTTTGAATCAATTTGGACTACTCCTTTCGGGACTAAAAGGGAATGTATAATAAATTATCATTTAAAATTTATGTAAATATGTTTGTGTTCTTGGTAACATGAATTCTTATTATTTCACTCACAATCAAATGAAAAACGTTTGTTTTAAAAACTGTAAATATTAAAAAAATTTGTTATTTTTTCTATATTTCTATTCAAACTAAAACAAAACAACTTCATTACAAAAATTGCTACAGTTTACGATAAAAATACAAAACAAAAAAATTACTAGAAAAGAACAAAAAGTAAAAAAAATAGTTATGAAAAAGCTTTACTGAAAGCCATATTACCAAATATGTAATTTATGCTAACAAGTTCATTTTGATATGTAATACATGATCGAGTCATTTAAAGAATCTTTGTAATGGTCAGTATAATATCCAGCTGATATGTAACCGAAAAAAAACTGATCTGTAGAATAACGAACAATGAAATAGCAGCTTAAAAATTATTTAATGTAAAAATATTAAAAAATCAATAAAATTAAAAAGAATTCAGTTAAATGAAAACTGTAAATCGACACTGGTTGCGATATAAGTCTATTAATATATAATGAAATGAAATTAAACTTAAACAATTTATATCGTCATTATATCATTTATTTAAAATAACATGATTTTAGTATTCTAATAAATCCTTATGTAATAACGAGCAATATGTTAATTTCGTAAGACTGAAATATGTAAAGTACAAAGCACAAGTAATTCAAAGAAGGATACAAATTATCCTATAAAAAACTATTAAATATGATTAGTTGCTTAAGTTAGTTTTTTAAAAAACCAAAAATTTATATTGAAATAAATACATACATATTTACTTATGTAAAAAATTAAAGAATCTGATTTTGTTTTATTGAATGTTTTTCTTCTGGGAACTAAAAAAGAACCTAATTTAGGTAGTATATACATCTAGTCCCATTTTGAATCAATTTGGACTACTAGAAAACAAACATGCCCATGATCAAATATTTTCCGGTGTGGGATTTGTCGGAGTTAGGGCAGTTGGATGAAAAAATCACCTTATATAATAAGTATGTATATGTACGAAATTAATACATACTTATATGCCAAAAATGTTATTAATTATTACAAATTTTATTTTTTAAGGAATCTGCGATGTCATCGCTGTTATGTAACAACATAAGAAACATAACAAAACTCCTGTCCAATGAGCTCGTAAAGGAAATCAATGTGGATGGCTCTCATAGGAAGGTGGGACTAAAGTCGAAAATGTTTGCTCCACCTTGACGGGTACTAAAAATGTGCTAATATATTTTGTGTATTAAATTAATAATTTCTTTTTAATTTATAGCTGCTATATCCAAATAGCATTCGAAAGGGTTAACTCCTGAAGACCCCCCGGAAAAAGCTAAACACTTTAAAAAGCTTTACAGGATTAAGAAGACCCAAACAAAAGACTGATCTAGTTAGAAAATTGACAACATTTTTAATTGGAATTACTTTTTTTTTTAGAAAGGACATAGTTTTTCACGTTTTGAAAAAGTTTTATAGGATTAAGAAAAACAAAACAAAAAAACACAAGAAAAACAAAACCAAAAAAAAACCAAAAAACAACGAAAAATATATTGGTAGTGACAATAACAACAATGTTCATGAGTACTCGTTACTCATGCATTAATTTTTAATTTTTTTTTATTTACGAAAGCAAATATTTTTTTTAACGATTTGAAAAACCCCAGACAAAAACTGATGGAGTTCGACAGTTATGATAACTCAACCTTTTTTTTAATTTGAATTATATATTTTTATTTTTATTTATGAAATGAAATATTTTGTTTTTACTATCATAGATTTTATAAATGCAAATGTTTAAAAATTGGATTTTTTTAATTAAATTATCATTTAAAATTTATGTAAATATGTTTGTGTTCTTGGTAACATGAATTCTTATTATTTCACTCACAATCAAATGAAAAACGTTTGTTTTAAAAACTGTAAATATTAAAAAAATTTGTTATTTTTTCTATATTTCTATTCAAACTAAAACAAAACAACTTCATTACAAAAATTGCTACAGTTTACGATAAAAATACAAAACAAAAAAATTACTAGAAAAGAACAAAAAGTAAAAAAAAAATAGTTATGAAAAAGCTTTACTGAAAGCCATATTACCAAATATGTAATTTATGCTAACAAGTTCATTTTGATATGTAATACATGATCGAGTCATTTAAAGAATCTTTGTAATGGTCAGTATAATATCCAGCTGATATGTAACCGAAAAAAAACTGATCTGTAGAATAACGAACAATGAAATAGCAGCTTAAAAATTATTTAATGTAAAAATATTAAAAAATCAATAAAATTAAAAAGAATTCAGTTAAATGAAAACTGTAAATCGACACTGGTTGCGATATAAGTCTATTAATATATAATGAAATGAAATTAAACTTAAACAATTTATATCGTCATTATATCATTTATTTAAAATAACATGATTTTAGTATTCTAATAAATCCTTATGTAACAACGAGCAATATGTTAATTTCGTAAGACTGAAATATGTAAAGTACAAAGCACAAGTAATTCAAAGAAGGATACAAATTATCCTATAAAAAACTATTAAATATGATTAGTTGTTTAAGTTAGTTTTTTAAAAAACCAAAAATTTATATTGAAATAAATACATACATATTTACTTATGTAAAAAATTAAAGAACCTGATTTTGTTTTATTGAATGTTTTTCTTCTGGGAACTAAAAAAGAACCTAATTTAGGTAGTATATACATCTAGTCCCATTTTGAATCAATTTGGACTACTCCTTTCGGGACTAAAAGGGAATGTGTCGCATTTGCTACCCGTTCGGGTACAAAACGGGTACAATTAGTCGCAAAAATGGATGTGTCGCATTTGCTACCCGTTCGGGTACAATATGGGTACAATTGTTCGCATTTGCTACCCGTTCGGGTACAAAACGGGTACAATTAGTCTCTTCATAGGACCTGCTCAAACAAAAGGGAACACTTCAGCACATATAAAGAGATACAAAAAGGTAGTAGTCGCATGCTCCCTTGCGAGTTGTCCCGGATGTATCCCGGAGTGATCGCATTTTTTGCAGGGCCTGCTGTAGACCAGGGATCTTCGTTTCATAGCACTGAGGTGCAACGCTCAACTCACACAGATTGTTATACTCTCTCGTTTTGTCGTAGTAAGAGCGCAAAAGTTAGGTGACCATCTACGACCGTGCGACGATTCAGTTGCTTGCGGGCAAGCAAAAAGATAACAACGTACACGCATACTTCGTTTCCATACGCTTTTATACGACGTCGCGCAAGCATTGGGCATCATAAAGTATTTTTCGTATTGCATTGTGCGACGTGGTATAGCAGCGCATAACACACAATCATTTACAAGCATTCAGAGACTGCTCGAGCAACACAACCTGCTAGCTCAACAGCTCAATGCTGACGGAATAGAAATTTGCAAAATTTCTGTGCGTGAACGAAGTGCTTTGACTCGTCGGTGTGAAAGCTATAAAAAGCTTCCGCACGCGTGCTTAGGAAAATCAAACTCTGGTCTACAGCTATTAACAAGCAAAGCTTTAGTACAGGCAATGTTTGTTATTGTTTTTAGATTTTTGTTTTTTTCGGCAGGCTCTCCGATTTACATATTTATGTTTGTTTTTACATGGCCGTTTAATTCTAATAATTAATTTTATGTGAATTTTATATGAGCTATTTGCCAGTTTTTATTAAGAAAGATTGAATTTTTTTTTTGCGTCCAGCCAACTAAATCCGTCGATGCAATGACTCCCACAACTAGCAAAGCGCATATTAAATAATAAAAAAAATTCCTCAAATTTGGGGAATTACCCACAAAACGGCAGCGCTGCTATGAAACGCCTATGCAAAGAGCATATATGAATAAGAGGGTGCAATCAATCGGCTAAAAGTCAACACTAGATGGCGCTTCTGCCACGATGGACCCTTCATATATGATCTTTGGATTTGACAAGGGTCCAATCTCGTGCGTCAAGCGGCATTTAGTGTTGACTTTTAGCCGATTGCGCCCTCTTATTCATATATCTATGTTCTTTGGCCTATGCCTGATTTAAATCATAGCCTAACTATAGAAGGTCGATGGAAGAGAAAATCGTTCTACTTCTTCCTGTTTTCAGCTTAGTTATGTCACACTATCGTCTTATCACGTCAGGTTTTAAAGTTATTTATCAAATTTTTGTGGCAAAATTAGTCTAGGTGTACCTAGTTGTAGGTTGTTTGATAAGCCTGTGAATTTTTGCACTTGGCAACCAGTAATTTTAAATTCAACACTACCCACGTCTACCACCTCTTAAAACACTGCTGTAAAAATTTGAGCAACCTACGCAATTTAGTTTGTGTTTGACAGCTATTTAAAACCGAGAACCTCGTGTGTTTTAACAAAAATGGAAAAACGTGAATTTCGTGTGCCGATTAAGCATTAAGTTTTTTTTTTCGAAAAAAGCCATGAATGATACCAAGGAAAGGTTTAATAAATACTGTGGTTATACGCTAATATGCTAAAAAATTTTGATAAATTACTTCAACATCTTAAATATGGTTAACGCATAGTGAGTGATTGGTTTTCATTTGGACTTTCTTCATCGTTAACAACATTGTATGTGGGTCGTTCTTATCCAATACGTACATGGCTCGATTTTTTTTGTTTTTTTTTAAGTATTTTATATATATCCCATAAAACCGTTTACTAACGCGAAAATATTTGTAGAAAACGAAACTGCTTTTAGGCCCCTCAAAAAAACTTTGTTTTTCTTATTTTTTCTTTTTTGTTAAAAATTTTCCAGAATGTCACTTTTTATTAAAGTATGCTTAAAAAATGTTAGAACAAAAGCATCCATTTCCTTCGCTAACTTATTATCAAATATTTCGGAAGTTTTCTATTAATAATAACTTATTAATAACAAAAATAAAGCAACTTTTTTGCTCTAAGATCAATTTTTTTTACTTTCGCGATTTTATGATAAATTTTTTTTTGCAAAATTTCTCACCACGGAGGTTACGCGTAGGATACGAAATAATCAAATGCGCTTCAAAAAGTTAAGTAAAATATATATATTTTGCAGGGAACATGAAAAAATCAGGAATTATTTTGATATTTTGGAAAATAAATGTGGGTCTAGTTTAGTGTTACGAGAAATTCAAAATTGATCTATTCATGTCTGATCTAGACAAACTTAGTAAGATAGTGTAAGTCATTATTGAAACTTCTCATATCCTTGGCTGTTTAAATGGACAAGTTTCAGCTAAAAATCTATGTACATATCTGAACAATTGGTTGTATGGATAGTGTGATTCGGCCGATTCTGACAAATAATTAATTCTACGTAGAAAGAAATCCACATACTTATTTGCCAAATACACGGGTCGACAGATTGTTACAGAAATGAAATTCTACTTTTCTAAAAGATTTCGGTGCGCTGAATCTGAATCTGAAGTCAGATTTTCCGTAACACGTACAGTTTTTGAGATATTCATGTCCAAAGAGGCGAAAAAATCGTTTTTTGGATATATTCACTCCTCAATATCTTTTAAATTACTTACTTTCTTTTAAAATTGATTTAACCTATTGAAAGCTCTCTTGAACATAAGGTTTTAATTTTTCGGATATCTTTCTTTCAACTTGCAATATTGTAAATTAAGCCTCATTAGTTTTGCAATATTTTCTACATACAAAAAAAATTAAAAATTTTGAAGCACGCTTTTAGGCAGTATATTATGGACGTATGTAAGTGGCTTCGTAAAAAAATAGTTCTGGGGGTCAATTCCCGTTCTGGGAAAACGTGAAATGAAAAGCTTTTTCACGTTTTCATTACATTTGTGATTCTCGTTTTATGAAAAATTAAATCAACTGTCTCAGCGTTTTCACATGATAAAAATCAATTGAAACGGAACAAGATTTTTTCACAATATCACTTTGCACTTGATTCCTGTATCGTGTGAAAATGAAAAGATTTGTCAGAATATTATCATATGAAAAATTATTTATCACAGATAATTTTTCTGGGAAAATGGAGGTGAAAAGTGGAGTATGCGGCAAAAGTGCCCGCCGTATACTGTTTTTTTTTTATTTTTTATTTTTTTGTTGTTTTTTTTATTGGTTGTTTATACATATTTATGCTTTTGCTTGTTTGTTTGTTTTGTTTTTAAGTAATATTTTCTTCACGTAAATTTTTTTGTTTGTTTTTTTTATATGCTTTTCTGTTACCTTATTTTGTTATTTTTGATCTTTTGTTTTTGTTTTTATTTTTTTATGTGAATCTTTTGTTTAATTTTTTTATGTTTTTATTATTTTTTATTTTAAATACTGTGGCCTCTGTAGTGTAGTGGGTAGGTCTCGCCTGGCATACCAAAGGTATCGGGTTCTAACCCCAGTCCCGACAAACAACACAATTTTTTTCTAATTAAAAAAAACCCAATTATTAAATTAAAAAAAAATAGCGGTCACCTATCTGCAGTGGGTGGCATACGCTCCGAGTGTATTTCTGTGATGAGAAAGCTTTTCACAAGAAATGCATTCGCAGTTCGGAGCCGTACCGTTTGTGAAAACATAGATGAAAATTGTTTGTGAAAATGAAAATGAAAAAAAAATTTACACTTCACGTTTTCACAGAACGAGAATTGACCCCCTGCTCAGGGTTTGAAATTACTTTCAACTTTTTTTTCATTTACTTTGAATTTCATTTTCATTTCAAAATTAAAAAATGAACAGCGCAACAAAAGCAAAAAAAATAACAAAAATTCTGCTGTACTGTAAATATGCAGCCTTCAATTTCCAAAAATTACTGTCGACTGTTGCTGTACTGTGGAAATTTTTACAGCACAGTAAAACAACAAAAAAATGCAAACATAATTTTTTTTTACAGTTTTGTTGTTTTTTTTTTATTTATGTGAACGCAATCGAAATTATAATGTAAAATAAAAACAAATTTCAAAAAGCCGTACTGAAAATTGAAATTTTTGTTTATCTGTGCTTTGCTGTTAACTGAACTGTTTGAAATTACACAGCAAAGCAACAGCACAGAGAAACAAAAAAAATGATTCGAATGCTCTCTGCTTCGAATGTAGATATTTTCAAAGGAAATTAAAATTCAAAAGTTCTAAAAAATATAATGACAACTTTCGCAGAACAGGAGCAGCTTATTTTTTGAGACTGTTGCTGTTTCGCTGGCTGTTTTTCAAACTCTGGTTCTGCTGAGCAACTTCAAAATTTGATTGCGCCTAAAACATGCTACAAATACTGCCGTTGTTTTCGACGACAATTGCCTTATTGTACATAAACATATATTTCTACATACCTAAAATAGGTATCCAAAAAATTAAAACGTTGTCTTCAAGAGAAATGGCCGAGCTCTCAATTGCTTTAATCAATTTTTAAAATAAGTAAGTTATTTAAAAGATATTGTGGAGTGAATATAGCCAAAAAACGCATTTTTCGCCTATCTGGGCATGAATATCTCAAAAACTGTACGTATTACTGAAAATCTGACTTCAGATTCGGATTCGGCACACCGAAATCCTTTAGAAAAGTAGAATTTTATTTCTGTAACAAAAATTTGTTGAAATTTTGTCGACCGGTGATATCAAGCAGATATCTTAAAAACTGAGCGACGAGTTAGCTATAATAAATATTGGAGGTGCCATAACTTATATGTTTATTAATTTAGTAAAACCGATTGAAAGCAACATTGCCATGAATTTCGAAGTGCTTTCCCTTGTCAAAACAAAAAGGATAATTTATGGACGTATAGCTAGGTTAGCTGACCCAACTATGTGAAAATGACTTCAGAGTTCTTTTAAAACTTTTTTATTTCGAATGGGAACCAAACCTTTCTTATGTATATCCTTTAATATTATTAAAAAACAAGATACTAGAATGGAGCTACAGAGAAAACCGCGCAAATTCCCAGAATTTCAAGGTATGTTTAGATTTATGTATGAAAAATTTTAGGATATTGCACAAGAAAAAAACTAATATCTACTCATACGTAGAATTAACAGCTAAAGCAAATGGCGTACCTACTCAGTTTTTTGGTACACTACCCAGGGAAGGTAATATCGCGGCCCAAAGTTATCATTTTCTTCTTTTTCTCATGAATCTTCAATTTCTTGCCCTATACTTTTCCTGAAAGCGGACATTATTTTTTAATTAAATCACACGGTAGGCTGCGTTATTTAATACACTTTCCAGAAATGTATAGCTATTAAAACTCGAATAATATTTGGATGAGTTCATCAAGTTTATGTGTCGGGTATAAAAGGGTAACATACCTTAAAATTTCTTAAATTTTTTAACAATTTTGCTCTCGAGGGCAGTTTTTGGGTTATTAGTGATAGTTTTATGTGGATGGATAACTCCACAAATGCAAAAAAAAAAAAAATAGAGAGGTCGAGACCGCGGATAACGGACGCAGAAAAGTGTTCTGCACAAAAGCACTGTGGACCGGGACCACAGATATTACTCCGGAAAGAATTCCTTCCCAAAAGTGGGGTTAAGGACGGCATTTTTTGCAACTTTAAATGCCTATATTTCGGAAACTATAGGCCTCCGATTTGTACCGACTTCAGATATAGCATCGGGGGCGGTGCCACGCCCCCCTGTAAAATCGTCCCGGCGCGGTTAACTTACTAAACAGCTGATCATTAAATTTTTTCTACTATAATTACCCTTTTAAAGAGTGTTGACTTCTGTAAAATAAATCTTTATTATCGAACCATGTTGCCAACAAAATTTTGACAGACAAATGCATTTTTGTTGACATAAAAGAGGGCGACATGAAACAATAATGGATTTTTTACATGAAATATGGTGACATGCGATCATTATCAAAAATATGGTGATGTCCTTCTGCGTAGTGCACCCTTCAGCGATTTTTCATTCCAAATATATACAAAATCGGAAATATATATACACAATCGGAAATCATTACACATTTGTTTCTTAAAAATCGGAATTTAAGTGCCTTATTTTCAACAATAAAAATAACCAGAATTTTTGTCCAAAATTATTTGGAACCCAGAATTTTACTTTCCAGGATTATGACCCTTCATCATTATGTCCATCCAGAATTTTGACTCAAAGTTATTAAGTCGCGCAGAATTTTTTTTAGTTTTTGCCAGAAGTTTGTATCAAAATCATTTTGAAATACAGACATTAGTCACTATCCCATTGGCATATAATGAGTTACATACGTAAGCCCTATTTAAGACCTTTAATTTGATACCAATATTGCCCAATATTTTGGGGCCATCCGGGTCCACGTTTTTTTCCGATATCCACGGTCTCGATCTTTCGAATTTTTTTTACGTTTGTGGAGTTATCCAACCTCATAAAACAATAACTAATAAACCAAATAACCGCCTTCAATAGCAAAATTGTTGAAATTTTTTAGAAATTTTAAATCATGTCAGCCCTTTTATACCCAACTTTACTTCACTTAAATTGGCGAACTCATCCAAATTTTATTCGATTTTCAATAGCTATACATTTCTGGAAAAGGCATTAAATAACGCAGCCTACCGTGTGATTTAAATAAAAAATAATGTCCGCTTTGAGGAAGAGTATAGGGAAAGAAGTTGAAGTTTGATGAGAAAAAAATGATCACTTTAGGCCGCGATATTACTTTCCCTGGGTAGTGTACCAAAAAACTGAGTAGGTATGGCTAGATATAAATTTTTTTCTTGTGGAAAAGTCCAACTTTTTTCACACATAAATCTGAACATACCTTGAAATTCTGGGAATTTGCGCGGTTTTCGGTGTGGCTCCATCCAGTTTTTGGAAAAGTGAAATTTTTCTTTCAGTTTACTTATTCTAAAATACCCTATTTTCATATTCCAGTGCCGGAGGGAGGATCTAAGAAGGTTTAAAGAGTCCCATACAAAAAAAAAAAAAAAACGCATCTAATGTACATATATGTACAATATACATAGGTTCGATTTATGTACCATTTATTTACATGTATAATTTCAAAATTCAATGAGGGGTTGGGACCCAAATAATTTATGAGACCTGTATACATGAACGTCCCTCATTACAATTCCCCGGAATACTTCATGCAAATTTTCAAAAGTATTTCCATTCATATTTTCCAAAGAAGTGTCCTTCGATGATGAAATTCCAAATTTTATGGTGGTATCTAGATCACTCCCATAATGCTGATATGATTTATATTTATTCCAATAATTTTTATCAGACCTTAAAGGTGCAAATGGGCTGATTTCATCGGGGATGCCTGCAAGTATAAAAAAATTAAAAATATAACTAAATAAGTACCTACCTATGTATTTTAAAAGAATATTTGTTTTTGGGATGTAGGTTTTACATTGTATCTTTCTCTTAAACAAAAAATAACTTTTTTTTATAAAATCTTAAAACTAAGGTATAAGAATAATGAGAACTTTGTATTTATTGCAGGGATGGAGTGCGTAAAAAAATAAGTAATTACTGGAGCTCTAGATACCCGGCTATCGAGTAATTCGAACAGATCGAGTTTGTTTGAAGCCCGTTTGTTGTTCAAATTTCCGTACAAACATTAGAGCATTCGAGCTTAAAAACAAAAAAAAAAATAAGGAAGCCTAAGTTCGAGTGGAATCGAACACTAGATACTCAGCTGTATGCTTTCATTGTTTGTTTGCGTTTGATGGAAACACGGTGTAGCTACTTTATATAAAGCGAGTGCAGCATAAAGTGGGAGTAGCCACGCCCATTTTCAAAATTTTTATCATTGATAAACTAAGCATATTAATATTATTCTTTGTGCAAATTTTCATTCCTTTATGGCTTCTAATTACAAATATGTCACGTTGCAAATTCCCAAAAGGTGTTCCAGAAATATCTTTGTTAAAAAGATATAATATTTTATTAGGCGTGGTCATAAACCGATTTCAATAAATTTTTGGGTGTCCATTAACACAAGTTATAAAAGTGTATAAACCAAGTTTCGTCATAATATCTCAGTTATTTGTCTAGTTATGGGCTCCGAAATCTCGTAGATTCCTTTGTCTAAAAAGAGGCGGTGCAACGCCCATTTTCCAAACTATTTCTATTTTTTGTTTCCGGTCTATTGTGGAACTTACGCCACAAAATTTCAATGAATTATCTTTATATTTGACAAAGATATCGCTTAAAATGTTTTTATTAGGCCCCTTTATAGTTCCCATATATAAAAGTGGACGTGGTCATCAACCGATTTTGACAATTTTCCGTCAAAACATTTGTCTAAGTAAGTAAATCACGCATACCAAATTTCATCGATATATATTCAACGGTTTCTGAGTTATGACATATAAAACTTTCAATGTTTGACCCTTAATAAGTGGGCGTGGCACCGCCCATTTTCCAAAATTTCACAAAATTTCTTCATAGGGGCCTGAGCTCAACACGTAGGTAAAATTTCATCGCTACAGCTTTATTAGTCACTAAGATACCAAATTTCCGATTTTTTTTATATAGGAAAAGTGGGCGTGGTCATGGTCCGATTTCGCCCATTTTCAATACCAACCGTCCCAGTCTCGATACCAACTTGCATTCCAAATTTCATCAAAATATCTCAATTTTTGCGCGAGTTAGAGTGCGTACGGACGGACGGACGGACTTGGCTCAATCGATTTCTCTTTTCACCCTGATCATTTTGATATATATAAGTCTATATCTATCTCGATTATTTCATTCTGTTACAATCCACCGTTATGAAATCAAAACTATAATACTCTGTGTACTAGTACAGCTGAGTATAAAAATTGTATCAGGAAAACAAAAATAAAAAAAATACCAAAATATATATAAAAGAAAAAACAAACTTCAAAATACCCGAATTGTTCAAATGCCCGTACAAACATACTGGTAATAAACAAAGAAACGACTGTTCGAACATTTGAACAGCATTTGTTCGGGCTACTCGAAAATGTTTGAAAAAAATAAACAGCTCTAGTAATTACATGGTTTCTTCAGATTTACAGCATTGGGTAAAAGGTCGAAGAATTTTGAATAATTTATGAAAAGTTTTTGATACGCCGCACACTGGAACGAATAGAGCAAAAACTGTTACATTAGTCCAATTTGAAAAGTCCATTAAGGGATTTCTAAAGTGTTTAAGCGAAAGCGAGTTGCTTTTTGCAGGGGATTGGGTCGGATTCTGGCTACACACAACACTAGCGGCGGTAAACTCAAATTTTAAAGTTGAATAAAGCTAATTTGTTTTCCTTTTGATTACAGATAATTCACTTAGCTTATAATCGCTTTTAATAACCATTCCTAAATACATATGAACAGCTAACTGTTCGTTACCAAACACAGCATATGTTTGCATGTATGAAAGGGACAATTTAAATATATTTAAATAAAAGTGTAGTTTTTTTTTTATTAATATCAAGGTATGTATGTATTATGCGTAAAATATGTTTAGGTTGTCTATCACCGGTTATTGTCGTCGACACAGTCGATTGTGTCCGTATGTTTGTATGGGCAATTCGAACAATTCGCGTATTTTGAAGTTTTTTTTGTTTTATTTTTTTATTGATAACATAAAAATCACTAAATCGTGGATTAACATGGTTCAATTTTTAATTTCAACTCCGTTCACGTTCTTTTTTGCGTTTTCTGTCCGCTTCTACATTTATGCAGTCGTTAAAATTTAATCTTTTTATGTTTGCTTCCACTTTGAAATTTGGTATGGCAACCAGTGTTGCCGCAGCCTCAAAAAATTTGGTATCAAAAATTGATACTTTCATGGTTTTTTTCGTATCACCGAAAATTTTTTGAAAAAAAAAACTTAAATTAATCAAAAAAACTGTTTTCGGGCTTTTAACCCGTATAACAAATTGATACGGCAATTTTTTTTTGTATCACTGAAAAATTTTGAAAAAAATTAAAATTAATAAAATAAGCTGATTTTGTGTTTTTAACGTGACATCGTTTTTGTTTTATTACATTTACCAATATAAAAATATAAAGATAATGAATAGTTAGGTATCATTTTAGATTTTTCGAATTCAATTTAATTCAAGAAAATCATAAAGGCTATTAAAATAATGGTTAATATAAAACATAACGCCGTTTGCTCATGCTTGCCATGGGCAGTGATGCCTACTATACAGTTTGATAAAATGTTGCCCATTTTTGGTATTTCAAGACTTTCACAATACATATTTTTCGCAGCAAACACAGGTCGTTACAATTTTTAGAAAATCTTAAAAATGAAAAAGAATAGCTTAATATTCTTTGATTTTGATTAAATCGTATCAAAATTATTTGATGCTGATTAAAAAGGTATCAAATTTGTTCTACATCAAAATAAAAAGTATCTACGTATCTTGGGCTTAAAAAAGTATCACATTTGATACGATTGTAACAAAACGGCATCACTGATGGCAACATTGTTTTTGTAATTTGGAATGCAGACAAAAGGAAATGTCAAACAAGTGTAAACTTGAAACGAGTTGTAATGTAATTTGTTGGGAGTACATATTTTATAAATGTTACTTTCATTTAAGTTCACAACTTTTTCATCTTAAAAAGCAATATTAAAAAACTTTTTTTTTGATTGCTAAATCTTCTGATATTACTGAAATAAATATTTTAAATTGTTTGAGATTTTTGTGGGATTTTTTACTTAAGATGTGGAAAATTAAGGGTAATTTTTCCTATTTCTGTGGGAATTTTAGCGGAGATTATCTGGCATCACTGGGCCGTAGTTATAGTCGTTCACTAAAATCGGTTTTAGTTAAAATCGGTTTTAAATTTCGAACGACGTTTAAAATAGTGTTGTGTCATAGACGAATTAGAACGTTTTTGCTAAAATGAACCGGTACAGGGTTACCCATAAAAATAGTAAGAATCACTCTGTAATTTTAAGAAATTTCGAGTGTTTTAAAAGTTCACCGTGTAAAAACTATCTATCTCTTCAACATTTTGATTTTTGCAACTTTTATTTTAATCGTATATTTAAAATATGGAGCAGCTAAAAGTGAGTTAATTTTTTTAGATAAAACTACACCCTTCATATATATTAAAATAAACTTGTGATTTTAGGGAACAAAAAGAGCTCGTGAACCGAACTGGAGCGCAGAAGAAAAAGCTTGTCTGTGGGAAAGCATTGAGTGCCACCTCACTTATGTCGCTCTGTTGAACATTTCGACCCAAAAGTCGTAATGTAGTCAGAACTTGAAAGCCGGGTGAGACTTGAAGTCACCTATTACTGACAGGCTCTAAAACATAGATGCTCATGCCTATGCCCTTGAATCACATTTGTTTTTGTTTTTCCCCCCAGACATAGGCACAGATACAAATTCGCCCTTTGAATATAAAAATAAAATTTTCTTCCCCTGCCATATGCCCCAGGTATAAAAAATTTCAAATGAATGTGATTGAGTTTCATATGGGAAGTGCGAAGCTACGTCAGCTTCGCCCTTCCCATATGAAGCTACGTTGGCTTCGCCCTTCCCATATGAAATTGAAAATTACACAAACAAATTGAAAATAAAGTTTTTTTGAAAAAATTGAATTCTTGAATTCAAAAGCGACATAACTCAAAACCCAAATAAATAAAAAAGAAATGGAAGAAATACAAGAAAACCTTTTTCTTTACAAACGAAGCTTTGAAGTAAAACCTTGGGTAAGGAAAAAGGCTGTTGCTGGGAGGAGACTAACATTTAGCCGTCCCTAACCCCTTTATTCATGGATTCAAAAAATTTTGAGTTGTGCAGTTTTTTGATTTATGGTGCGATTTGTAGGCAAACGAAAAAACTGAACAAAATTTCTAGTTAATATTGAAAAATGTGTGGCAAAAGTGTATTTCAAATTATATGAAGAAAAATAAAAGAAGATTTTAATAAGAATAATAGGAATTAGAGCTTTTTTTGCTGTAATATTATTGCGAGTCGCAGTCTATGCTAATTAATTATAGGTACGTATATAAATTAATAATTAAGGTAAGTTACATATATGACAGAAATAAATATGACAAGTATCCACTCATAAGGAATGAAATTTTGAAATACTTATCCATGTTCGGAAGCACATATGTATATTCGCGAAAAAGCCTTTTCTAGCCTTAAGTTAATCAAAACAAACCAAAAAAACCTTTTATCACAAAAGCATTTGGAAGCAATTCTGCAATTATCCACCTCTGATTCGACAATAAATATTGACAATTTATTAAACAGCCTTGAATAAACTTATCACTTATTGTTATTATGTAATATGTAGATACATTTTTTTTATACATATGTACGAGTTCATATCTTAATTTAATATATAGATACATTTATATAAATAAAATATGTTGTAAATATTGTACATAAGTATGTATGCTGTATGTAAAATTTCGTACAATAAAAATTTACTTGTAGTTTGTAACTTTTTTTAAATCTAACACAAATATTTTCTGAGTGCACTAATAAATTTTTGTAGATGTATTGGAGTTTCCCCATTCAATACGAGAGCGTTGAGCACCCTTGCTCTAAAATATCTATAAGATATTTCATTGATTTGACAACTCTGGTTGAACACAGAAGTGTTTTCTTTTAGTGAATTCAAAAGTACCAAATTTCACCGTGTGTCAACTTTAAATTGAAAAGAAAACAAACTTTCTATCTTTTCGACATTTTGATTTTTTCAAATTTTATTTTAATCGCATATTTAAAATATGGAGCAGCTAAAAGTGAGTTAAATTTTGAGATAAGGCTACACCCTTCATATATATCAAAATAAACTTGTGATTTTAGGGAACAAAAAGAGCTCGTGAACCAAACTGGAGTGCAGGAGAAAAGCTTGTCTGAGGGAAAGCATTGAGTGCCACCTCACCTATATCGCTCTGATGAACATTTCGACCTAAAAATCGTGATGTAGTCAGAACTTGAAAGCCGGGTGAGATTGAAAGTCCCCACAGAGAAGTGTTTTCTTTAAGTGAATCCAAAAGTTCCAAATTTTAAATAGTTAAAGGACATTAAAAAGTGGTGCTGTACAAAAACACACAGTGATTGTGCATCTCTGTGAGGAGAAACCGATAGCTTATTGTATATTTAAATATAAGTATCCAAAAATACTTAAAAATATACCTAAGTATATAATTGCATTTGTACATGTATATGCATATGTACATTAGGGTGCGTTTAAAATTCAAATTAACGATATTTTCCTGTATCGCCCCCTCAATCTGTAGTAACATGGTCAAAGATATCACACATAAATTTTGGTACCGATTGGTGGCGATTAAGGCGTGGCTAGGGATGGGCAAATTGGAAAAATATATCGATATATATTATATCGATATTTAAAAAAACATCGATTTATGCCGTGTAAAAACATCGATATATCAATATATCGAAAGGGTCGGCTTTACATTAAGGAAGCACGCCCCGCGAAAACCCATTTTTGCACAGGGTTAGAGGTGCTCTCGCAGATCTCAAAACTGATATCAAAACTTGCCGGAGACTTATAGTTTACTAGATATTTGTTGTTAAAGTTGGACGTGTCTACATATATTCTACCAATTCTGAAGTATAAACATAAAAATCATTAAGAATTGCGTGAAGAAGAAAGTAATGTAAATTCAAGCACCCGGACATTATTGTTATACCACTTCCTAAAAATGTTCTGCTGTTAAATTCAAAGCGAATCAGAAATGTATGAAAAATATCGAATTTGGCTCGAAATGACGAAAAATTATCGATTATCGATGCACGGTAGTTCAAAATATCGTCGATATTATCGGCTGTACTATTTTTAAAATATCGATATATTGATATATCGATATATATCGCCCAACCCTAGGCGTGGCGCATTGAGCTCAAAATTCAGAAACATAGTGTAAAATGTCTAGTGAGCCAGCTCATCGAAAAATCGATTAAAAAAAGTCGATATATGGTCGATGTGCCATCGCCAAATGGCAAAATGATGGGCAGACCAGCATGGCGGCCATTTTTGAAGGGCAGTTCAGCATGGCGGCCGGATGTGGTTGTTGTATGAAAAGGGACCATAATGACATGGTCGTAGCAAGCAGGACAGAAACGCAATTCTGGAATTGGGAATTGAAAAAACCAATTCATAATTCCGAAAAGAAATTAAGGCCGAGTTGCTAAAACGCAATTCCCGGAGAGGGCGTAAACGCCAGCCATTTCACGAATAACATGTGTAAGAATGTAAAATCAACAACCTACAAAACAGAAAGAAGAAGAGCAACTTATATTGGATTCACGATCGTTATTGGGCCATAACAACAACTTCAAAATCAGCTGAGCACAGCTGTTCGACCTGATTTAAACACATCCCAGAGTCATTGCACTGTTCTCCTTACACAATGTTCAGAAAACTCTATGAAGGGTGAAACAATCAAAATATTTTTTTTAATTATATTCAGAATAATATTGCTCGACGGCAACACTGGCAGCTTAATAAGCCAAATTAAATTATCGCTCCGTGTTTTTTTTTTTATTGTATATTGGCGTTTCCACTCGGGTTTTTGATAAAATCTGTGCCGGGACTTGGGAAGCGATTCCCCTCCGACGGGATTGTGAAGAAAAACCCAAAAGATAAGTATTTGGAAGCTATTTCGTTTTGATAAATACTTTTCTATATATACATACATACATATATACATATATGACTTAAATCTATAAATAAATACATACATACGTACATACATACATACTGAGCAAATTTTCATCCCGTGCAGAGTTGCATCTGAAGTGCTGTACCGCCAGGTGGCGCTGTCAACTTCGTTCGAAGGTCGGATCAGCTGGTGTTACATTTCCGGTGAACTGCATTGCCGACATTCAGAGCGCTGCACTGCTCCAAATATATGTATATAAATATAGATACATATAAGTAAAATTAAAACAATATAAAATAAAATAAAATAAAATATAATAAAATATAATATAATATAATATAATATAATATAATATAATATAATATAATATAATATAATATAATATAATATAATATAACATAATATAATATAATATAATATAATATAATATAATATAATATAATATAATATAATATAATATAATATAATATAATATAATATAATATAATATAATATAATATAATATAATATAATATAATATAATATAATATAATATAATATAATATAATATAATATAATATAATATAATATAATATAATATAACATAATATAATATAATATAATATAATATAATATAATATAATATAATATAATATAATATAATATAATATAATATAATATAATATAATATAATATAATATAATATAATATAATATAATATAATATAATATAATATAATATAATATAATATAATATAATATAATATAATATAATATAATATAATATAATATAATATAATATAATATAATATAATATAATAGAATAAAATAGAATAGAATAGAATAAAATAAATTAAAACAAATAAAATTAACTAAATAAAATAAAATACATATGTACATATGCATATGAGTGCCCCAGGCACTTCTTCAAACGATCGCGTGCGCAATGCGTATTTCACATTTAAATCGTTTGATATAAATGAAAAAGCCGGAAAAGAAAAAACGGCAATTGAACCAAGGGCACGATCTTGTTCCCCGAGTGTCCAAATTACTTACCCTCAATTCCCAGAGCCTCTAGCAAGTACTTCCGCAGCTGGAGCTCAAAATAAAGCTGGCGATACCATAAAAATGGCAAATAAAAACGCCAAGAAAATACAAGTACAAACTGGCTTGGATCGCTTTATCCGTATAAAAAGAAAGCGAACGCCAGAAAAGAATGGGAAATCGAATCCCTCCAAATTAATCAAAGGTGACCTGCCAACAGAGGCAACAAAAGAGGCACCGAAAATAACATTGGGCGACAGTGTGCTCGCTGAATCTCAAAATATTCAAATCGAAAAGCCACAAAAAAGCCCCAAGCCCCCTCCAATTTACCTACGAGAACAAAGCTCTAATGCATTGGTAAGCAAACTGGTTGAGCTAGTAGGTCCTAAAAACTTCCATGTCGTACCTATAAAAAAAGGCAATATACAGGAAGTTAAAATTCAAACTTATAGTGAGGATTATTTCCGCAAAATAACTAAAGACTTTGAAAACAAGAAGAAAAATTTCTATACCTATCAGCTAAAAAGTAGCCGTGGCTTGTCAGTTGTACTAAAAGGAATAGAAAATTCCGTAAGCCCGGCAGAAATAGAGACTGCATTAAACGAGGAAGGCTTTAAAGTCAGATAAGTTTACAATATCAAAAATAAAGCCAACATACCGCAACCGATGTTCAGGGTTGAAATCGAGCCAGATTTCCAGCTTTTAAAGAAGGGAGAAGTACATCCCATTTATAAATTACGTTATCTTCTACACCGAAGAATCTCTGTGGAAGAACCGCATAAACGTGTGGGCCCCGTACAATGCCATAATTGTCAGGAGTTCGGGCATACAAAACGATATTGCACATTACCTAGCGTATGTGTAATTTGCGGAAATTTGCACAGCTCCAAAGAGTGCGAGAAACCTAAAGCAAACCCAGAAAATAAGAAGTGCAGTAACTGCGGTGAAAATCACACTGCTAATTACAGGGGTTGCCCAGTATACATTTCGTTAAAAGAGAAAGGTAGCAAAAAACCTAAAAATGTCCCAGTCCCACAACCTCAAAATGTGCCAAAACCAACTATTATTACAGCTCCGCAGAGAAATCCGGGAACATACTCATACGCCCAAGTCTTAAGAGGCACACAACAGAACGAAATCCAAAACGATTCCACTCCAACAACATCACTCGAAAATACTCTAAATAGCTTTGTTCATATGATGCAGGACCATATGAAGTCCATGCAAAACATGATGCAAGAATTGATTAGGAATCAAAACCTCCTACTTCAAACAATTTTGTCAAGACCATGAATTGTCTCAATATAGGTTTCTGGAATGCTAACGGCATAGGCCAACATCGCAATGAACTCCATGTTTTCCTGGAAAATCACCAAATTGACATAATGTTAGTGTCTGAAACCCATCTGACTGTGTTTAATAATTTTAATATTGATGGGTATATGTTCTATAATACTAAGCACCCTGAAGGAAAAGCTAGAGGTGGAACCGGTATACTTATAAGAAAGAGGATTAAGCACCACGTTTTAGAAGAATATTGCAAAGAGTATATACACTCAACATCAGTGTACGTAGATGATAGTTCTGGCGGCTTAACTGTATCTGCAATATACTGCCCTCCCCGTTTTAATATAACAGAGTACCAATTTACTGAATTCTTTTCCAAGTTAGGCACGAGATATTTGGCAGCAGGTGATTACAATGCTAAGCATACTTTTTGGGGATCTAGGTTAATAACACCAAAGGGAAGAAACCTGTTCAAAGCAATCCAAAGCAATGGTCTTGATATTATATCAACAGGGCAGCCAACATATTGGCCCACTGATAGGAGCAAAACTCCCGACCTCATAGATTTTGGGGTAACTCGCGGCCTCGATCGGGATATACTTCAGATAGAATCTCTTTTTGACCTATCGTCTGATCACTCTCCTTGCGTCATATCTATTAAAACCCTTCCAACTTTAAACGAACTGAACCCAAGCTTAACTAATAGATTTACGAATTGGCTGAAGTACAGAAAATTTATAAGTTCGCATATTAATCCAAATGTGAGCCTTAAATCAGCCGCCGAAGTGGAATATGCGATAATTGACTTCACAAACTTACTGCAAGTGGCAGCAAAGGTTTCAACGCCATTACGTCCTAACACAACCCAGCAGCAAAGCTTTAGTCCTTTCAATGAAAACGATATCATTGAGCTAGTTTCCAAGAAAAGGCAACTTAGGAGAGACTGGCAAAGGTTGCGATCTCCAACCCTGAAAAACGAGCTAAAAAAATGTACGAAAGAGCTCCAAATGCTCCTGGAGGAGAAAAGGGAAAAAAAATTTCAAAATAGAATTAAGTCCCTCACGGCCACATCCTGTACAGATTATTCTTTGTGGCGCTCTCTCAAATATCTAAAACGGCCGGTTCAGCAGGATCCTCCAATACGAATGCAAAATGGTGAATTTGCTCGAAGTGACCACGAAAAAGGAGTAGCATTTGCAACCCATCTTTCAAATGTATTTACTCCAAATGAAGGCCAAAATGTTCTCCAAGAAAATACTCCACAATTACCAGCAATACCACTTGGTTTTAAACTAGACGACTTGAATAAAACTATATCCAATGACATAGAGAATAAGAAAGCACCAGGGTATGACAGAATAACGGGTGAAATGTTAAAAGCGCTTCCCATAGTAGCTATTAAGCAACTACTATACATCTTCAATAGTATCCTCCGATTATGTCACTTTCCTAATCCATGGAAACTATCTGAAATTATTATGATCCCAAAACCAGGCAAAGACCCGACAATAGTAAGCTCCTACAGACCAATAAGCTTAATCTCTATCTTTTCCAAACTATTCGAAAAATTATTGCTGAGAAAGATTCAGCCCATCTTAGAACTGCACGAAACCATACCAAGCCACCAGTTCGGATTTAGAGAGCAGCACGGTACGATAGAACAAGTGCATAGAATTGTTTCAGAAATAAGGTCAACTTTTGAAACCAAACGATATTGCACTGCCCTATTCCTAGATGTGGCACAAGCTTTCGATAAAGTATGGCTAGAGGGGCTATTGCATAAAAGCATAAAATAAAACAAACACTTCCTTATAATCTCTGCGGGATCCTAGAAAGCTTTTTAACAGGTAGAAAATTTCGAGTAAGACACAAAAGTTTTACAACCGAAAGTCATCCACTTTCTGCTGGAGTTCCACAAGGTAGCGTTCTAGGGCCTGTACTATACTTAATTTACACAAGCGATCTGCCAACCAACGCGAGCCTTGTCACGTCTACCTTCGCAGATGATACGGCTATACTGAGTGTGCACGCAAATCCCATAACTGCTACTATCCAATTGCAGAGACATATAAAAACTTTAGAGGAATGGCTTACTACGTGGAGAATTAAGGTCAACGAATCTAAATGTGTACAAGTAACTTTTAGCTTGAAGAAAGACACATGTCCACCAGTCTCAATAAATGGGAAAATAATAACTCAGAAAGACTTCGTTACGTACCTTGGAGTCACACTGGATAGAAGAATGACTTGGAATCAGGCTATTCTGTAGGATATTTTGGTTGAATTCTATA
Source organism: Urophora cardui (assembly GCA_960531455.1). Classification (NCBI taxonomy): domain Eukaryota; kingdom Metazoa; phylum Arthropoda; class Insecta; order Diptera; family Tephritidae; genus Urophora; species Urophora cardui. Next base: position 82,723,819 of record OY482674.1, read on the forward strand.
GTATACTTGGACAGTTGTTTCCGATAATCATCGCAGAGGTATCGAGGGTAATTTTTGTGTCGGTAGATTTTGCGCTTTTCGGTCGCAAAATAAGTTACAGAATCCCAGCCCTGATCTGGCAATATATTCGTTAACCTGCTTACAGGGCCTCGGAGCAAAAGTTTTTGTTTCGTTAGCTTCGTTCACACAAAAACACCTAATCCAGGGTTGTTGTTGTTTTTTTTTTGTAGATTTACTAAGCCCTGCTTAGCCAACGAGTTCTGCTCACAAATTGTCATCAATTTCACTAAACGGAAGGCCCAAGAATGTTGCAGCTTCTTTTGGGCTTGTGCAGAGGGTCAAGGGTGTTAAGTTAGTTGGTTTCAAGTGGCATGCAAGGAGGTGTTGTGTGTCATGCGGCGTCTCTCCACATGCCGGACATAAGTTTGGATCGATTCTGGCCCTGTAGGAATTGAGCCTACTACAGAAGCCCGACCTTAATTGTGATAAGGTGACTCGAGTTTCTCTGGACAACTCTAGTTCTTCTGCAGCTATTGGTGGTGGTTGGTCTCTAATTATTATGTACGCGGGGCGGGTTGAAACGAAGGTGGAGACTGTTTCGTTGTGTATCTCCTTTATTGCCTGCCTGTATGTTGTGGGGTCTAGTGGTTGATTATGTATTTTATGCGTTTCGGGCTCCAGTAGATGGTTGTTTGGATGACCTCTGCGGTAGCATCCCAGGAGAAACTGTTTGCTAAGCGTGATGTTATGATTATCCACTGGGAGCACCTGTGCCCCGTGATGTAGGTGATGTTCCGACGACATGAGTAGACTTCCCGTAGCGGTACGTAACGCCGAATTTCGGCAGGCTTGGGATTTCTTCCACTGCGTCCTGAAAGTCTCCGTCGACCATATTGGCGATGCACAGTTCAAGACCGGCCGGCCGATTGCTTTGTATGTTGCGATAAGGGTTTCTTTGTCGTTATGTCGCATTAGATGGTTTGTAGTGAGGGGTAACCGAAAAGCCGTTAATACATGAAATTTATTTGGAGTAAACTAAAATATTTTATAAGCTGACTCAAAATTTTATTAAAAAAAAACGAAATAAGGATTGATTAGGTCACCTCACGAAACATTGCCAGTCGACGATATATATATTGGACCCGTATGTCTCGAGCTTCTAAATACTCTTCCGAAATCAGCTTCTGAGCGAATAAGAATAAAGGAAAATTTTCATTTCCTTGAACATGAAAAGAACGTTCTTGAAAATATGCTTAGAAACATAAAAATTTCTATGTATGCGTGCCACGTACGTCTTCAATAAAAACTTTATTTGCATCAATTTTGTGTGTGTGTAGGTCAATATAGAGAAAATACGGCGTAGGGAAATTTGTAGGGAAAAATTTTGTTAGCGTAGGGAAAAATAGGGAATTTTCTGGCATGCCGTAGGGATTTTTGGTCCAAGAATATTGGCATCACTGTTGCCAACTGTCGAACGAAAAGCATTGCGCCTGACTATGTCGCTTCGTGGTTGAACGCAAGCATTGACTTTATACGGGTAATGTATGTATGTATGTCCACAAATAAAATGCCCGGCGAGAAATTTTATATGCCTTCGGCGATATGCAATGCCTTTTTTGCTATAAAGTATTTAAAAATAATACAAATGATTATGCACTACAAAAGTGTTGCGAAGTATTTCAGAAAGAGTTTTTGTACTCTCATTTGGATGACTTTTGTATTCCAAACACTCTGTTTTAGCCAACTATAATTAAATTAAATAAAACTAATTTTTTTCAGAAGAGATACTTTTTTCATTAAAAAGTTATTTTCCTTTCAAAAGCAAAAAACAAAAACAACAAAAAACAAAAACAACAAAAAATCTAAAATGTCTGTTCTAAATATACGTATGTATATTCCACTTGAAGCGGATCAATTTCCTATTGGGGTGCGCATGCGGAGAACTGTGCCACTATCACCAACACCGTCGGCGTTACCGAAATGACGTTTTCGGCAAATCGGCATTATGACAACCGACGGCGTGCCGAATCTTTCGAAGTTCGGTAAATCGGCATTATGAACACCGAATGAACGAACATTTTGACAGTTTTTCGTGCCGAAATATGCCGGAAGTATTTGGTTGCGGCGATATTAACAAAATATCAAAAAATTACAATAAAAGTTTAAGTAAATTGTGTAAATGCATGTATGAAGTTGGAATAAGTGTTAATAAGTGTGAATATATGTAAATATATCAATCAACCGGTCGCGAGAAGCCACAAACAAGGCGTGGGTCCATTGCATTTTCCAAAGATATTGAATTGCTGTTATATGCAAAGAAAAACTTCAGAGAAAAAATTGTGAAATAATGATAATAACAGTGATTTAAATACGCGTGTATGTAGGTTTTGGAAATTAAAATATATTTTCACCAAAGAATAATAATGCATTTTCTGAAGTTGATAATTATTGTTTGACTACTAGGTATAAAAAAGCAACTAACGAATTATAAATGTGTATTACCAACAATTTACCATTTCAGTAAAAACTTTCGTCTCAATAAAGACGCATTCAAATAAATAATGCAGGTGGTGGAAGGTCGGCTTCAGTATAATGCGCCAGCCATATTTATTTTCAAACCACTAAGAATGTTTCAATGAATCCTTCAGGAAAGGCTCTGCGAATGATAATTTTACTAATTTTAAAACTCCCGACTACGCAATTACTGTAATCTCTCCAGATCTAACTCCAGAAAGGGAGTTCTGTCGGCTGAGGGTTACTTTTCAAAGCGCGGCGCAGTGCATAAGGGTGATCTACGCAAAAAATACTGTGTTATTAATGAATTATAAGTTTCCGCAAGATTTCGTTTGCATTTTAGTGATCTATCGCCAAAAAAAAAAGAAACGTAAAATTCCGGTGCCGGGTACATTGTTATTGAAATTTTCCCCTGTTTTTGTATACAATTTGCTTTTATGTAGTTCAAAATAATTCTATGAAAAACAGAAAAAAGGACAACGTAAAGGTTTCTTTCACGCAAAATTAAGACTATTATTTTTATTTCAAATTTACGCTTGTTTACTTAAAGTAAAAGGATTGCTATGATCCCTTAAAAACTTTCTCTCGTTTATTAGATTCCTTTGCTCTTCTTCCTCCACTAATATAGCTGCTATCGCAATAGAATCCATTATTTTATTATTTAAATAAATAGTTTTTAGTAAAATAAACTAACGATGTATTTGCTTTTATCAAAAAGATAAGAAACGTCAGAAAATCCCGCTCAATTCCGCCAGCCAGATTTAGAAAGGTAGGCGCATACGTGAATTCAGAACTTTAATATTGTAATTGGTATGGTTTAATGTCAAAATAATGTTTCGCCTTGGTTAAGATCTGTATTCGCTTGGGACTCGCCCATTCCTGTTGGCCATAGTGTGAATTTGCTTTGTTTTTGACATTACACTGTACCTTTCTAAATAAAAAAAGTAGTTTCTGAATTCGCCGCTGCGCCTACCTGTCTTGAATTTCGCATCAGTACTTGGCAACACTGATTCGAACACAGTTCACATATTTGGCCACACTGAACTTCGAACCGTCGGGGTTGCTGATGCCATTTTCGATGAGTTCGGCGCCGTGGCTTTCGGCATTTCGGTACCGCCGACGGCGTTGGTGATACACACACTGGTTTTGTTCTCACCAACACAACCTCATTTCAGATTTCGCCGACCCAGCGTTGCCGTTTTGTGGGTAATTCCCCAAATTTGGGGAATTTTTTAATATTTGGGTAATTTTTGGGGAGTGCTATGATTTGGGTAATTTTGGGGAATTCGCCTTTTAATAGTTTTATATGTATGAATAATAATACCTACATATAAAAAAATAATTATTTTCATGAGTTTCTATTACATTCGTATTGTGTGAAAGTGTACATGAGTTTTTGCAGCTTTTATTTAATCCTGAATTACCGGCTGGTCGAACTTGTACAAGCAAATTTCATAAGCCCATTAAAGTAAGAAGTTAGCTAGGAGAAAAATAAGCAATTTTATACCTTTCATGAACATGAAATGGTATTATAACATCGAGCCAAAACAGGTTTGTCGAAAGTTCTAGAAGGAGAAAAAGTAGACCCACCAAAATATATACCGATATTATCAGAATCATAAGCTAGTTCTTCAGTTGTTAAGATACGCTGATCGATCATTTGTCGGAATCGGCCAAATTGGACCATTATAACATATAGCTCCCCTACAACCAACCATATATTTTGGGGTAAAACTTCTCCACTTAAATTGCTAAGATCATTACAATATTTTTTTTATAAATATTTGCATAAACAACCCATAGAATTGGAGGTACCTATAAATTAAAGAAAATCGGACTATTTAATGTTTCATTTCTCCCTTACTTGTTTTATGTTTCTTTATAACTTTTTTTAACCACACATATATGTACATACATATATGCACATGAATTTAAAAATACAAACCGTTATAAAGTAAAATAAATTTGAAAATACTTGTTTATTGGAAATCTCTTGATAACACTACCCGACAAAAAAATTATCCTCGACATTTGATTCCTATGTATTCCTGCTAATTCCAAATATGTAATCAAATGGTTCAAAAGTAGAACAGTTTTCGAGATATTTTGATATTTCAGTTTTCGCGCTAAGAAGAAGAGGATTACTAATCTGTCAATATCTCCGCCAGCGTTGCCGTTTGGGCCACTAAAGTGGCAATTTGAACCTTTTTTAAAGCCAGGCCACCTGAACCCAACTTTTTGAAAATATGCAATATTTGAACCTTTTTAAAAATTCGGGCCACTTTTGGTCCTTTTTTACTTTCAAAACTATAATTATTAAATAATTTTTAGTTTTTTCTTAAATATAAGAACAAAAAACCTCTTTGTTACTATTTTACTTTGCATTGGCAACTCTTCGTTTCGAAAGGTTCTTTATTTAATTTGTTTGCCAACACTACCCTTGAATACTTTGAAATTTGGTCTGTTCGTTAAGATAATGAAAACGCACGGAGCAGCCCAGACACACACAAACACATATAGCGTTCGTTGATCCGTAGGAAAGTGCAAGAAATGTAGGAATTTTACCACAATTTACATTCTTTGCACTCATATTCGCTCTTTTTTGGTAAAACTCCTACGGTTCTTGCACTTTCCTGTGGCTCAACGAACGCTATAACAGTTTTTTTTTAATTCCTTGCCTTTCTCGGGCTATTACGTCTGCTCAACGAACGATCATTTTAACGCTGCGTTAGTGTAGAGAATATTTTAAATTCCATTTTCTTCATTAATAAACCACAAAAATATACAAATGAAATTTTTGAGCGGCAACACTGATCTCCGCCATTACCCACAACTATTCTACAATCCCTCGGAACTCCGATCGCGGCGACGTCGACTGCTACGACAAAACGAAAATTGGTATTCTGGTTTACGACGTTTCGAACATAAGTGTTGTTAAGTGTTAAACTATGTTCGAATCAGTGTTAGGTAGCGTTTATGCGAAATAATATGTATTATTTGACAGCGCATTTGTATTTTTGACAGCAAATTTATATTTTCAGTAAGTTTTAGATTAAATTTTCAGAAAGAATATATTAAATGGTTAAAAAATGGATTCCATTCCTGCAACAGCTTATTTAGTGGAAAAATAAATGGAAGAACAGAGGAATTTGGACATTAATTTTAATTCAATTTTTTAAAATATTGCTTTCTGTTATAAAAAAAAAAGTGACAACATATATGAAAACGGCATTTATAGAATACTGTCACCAAGTTTCATGCGATAATACCTTGTAATTCGGAAATTAACACCGGCTAAGCTTGGATAGAATGAACCAATTTTATTTATTTACAAACTACTGCGAATTTTTCAGTGAAACTTTCAGGAAATATTCTTTGGATGATAATTCATCTACCTTCAACGCTTCCAACTATTATTAAATTATAATATTAAAGTTCTCCAAAAGGAGAATTCTGCCGGCTGAGGATTTTTTAAAGCGCGCCCAAAGGCCGGTGACACAAAGAAGTCTTCTACACACACATTGCTTTAACAAGGAATATCTCTTGCGCTATAATCGTCCGCGGGAGCGACTTTTTTATGATCTGTGATAGGATCGTGGTTCATTATATACAAATTTTCCCTTAACACCAGTGGTACATTATTGCGATTCCCACTTTAACTATTAGTAATTTAAAAATAATGAAAAAAACTGAACTCCATGAACTCAAGGGCAATGAAAATGCCAACTTTAGTGAAAATAACATTTACAGCTTATTCCAACAAAGTTTCATGCGAAAACCTCTTGCAGTTGGTTTGTTTTACACTATGTATTTATAGTAATATGTTATATTGATGCAATCCATGGATGACGCTCAACACTGGTCGCATATCAACAAGTTTTTATGGATCGCAAAACATAAAAGCAAATTTGAGATCCAGGTTGCGATCAATCAAGTCATGAATATGTACATATCGTGTAGCAGGAATTTTGTGACTCGCCAGGACGCGTTGAGCATGAACGGATATAGAAAGTGAGCACGTTTCTTCGATTTGTTAGTTTCTCGTGCAAATGTTTGTAAATCATGTTGCAAGGCGATATTTTAAATCTTTAAAAAGACACAGTCAGGCAAAAATGCTTAAAGGAGTACATCTTGGCACAGAAATTATGCCCAAGTTGCGCTACCCACTCATATTACATGATCGTAGTAATAATACACAATTAAAATTATTTTCAGAAGCTTTTATTAAACAATAATATATAAATATTGCTAAAAAGGATAATAAATTTTATTATTAAATAAAAGTTCAATACGTTGCAACTCCTTGTACTTATTTCCCTCTATTCAGTCTATTGTACTAAAGCAGATTCCTTTTGTTCACTTATTTTGCAAAGAAAAGGCCAGTAGCATAGCTAAACCAAGCCCGTTTTGTATAATAATGTTGCATAAATTTAAAAATCATAGTTTAATTACATTAAATTGGTAATATTTCCAAAAATAATCAAAATTTCTATTGCCTCCGACACACAAAAGCTGACGGAAAGAATCGCTCCGATAAACTGTCAAAAATCCGATCCATCGTGAACCAGAATGCCGATTTCCGAACTTCGAAAAAATCTGACGTTCATCGGACGCCAATCGAATTGCAGAATGCCATTTGATCCGATTCACCTCCGATGAAAGTGGATCGTACACCGGAATAGATGTGACCATCTTGAGTTTTATGTTATTTCATTTCATTTCATTTCATTTCATTTCATTTCATTTTGAGAGGATGAAATACCCTTTCCAACTCCACATAAAATCGACGTTAAAGTGACGGAATTATGGCGGACAAAAGATTTGTTTTTATGCAAAAAATAAGTTAAATACAAGATGTATAAAATGTCGAGGAATTTTGTCGGGTAGTGTAATTTGAAAATTTGTATGGGGAATTTTGGGCAATTATGGGTAATTTGAATATTTTTTTGGGTAATCTCAAGAATTTAAAACGGCAACGCTGCGCCGACCACTGGTTTATATCTATAAGTTGCAAACTCTCAGCTGATCGTTTAGCATGTTGTGCCTGTCACCATGCAGTGCTGTGCAAAAGTTACAAAAAAAAAATTGAAATGAATTTTGAAATCTTTAAATCTTGAAAATTTTTGGGTGAATCGAATTTGTAATGCTATATTTGTAGCAATAATAACAAAAATTAACATATTTTTGAGTTTTAATTAATTTTATTTATTTTTTGCGACGGCAAACTTTCAACAACATGCCAGAAATGATGAAAAACAAACATATATAACCATCACAATCAAAGTAAGCTTTCTGGGAACTAAAATTTAAATCTTAAAGTTTCTCTCAGGAACAACTTTTTATTATTTTTCTCTTATATATTTTTACAGTTCACAATTTACGTTATGTGTTAATTATATAAAAAAAAATCTGATCAGGCAATTTTTTTTTGCGTTTTTAAAAGGTGTACTTATCATACAACATACGCTATAGCGCGTCAAAATCGTGTTTTGTTAGTTGAGTAAAACACATTGTATTATATTTAATTCAGGTGCGCCAACAGATGCATTAGTTGTATTTTTGAGGTCTATGTGCAAGGATGGGCCGACAAACAAGTTTAGATATTAGGGATAGAATAATTGAACTGTTGAAACAAGGCAAAAAGTATTAAAACCGTGTTAGGGCATATTCCTCTTAGCGGCTAATTTTCACTGTGAGTCCGTTTCACGAACTTTTCCGGTTTTAACTATAACTTTTATAACTAAAAATAATTTTCATAAAATATTTTTTGAAATACTAAATTGTGGTTTATTCTAAAATATACCTAAGTACATAATTTTGTTTTTCAATCAGTTTGTGTATAATTTTTTATTTTTATAAAACTTCGGACAACATAACGTGGCTCATTTTCACTGCGACATACTGTATGTATCAAAAATATAGATACACATTTATTTTTTCAAAACAAAATTGAAATATCCATGATGCCAATCGTTGCTACCCAATAAACATTTTTGAATCCATTTGAATTTCATTGAGCATTGAGATCAAATCCATTTTCCAATTTCCAACAATAATTTTTAACTTGAAATCAGAAACAGCCCATTCTCTGGAAAAAAGGGCGCTTTTTCGATATGAAAATGTTTCTGTTTCTCCACTTGAAAAAATATTGGAATTTTACTTGAATTCTATCGATATTCTCCAACCAAAATCAAACGTCAGAATAAAGCTTTTGAACAACAAACGCTCATCCGATTTAAGACGGTCAACAAAATGCGGGACGGTCCCGGAATGACCGATGTAATCCCGCATTGCAAAATTTAATAAAAATAGTCCCAGATATCGTCTAAGACGTCCCGTATGTCCCGCAATCCTTGTTTCCCATCGTCCCGCTCGCAAGTGTTCCACAAAACAAATTCACAAACTAAAATTAATTTGGGCAGCTGTGAAAACTTTTTGGACATTCTAAGCCAAAACCCAGAACTAGTAAAAAAATGTCACTCATGTGAGAAATATACCACCAAGAAATCCTCAGTCTTGTTATGAATAGATGTAGGTGTCCCGCATTGATGCATCATAAAGTTGGCCGCCTTAATCCGGTTGAAATAAAGGAACAAAAATTTAACAATTATGACTGTCTGCTTGACTTAGTTGCTCAGTTTTTGGTGATCCATTTAACAATAATAACAATATTTTATACACAAAAATTAGTTGAATTATACATTCCTCTTTAAATTTTATTCTTCACTCACTTTTTAGTTTACTTATTGCCAATATGATTGAATTTAATTAATACTAATTATGCTCTCAGTTCAGTTTGGAAAAGTGTTTTACCTCAAGTGTAAAAACATGTTGGATATAAACTTGAGAATTGAGACTTTTTTCCCACATTGGATTCTTGCTAATTGGGAAATATCCAAATGTAGGAGAATGTAGAGTTTCCAAAGCAACCAAAGGCATCCAGGCATTAATCAAGAAGTATGAATTGGCACAGCGTTTTATCAGCAAACACAATCTCTAACGATAGAGAGTGTAATTCTCAAACTTATCTCTAATCCAAAGCGAAGGTAGACAACTACACTAGAAATCAATTGAATATTGATTAGAAAAAGAAATATTTATGAATTCTCATTAGAATCGTATTAGAAAACTCATTGGATTTCAATTCGGAAATTATTACTTTCTCCATTTGAGTTTAAACCGATATCTAACCTAAATGTGTGTTGGGTTTTCGCCATGAAAAATGGCCGTTTGAATTTAAATTATCTTCTTTCCTTTTGAACATTTTCGTATAAGCAGGGTTGCACTTTTTCGTACTGGTCTATTAATACATTTTTCGCAGAAATATAGAAAAGGGAATATACGGATACCAATGCCTTTACTACTTCGTTCACGTATATGCAAATTTTAATTCATGTAAGATTAACATGTTCGATCTTTACACATAGAATAGCAACAATTTTTTTCAAATTACACGATTTTTTTTAACGTGATTTTAGCTTTTAAACGTCATTTGACATTTTGGTAAATTCAACCAAATTGGAGCATTTTAAAATATACGCTATGATTCAAATATAATATTTTATTCTTAAATGTCATTTGGAATTTGGTTTATTTAACACGATAATAATGTTTTTTGAACATTTGGAGTTCTGCTGTTCGTGCAAAATGCAATTATTATTTTTTTTTAATAAAAAGAAAATCTGGTGTCGTGGGAAGAGTTTAGTTTCATTGAAAGTGCGTGATAATGACGTTTCCATTTATATTTTCAGTTTGCAAGTGAATTAAAAGTGAAATGCATTTTTATTTATAATAGTTTTTAATGTAAAATATTTTATTTTTTCCTCCTCATAGTTTGCAATGTTACCACGAGGAGGTCCTCCCATATCTCGCAATACCGTAGCACATTTTTTTATTGAATGTACATATCGCACCCTATATCATAAAGTGGCACAACTCAAAATTTTTTTTTAAATCGAGTTTTTTACATAAATGTTACACAGAAAATATCGATATACTGGCCGATAAGTGGTTCAGGATGACTACAGAAGATAAAGAATAGCGGTGACATTTGAGTCTAATTTTTGGCACTTATATGTCGAAACGGTGGACACAGAAAAATGGAATGGCTTCACATTGAAGTCTAGGTAAAATCTTTATTTTGATACCCATATTGCCCACAAACGTTTTGGCGCCATCCGGCTCCACTTTTGCCCGTTATCCGCGGACTCGACCTTTCTATTTTTTTTTTTTTTTGCATTTGTGGAGTTATCCATCCACATAAAACTATCACTTATAACCCAAAAAACCGCCTTCAAGAGCAAAATTGTTAAAAAATTTAAGAAATTTTAAGGTTGTTACTCATTTATACCCGACTTTAATTCACATAAACTTAATAAACTCATCCAAATATTATTCGATTTTTAATAGCTATACATTTCTGGAAAGCGTATTAAATAACGCAGCCTACCGTGTGATTTAAATAAAAAATAATGTCCGCTTTCAGGAAGAGTATAGGGCAAGAAATTGAAGATTCATGAGAAAAAAAAAAGAAAATGATAATTTTGGGCCGCGATATTACCTTCCCTGGGTAGTGTACCAAAAAACTGAGTACGCCATTCGCTTTAGCGGTTAATTCTACGTTTGAGTAGATATCAGTTTTTTTTCTTGTGCAAAATCCTAAAATTTTTCATACATAAATCCAGGATCCACCAATACAGGTCGGCTCTTCAGATCAGCTGACTTCTTCTTTTTCTTCAACAGATATCCAATTTCTCTGCTTCTGCATATTCTATACATACATTCGTGTTTACTATTGGTCAAATTCTTCGTTCTCTGAGTTTCTCCATCATTCGCTCGTGAGCTGAATGTCAAATTATTTCGTTCTCCTTTCAGTTTTGACATTCCGTTTGACATTCAGCTCACGGCATGTTTGTGTGTATGTACCATGCACCGACCTGGTAATTGGATCATGCATAAATCTAAACATACCTTGAAATTCTAGGGATTTCCGCGGTTTTCGGTGCAGCTCCATCCAGTTTTTGGAAAAGTCAATGTCATTTACTTGCTCTAAAACACTCTATTTTCATATTCCGCTGCCGGAGGGAATATCAAAAAAAAAACGCATCTAATATATGTACATATATAATAATATAATACAATGGCGCTATTATAACTCTGACGAGTTTTATGGCCGAGCCTCTCTCCCAATTCGAGGTGTGCTCCTTTTTGTTTTTCCTACTAATTGGGTGGACCTACAGTTTTATGCCGGCTCCGAACGGCGAATGCATTTTTTGTGAGAAGCTTTTTCATGGCAGAAATACTCTCGGAGGGTATGCCGCCCACTGCCGAGAGGTGACCGCTGCTCTTAAAAAACCCAATAATTGGATTTTTACTAATTAGAAAAATTTGTTTGGCTCGGACCGTGGTTTGAACCCGAGACCTCTGGCATAGCAGGCGAGCACTCTACCCACTGCACCACAGCGGCCACATATATATACATATATATATACATGAATAATTTGTTCAAAAAAATTTTTCATTTATTCTTATATAGTACAAGTTTTGTTGTCCTGCATTTTTAACAGGGGCGGGGGAATAACAAGCTTGCCTCGGGCGCCAAAAAGCTCGCTACGGCACTGACGGTTTAGTGGTGTTTTAAGGGGGTCAATGTTCAGATTGCCATAGAAGACTTACATTTTTAGTGTCGCATATGGTAATCTGAACTTTGACCCCCTTGAAACACCAGTAAACCGTCATCAATCGGGACCAAAATTTATATTTGTTATCATTGGGTATAGAAGTATTAATTTTGGGTATTAGATTATTAAAAAAAATATTTAGATTTTTTGACCCTTCATAGAGATTTCTGAACTTTGACCACGCCTTTTTATGAACTTTTGAATTTTTCATACAAATTAAACGCACCCTAATGTACATATACACATACATACATAAGTGCGTGCACTAAAACATCACTTTTTCTTTGCCCAGGTTTTCGTGGTATCAGTTGTGCAGGTCAGTAGACGCTGTTTCAGGTCAGACAGTCGCAACGGAGCAACTGGTTCGTCAGGACACCCAAAACGTTCCAGTTGTGAAGTAGTTTCCAGTGCGCGATTTGCCCGAGTTGCAAGAGTTGGAGGGAAAAATTACTATATATAACAAGGATGTATATGTGCGCTATAAATATCCATATGTACATATGTATATTTAAGGTAATACTTAATTGATTATTGTCAACCTTTATAGGAATCTGCGATGTCATCTTTGTTATGAGTCGTTTTCTTAAGTGGGCCACCTAAAATTCGATTTTTCGATATTGTATGGTTTATGGATCAATTTTGAAAGCTAAGTTAGTAAGCGAGTTATTCGCGGACAAAGTTTTCATAACGGTTTTTAATTTTTTTAATAACTCGGTAACCAATGCTTCGATTCTATTGATTTTTTCGGTATTAGTTAGGAAACATTAGTTCCTAACTAATGGTGAGACAAAGGGACATTTTAGGTAGGAAAAACTCGATTAGATGACCCAACCATGATAAATCGAAAAAATTTGCAAAAGTCAGCCCCTAAAATTTAAACTTATGGCTGGGGTTAAGGGACGAATTTTGGTTCTGTTTCATCACGCCAAACTCCGCGCAAAGAGTTTTTCATTGTAACTTTTTTATTTTACATCGGTTTTTTAAAATTGATACGTCATTATTTTAGTCTTGGGATGCTCTATATTTCCCCCTAATGTTCTTTTAAGCTGTAAAGTAAAAAAAAAAATAAAAATATAAAAAAAAATGATTTTATACCCCCAACCGGCCTTCACTAAAAACGCTGTAACTTTTGTTTTGGTACGGAGTTACCAAAATTTATTTTCTTTATATTAAGCGCATAGACTGCTGATTGGTATTTTTTTCTAAACATATGAGAACGTGGAAAAAAGCGAAGAAAAAGCGCGATTATTTTCAAAAAATGAACTTTTGAGTTATGCCATTTCTGAAATTTCAAAAACTGACCACTACATCTTGTTGCTAAATAAGTTTCCTAATTAATGCCGATCAATCAATAGAATCGAAGCATTGGTTACCGAGTTATTAAAAAAAATTTAAAACCGAAAAACAGGTCTTGTTTAATTTTAACAAGTTGGCTTAGGTAAATTTTTAACCAAAATACTTAGTCAGCTTATTCTCTGTAATTTGCGTAATATTCAACAAAGTGACTTTGGCTGAGTGAACAAGTATCCTAGTTATTTTAACTGCCATAACTTAGGTAATATCTTACCAAGAAACTTTGGTAACCTGCAAAAGAACCTGCGTAATATTCAACGAATTCCCTTTGGCAGATTGCACAAGTACCCTAGTTATTTTAACTGCCATAACTTAGGTAATATCTTACCAAGAAACTTTGGTAACTTGAAAAAGCACTTTCGTGAAAAACTTAGCGTTTTTCAGCTATACTTTTTATACAAGAACTTAAGGAACAAAAATAATGTGTAGCAGACATGTGTAACACACATTATTTTTGAACTTAAGTTGTGGTATAAAAAGTATGTTGAAAAAATCCAAGTTTTTCGCGAAAGTGCTTGTGCTAGTCTTAATGCTACGTATGTAGTTTGTTTACAAATATAATGAAATACTTTATTTAACAACTAAAATTTGGTGCAAGGACAAATCCAAGTTGCTCAAACGATTTTTCCTATATGGAATTATTTCCTTACAATTTTTTATGATAACATCCCAATCTCTGATATGTTTCAGTTCACCGCTTTCATGTTTGTGTGAAGAACGCATAGCGGCTTTACGAGAAACGTACCTTTTCAGAGATCTCGGAACAAATCAAACTTTGCCGGAGGTATTGGTTGTTAAATCTGTAAAAATTAAAAAAAAAAAAAAAAAAAACACCAAAACTGCGCACTATTATCTGGGAAAGGCACGTATAAAAACGAAGTGTTCAAAAAATATCAGTCAGCCGGCAGAATTCTCTCTTTTTGATAATATCTACCCTTCCAACTTTAACAAAATACCGTAGATCGCTTCACAAATATAAATAAAGGAATTATATTATTTTAAGGCCATTTATTTTAATCTATCTAGCTGATTAAGAGCTTTTAGGCCGGTTATGAAAAAAAGCGAACAGTAAAGTTCCTTTATTCTCCTACGCGTTTCGGCGTTATCATCGCCTTCTTCAGGGAGTCTATTTTTATTTGGAAATTGCAAACAAATTAAAAAGAACACAGCACATTAGATAGACATAATTAACACTAATTAATTAAATACATATATTTAAAGACAATTAAATAATTAAATTACTTACATTTAGAATAAAGGTAATTCTGCCGTCTGAAGGTTATTTTTTAAAGCGCAACCAAAAGTAATGAACAATTTTTTTGTACACTTAGAGCGCTTTCACATTACTCGGTGCGGTATCGGATCGACATTTTTGGTTTTTACCGAAAGTATACCGAAACCTTGCCGACCACATGTATTTCAATTGGCACTTTCACATTAGTGTTGCATACATGAAATCGGAGCGGATTGATTTCAGTATACCGCAACGCGGTAAGACCGGTCAGTAAAATTTGAAGAATTACTGCATACATTTTTGCGGCGTAATAAAAGAAGAAGAACAAAGTCAGTAAAAAACTCGTTTCGGTTATAAATGTAGCAAGTTATAATGTCTTCGTCTTCGCTAGAAGACATTATTGTTATTATTGAGTGATTTGTTGAAGTTAAAAATTTTGTTTTGCAAATTTCGATGTTTGTTTTCCTATTTTCTGCCGATTACGCACCGAAAGTATTCCCACAAGTGTGAAAAACACAGCAACGCGGAATCGTTTCGGTAAGCTGAAAATACCGAGCAAAAAATGTCGATCCGATGTCGCACCGAGTAATGTGAAAAGGCCCTTACACTTAACTTTTACTCACTTGCGATACATTCTTTATTGAAAACAAAACACTTAATGACGAAGCGCAGCTCACATAATTTTAAATATTGCAAGTACTTTGTTAGATTACAAAAGTGTCTTAGGTGAAAGTTCAAGCTACCTAATTTAACTAATTAAAAACAAATAAGAACTTTGTGAAGTTAAATAAGTGGCTCTTAAAAATTACCTAAGTACTGTGCTGCTAACATAAACTACCCAAGAACACTTTGTTGAATTACACAATGTCATGTCTAACAGGTATTACCAAAGAGCGTATATGGATAAGAGGCTGCAGTCTGCAAAACTTCACACTAGATGTCACATTTCGCGCGAGATGAGACCCGCGAAGTGTGACATCTAGTGTGAAGTTTCACAAAGAGCGTATATGAATGAAGGTGTAGTCCGTTAAAATTCATACTAGGTGTCACACTTCGCGGGTCCCATCTCGCGCGAAATGTGACATCTAGTGTGAAGTTTTTCAGACTGCAGCCTCTTATCCATATACGCTCTTTGGTATTACTCCAGTAATGTGATACGTAGGGAAAATTCCCTATATGTAGGGATTTTATTCGGAAAAAAGTGACCGTGAGGAAAAAAGGACAGATTTTTATGAAATAGCTAAATGTAGGGATTTTTTGGCAAATCTGACTGTCGATCTGAATAATGAAAACGCTGTGAAGACGAGTAAAATCGCGAATCCTTTAATGGCGTAATTGGAGACAAGCTGCCGTATCGTGAGAATCTTAAAGATCTTTTATTGAACTATCGGATAACACGGCCGCTGTGGTGCAGTGCGTAGAGTGCTCGCCTGTTATGCCAGAGGTCTCGGGTTCAAACCACAGTCCGACCAAAACAACAAAACAATTTTTCTCATTAGTAAAAATCCAATTATGGGGTTTTTTAAGAGCAGCGGTCACCTCTCGGCAGTGGGCGGCATACCCTCCGAGTGTATTTCTGCCATGAAAAAGCTTCTCACAAAAAATGCATTCGCCGTTCGGAGCCGGCATAAAACTGTAGGTCCACCCAATTAGTAGAAAAAACAAAAAGGAGCACACCTCGGCCATAAAACTCGTCAGAGTTATAATAGCGCCATTGTATTATTATATTATTGGATAACACGATACTTTTTATCTGTGCATCGGAGCCATATATATGGTACTTCTATATTGATAGTATTCTATCTGTGCATTGTGTATGAATTCATCCAAAAATTTTGTGCCACTGGCAGTTCAGCGCATGCGCCTCAATTACATTTAATGTCATCTGTGAATATGTGTGACAAATACATTTAATTGAGTTCAGAGGCGTTTGAAAAAAAAAATTGAAAGGTATCATTGTGTTCTTATACCCCTTTGATTTTAGTTTTTGAATTTGTTTATAATTAATATAAGAATTTTTCCACATTTATTTTGAGATGCAAACTTTTGTGAATTTCTTTATGAAAATTAGTGGAAATGTTCTAGAAAAATCAATTTTCTATGCACTCATATTCTTATGAATCGCG
Organism: Urophora cardui; assembly: GCA_960531455.1. NCBI lineage: Eukaryota > Metazoa > Arthropoda > Insecta > Diptera > Tephritidae > Urophora > Urophora cardui. Next base: position 82,740,726 of record OY482674.1, read on the forward strand.
GCGGAAAGCGTTTCATGTTAAAATACTGTGGTCCGATCCATGGGCATTATATCAAAAAGTAGAATTCTACCGTTTGAGGGTTATGTTTGTAAAGTATGTACATACGTTCGAAGGCCGCCAACACGATGATCTAAGCAAAAGTACTGCGAATTTCTAAACTGAATAACAGGACAATTTAGACAACGAACTTTTGGACACAGCAACATATGAGGACCAAAGTTCAGACTATGTTACTCTCCAAACCGAGCTCAACAGGGGACCACAGGTAATAATATAACAAGACGGATGGAAGAAAGGACTACGAACCAATCGCTATATGTTCCCCATATTTACAGGCGGATAAAAGGTGGACGGGTGGGAGCTGCAGTGTTTTGTCCGGAGCTTGGGATTAAAAAATCTGTTTGAGTCCCGGACTACTGCAGTATCTTTCAGGCATTGATACGTACAGGCGATTCCCAGTGGATGTCAACTTGCAAGATCGCCAAAATTATACTTCGGTCATACCACTTAAAAACTGCAAACTATCTACCCACACTTCCTGGAGCAGACTGCAGACTGGCGGTCGCACAATAAAACAGGGCACTGTCACCCCAGCTCACGCGCTCAAGATGGGACTGGTGCAAAGTCAGGCGTACACGGCATGCATCGAACCCGATGCTGACTATAAATCCAAAAATACCAGCAAGCTAAAATACTAGAATTAAAATTTGATTTGTTTTATTATAATATAATAATACAATGGCGCTATTATAACTCTGACGAGTTTTATGGCCGAGCTTCTCTCCCAATTCGAGGTGTGCTCCTTTTTGTTTTTCCTACTAATTGGGTGGACCTACAGTTTTATGCCGGCTCCGAACGGCGAATGCATTTTTTGTGAGAAGCTTTTTCATGGCAGAAATACACTCGGAGGGTATGCCGCCCACTGCCGAGAGGTGACCGCTGCTCTTAAAAAATCCAATAATTGGATTTTTACTAAATTTTTTTGGTGTTTTGCTCGGACCGTGGTTTGAACCCGAGACCTCTGGCATAGCAGGCGAGCACTCTACCCACTGCACCACTGCGGTTTTATTATAATATATATTAAAAATGTAGTGTGAGGGCAACACTTCTGATTTATTTAGTACACCATTTCGAGCCATTCAACTTACGTGAAACCATTGCTTTTACATTTTCAGGTATTAAGTCCTACAAGTATATGTTCATGTATGTACATACATATACATATATGTACTTGCATGTATATACAAATTAGCAATTGCAAATATCTGTTATATGTATATTTTCAATAAAACGAACTTTATTCACTTCTTCTGCTTCCGAATCTATTAGATTTCTTTCTCTCAAATGACCAAGCAATTCTGTTAAACATGTTACCCATTTTTGAAGTTAACTTCTTAGGCGGCGATACAGAGTTTTTATGGAGAGTGAAATTTGAAATTTCATGCAACGGAAGTTGGCCCCGGAAATAGCAGTCATTTTAGCTAATTTTTAATTTTTAAAAAAATCAACCTTGATATCGCGTGGTTCGAGAACCTACAACCCCTCGCTTCCAGACCTGAAACTCGCTACTCTAAAACTCGAACAATTATTTTCTTTTTTTAATGGAAAAACATGTGAGAAACTGTCATTTTGCATGTGCTGTAAAGGCCGATATTTAAATTTTTGTCGTTATATGCGTCTTTTGTTTCATTCTAAGGCGCCGCACTGGCTAGGTTTCTTGCTAATTACGGAACTTTTCTTTTAAATTCATTGATATTTGTCAGTGATACACGGGATTTTGCGCGGTTAAGATCAAATTTATTTTCGTTTTATAATGGGACGAAAACTAAATGTTTTGAGTTTAGCAAAAATGGCTGAAAAAATTAGCCCGAGAAAAGTTAATGTGCTACAATCACTGCGCGAAAAAGCTGTATTGAATCCGGTAGAAAATAAGAAACATCAAAATAAGATCACTGCTTTTTTCTAATAATTTGTAAAAAATATTCATATTTGCTAAAATTTTTACTAAATAAACTGGCAATGAACTACAAAACATGAAACCAGAGAATCTCTTTGATAAACTATGCCATAAAAATTGGCAGGGTATGAAAACTGTTAAAACGAATACATACATACATACAAATATATTAAAAACTAGAGGATACCCGCGGGTTTCACACCACGTGCTTTTAAAAATATTAGCATATTGAGTTAGTCCAAAAAAGTTACATAGAAAAATATCATTCTTGACGTCAAAGATAGTTTTCTTATTTTTTTTTTGTCCGTTGAGTACGTAATTATCTCATATGCCCAACACCAATTTTCAGTACCCTACTATAAATATTTCAAGAGATTTTCGCTGTAAAAATTTCAGTCTGTACGGGAGGTGCCCATCCCTGCTTTACCAAGACCTAGCGTTTTTACCCGTTTAATACATAGTTATCCCACATGCCCTCACACCAATTTTCAGTACCCTACTACAAACATTTCCAGAGATATTCGCTGTGAAAATTTCAGTTGGTATGCGAGGTGCCCATCCTTGCTTTACCAAGACCTAGCGTTTTTACCCGTTTAATACATAGTTATCTCACATGCCCTCACACCAGTTTTCAGAACCCTACTACAAATATTTCCAGAGATATTCGCTGTGAAAATTCCAGTTTGTATGGGAGGTGCCCATCCCTGCTTTACCAAGACCTAGCGTTTTTACCCGTTTAATACATAGTTATCTCACATGCCCTCACGCCAGTTTTCAGTACCCTACTACAAAAATTTCCAGAGATATTCGCTGTGAAAATTTCAGTTTGTATGGGAGGTGCCCATCCCTGCTTTACCAAGACCTAGCGTTTTTACCCGTTTAATACATAGTTATCTCACATGCTCTCACGCCAGTTTTCAGTACCCTACTACAAATATTTCCAGAGATATTCGCTGTGAAAGTTTCAGTTTGTATGGGAGGAGAGTGCCCATCCCTGCTTTACCAAGACCTAAATTGTTTATCCGTGGAGTATATATTTTTGTATTATTCCTTCACAAAAATTTTCATTATTCTAGTACAAATATTTCAAGTGATATTACGAAAATTTTGTATGGGAGGTGCCCATCGCTGACTTTTAATCAGATTAAAAATATGCCTATAGCAATTACCGGGTGAAAATACCTAGGTGTGCAAAGCTTCGTGAGGATCGGTTCAGCGGTTTTCTCGCCAATTGAGTTTAAACACAATTTCCATTTCACATTTATAAGAAGATACATAACGTTCGAAAACTCGAACATTTCGATAACTCGCACAGGGCTGGTTTTCATTAGTTCGAGTTTTCGCGAGTGCACTGTACGTGTAAGTACATAACAGCGCTGTGGTGAAATAAGCGTGGTGAGAATGTTAATAACACAAGCAGAAATTAAAGTACACCGTTTGACACAACTCGCGTAACTAGCGCAGTAGCTCAGCTGTAAGATGCTTGGCTTCCAATTTAAGTGAAGGTGGTTCAAGTCCAGGTCAAGCCAATTTTTCTGTTCCTTTTTTTCTATTAAATAATTTTCTTTATAATTTTTTATTAAATAAAAGTGCCACCCGAATATCGGGGATTACAAACTAGTTAATTATTAAAATAAAAACGACCAAGCAACCAATATAAAAGCCAATCGGTCCACAATTAGTCCCCGATTGTTCCTGAATGGGTATAAATGTAGACTATCAGTATATTTACAACTTATTTCTATCAGTATATTTACAACTTATTTCTTCACTTAAATTTCTCATCTCTAGAATGACACAGTTAGATTCAATAATCGTCTTAGGAGACTTTAATCTTCCCCACATTTCATGGCGCATTGCTGATCATAATACTGTGCCACTTACATCTAATATTAACAATACCACTTTCATTGAAGAAATATCTGACCTCTGTCTACATCAAAACAATACTATTAGAAACGAGTTTGGGAAAATGCTTGACTTAATTTTTGTAGATGATGTATCCAATTATACTGAAACAGGGCTAATGCCCTGGTATCACCTGTTGATGTTTACCATCCTACTTTAGAGTTGGTTTACGAAATTATAAATAACGATAACCGTGGTAACGTAAAAGAGTTTAACTCTGAGTCTAGGTTTTGTTACAATTTTTCTAAGGCAAACTATAATAAACTTAATAAAGAACTCTCAAGATTGGTATGGCCAGACTATAATGGAAACGTCGATCTAAATGTTTTGCATTTCAATAACACGATTCTTAACCTTTTTGAGAAATACGTACCGAAACATAAACGCAAATATAATGAACCTTTGTATCTTTGGGCAACTAGAGAGTTAAGAGTTTTAAAAAATAAAAAATCGCGCTTCTTTAAAATATATAAGAAGACTGGTTCTCAAAAGGATTATATGAAATACTCAGTTCTGCGTCATAAGTACTCACTTCTGAACAAAAAGTGCTATAAGTCTTATATATTTAAAATGAAAGAGGTTTTATTTTTGCTTAAAACAATAAAGAAGTCCATAAACTACGGACCAGATATGATTCCTTCAATATTTTTAAACAAATGCGCCGAGTATATTTACCAGCCATTATCCACACTATTTAATCTGTCTTTGAAGTCAGGAATTTTCCCAAAAGCGTGGAAAGAATCTTTTATAATTCCTCTACATAAATCTGGAAGTAGATCTTCCATCGAAAACTATCGCGGTATAGCAAAGCTTTCGGCTATCCCAAAGTTATTTGAGGCTATTGTCACCAATTGTCTAAATCATTCCATTTCCTCATCAATAGTAAGTTCGCAGCATGGTTTCTGTAGAGGTAAATCAACTGTTACCAACTTACTAGAATTTACAACTCATGTCTCTAACGGTTTTAGGAATAATGCTAATACCGATGTAATTTATACTGACTTCAGCAAAGCCTTCGACAAGGTCAATCACGCGTTACTTATCCATAAACTTGATCTTCTTGGTTTTCAACCTATTCTGTTAAAATGGATTGCGTCATATGTCACTAATAGAACACAAAGAGTTGTTTTTAAAAATGCTTTTTCCAACATCATTAACGTATCTTCAGGAGTTCCACAAGGCAGCCATCTTGGTCCGACTCTGTTTTTGCTGTTTATAAACGACATTTCTTATGCTATTTGTAACTCAAAACTTCTGATGTATGCCGATGATGTGAAACTTTGCAAGTCTTACTCTTCTTTGGAGGATAGATCTGCCCTACAAAATGATTTAAATTGCTTCGCTACGTGGTGCAATATTAATCTTATGCCACTCAATCTTAGTAAATGTAAATTTATGAGCTTTTCACGGAAGATCCTTCAACCTGCGTCTTACACAATTAATAACTATAGTTTGGAACAGGTTTACGATTTTGTTGACCTAGGAATAAGATTTGATAGTAAGCTCCACTTTAACCTGCATATTAATGCAGTAAAGTAGTACAGTAAACAAAGCTAAAAGTATCCTAGCATTTGTAAAACGTTGGTCTAAGGAATTTAATGACCCTTACGTAACTAAAGCCCTGTTTACAACATTAGTACGACCTATACTAGAATACGCTTCAATAATCTGGAGTCCGCAATATCAAGTTCATTCCGATAGACTGGAATCAATTCAAAAACAGTTCTTACTTTTTGCGTTAAGGAACTTTCATTGGGACCCACGGACAAATCTTCCCTCGTACACTAGTCGCTTGAAGCTTATTAATCTTCCAACCTTATCAAGCCGCAGGGAAATGTTAGGTGTAATATTTCTGGTTAAACTACTGAAAGGATCCATAAGCAGTCAATTTCTCCTAGCCGAAATAAACTTAAATGTTCCTATTCGACCATCAAGACATTTTCAACCTATCTTTTTAAAGCAGTGTAGAACTAATTTTGAATTACACGAACCACTTCGTTGCTTATGTAAATCTTTTAATGATTATTCTACTCATTTCGATATATCAGACTCTATTTATCTGATAAGAAAAATTCTGTTGTGCGCTCTTAACAAGTGACAACAAATCTCTCGCTCTAATTGACTATTCTATTTTTGTCTATTACTTTTATTTGTAGTTTTATATTTTATTCTATGTACATATGTATATCCAGCTGATGGAATTATATTTTCTGTAGCTGAGCAGTATAAGTTCTCGACGTTTAATAAACTTCTACCACTCAACACCTTGGCCAAATTTTATTTTAAAATATCCGTACGTCATGCGGATGCGCCCCTCGTGCGGTTGGGTGGGTGGAGGGAAATCGTTGTGTTTATTATTATTAATTGTGGACCAATTGTTCCCGAACGGGTATAAATCTAGATTGATTATATGTAGAAATTTTACAAAAATATTCAATGTATGTATTAAAAAAAACAATAGGTAAAACTAATTGAACACGCTTTCTTTTAATAACAATGATGAATAAAAATTTTGACAAAATTTTACCAAAAATATCCATTGAAAAATCAATTAAGATTATACACTGAAAACTGACTATTTAAAAAATTTTAATTTATTGAATAGATTCTTTTACAAAAGTAAAACTTATTGTATAATCTTTATTTAAATAGGTATGAACTTTTATAATTTTTAAAGATTGTTATAATAAATAGCCTTGGCTAGCAACTTTGAAAAATTCCTCATATATCTTTTACACTCGCATAATGCATTCTCAAAACAATAAATATTTGGAGAAAATACTTAATTTTTTTAAAAGATTTCACTACAAGATGAAATCTAATCAAATAAACTCTTCTAATATATATAACAATTTATAATTTTTAGACATTTTCATAAAAAATAGCATTGGCTTACAACTTTGGATGAAAGCGATTGATCTACATTTGTATCCGTTCGGTATGTTAGTGATTAATCTACATTTGTACCCGTTCGGGTATACAAATTGAACAATTAGTCTCTTCATAGGACATGCTCGAACAAATGCGATCAATTCGCTCCATATAAAGGGATGTAAAAATTGTATTAGTCGCATTCTCCCTTCCGATTGATCCCGGATACGTCACGGATTAATCGCATTTTTTCAGGGATGTATTTTCAAATTCGCTTCTCATATGATATGTATATGAAACTTGTTACTTGTTGCTTTCGAGCCAATATAAATTGAAAACACAATTATTTGAAATATTGAACAAGATGTAAGAAGTTAACTTCTATCACGTGTACTATGCTACATGCGGGTTTTTTTTTAAATAACTTTGTCTGTTGCGAAGCGTTTTGATTATTTTCATTTCCTTATAATTTTTTTTATGTGCCGTCACTGCGGTTTATTTTGAATTTATATGTCATTTTTCAAATTTGATTGCTCGGTTTTCTCTTTCTTTTTTTATATGTCTGTACTGTAATGTTGGCTGATGGAACTCGTAGGTATTACGAATATAGGAGTACTATATATATGATCGGAACAAAAGATTTTTTTATTATACATATTATAAAAGTGTTAAATTGGAAAAATTTTATGAAAATGGCGCAGGTACACTTGAAGAAATGGAGTTTTTATATCCCGAAACTTCCGTAAATCCTCCTTAATATTTCATCATATAATAATAAATATCTCTTGTAGAAATATAGGGTATGTATCAGGGTTGGGCATGATTCAACTAATTTTGAGTGCCCTCAGCCTGCAACTACCACTCAAACCTGAGTGGTAGTTAAATATCTGATTTTAACTACCACTCAATTTGAGTGGTAGTTAAATCTCGAATTTAACTGCCACTAAATTTGAGTGGTAGTTATATCTTGAATTTAACTACCACTAAATTTGAGTGGTAGTTAAATCTTAAATTGAACTACCACTAAATTTGAGTGGTAGTTAAATTTTCAACTACCACTCAACTTTAGTGTTGGTAGCAAAAGTGCAAAGAAGTCAGTCAAACCCCAAAAAAGCTTATGGAAAAACTTACATACATACATATGCATATGTATGCGTATAACTTATGCATATGCATGTACATTAAATATACAAAATTCAAGGGAAGGACATGTGCATTGCAATAGTATTTCTAGATATTCAAGTTCATCTACTAGTTCGTTTTGGTTAAATTTCTAGTTCACTTCCTAGTTCACCCCTATTTCAATTTCTAGTTCAACTCTAGTTCACTTCTAGCTCACCTCTAGTTCACTTCTAGCTTACCTCTAGTTCACTTCTAGTTCATTTTCTAGTTCACCTCTAGTACACCTCTAGTTCACTTCAGGTTCAATATTTTTGAATCAGTAAAAACGCAAACCCTTCAATATCTCGACACACCTAAAAATGGACTTATGCCAATTTCAAAACTAACGACTCACATATACTCACATACATATGTATGTATGTACATTTCACCACAAGCTGATGTGTTGATTAACTTCTCAATGATTTCACTGCCTAAATAGGTTTCGAGCACCAAATTTGAGTGGTAGTTGAAAAGGAGTGGTAGTTGAAAAATGCCCATCCTGGGTATGTATATGCAGTAAAACAGCTGATTTGCATTATTTATATAAGAAAAAAACGTTCATTCACTGCCGCGCATTTAATTCATTGTTATAACATATAAATAACAAAAAAGTGTAGGGAATTTCGTGTTGAAAATTTAAAACAGGCGTAGGGAAAAGTAGGGATTTTTTTCTTGCTTTGTAGGGAATTTCCAAAAAAGTGTCTACCATCACTGTATTACCCAAGAAGACTTTGATACATTTCCCAAGCTTTGTTTCTGCCGATCGTATGTAAAAGCCCGTCTCCACATAACTTGATTCACCAGAGAAACATGTAGCAAAACATCTCGCTCAATAACCCGTCTCCACGTGGCTAATCGTGATTCAGTTTGACATTTCTCCTTATTGTTCTTCTTAAATGTTTGTATGTTTGCTTATTTTTGCGTCTTTGTTTTGGTCTGTGTGAGATTTCGATAGATTTTCGATACAAAATTAGAGAAGACATCGATATCATCGAGGTTGGCAAGATGATTCAGAATGAAACAGTGTTTCAATCTTCACTCGCTCTCAGAAATTTTGTATGGAAATTGGCGAGTTTCGGCACTGGTTTCCGTGTCGAAACAAGATTGAGAGAGAAAATGCAGAAAAAAAGAGCGAAACACGTTATGTGGAGACATGGTATAAGTTTCCCAAACACTTTTTTGATTTTCACATAGTTTTCAAAGTTCATATAAAAAAAATACCAAAGCTAAATTAGTCAAAACAACCCCTTTTTTTGGTAGCCAAAGTGCTTGGGTAATAAATCAACTAAGCTTTGTTTTCAAAGGCCGGGTATAAATTGTGTAAGTACTTTGGTATGTTGCACAAGTTTCTTGGGCTCCATACAATTTTTTTTAACTAAGTCAACTTTGTTGGATTTACTATAGTTTTTTCTCTGTGTGTATCTATATTCTGTTATTTAAATATAACGTAATACAAAACTATTGAATTTCTCATTACCAAATCATACAAATAACACAACAAACCACATAGCTTATTTATATGTATATACACCAATCCGCATTAATATTTTTATCATTTTCTTCAATTTCAATCATACTATACAAAATTCTCAACCTTTTATCCTAATTTGACAACATGTTTAAAATTATACAATGGAACATAAATGGATACGTAAACAACTACATTGAACTCCAAATATTAATTCGCACTCATCATCCCCAAATAATTACACTCCAAGAAACTCACCTCAATTCCCTTTCTAATATACCCATCCCACCAAATTACAAAATCTATAACTTCAACGACACCTCATCTTCTCATGGTGGAGTAGCTCTTTTAATTCACTCTACGATACAACACACTCTCATCAACATTAACACTGACTTTGAAGCTATTGCGGCAACAATAGTCTCCAAACAAATGTTTTCAATTGTTTCTGCTTATATACCCCCAAGAAAAACTTTCCATATTAATAATCTAGACAACGTTTTCTCTTCAGTTAGTCAACCCTCTCTGATTACAGGTGACTTCAATGCTTGGCACTCTGATTGGGGCTCTGTGAGAAACAACAAGAGGGGAACAATACTGTCAAACTACAATGTAGTTACTACATTCATAGTTCAAATTTCATTCTCTTAAATGATGGCTCACCTACTCATCTTAGAACTCACAACTCTCACACCCATATAGATCTAACCTTTTGTTCTTCTCCTCTTAGTCTCCATTGCACTTGGAAAACTGAAAATGACACCCACAGCAGTTACCCTATTATCACAACTCTTTTTTTTATTCTCAATACTCTCCTCTCCTAAAAGCTTGGCCCCATTTTATAACAAAGCGCGCTAATTGGGTTAACTACTCAAGCTCCTGCACAAAGCTCAACGAAATAATACCTGTAAGCTCAAACATAAATAAAAACTGCTACGATTAAGAAAATAATTTTAAAGAGTGCTAATTTATCTATTCTACAATCCAAAGCTAAACCAAACAAAAACGTTCCCTGGCGGAATAGCGAATTGAAAAAATTAAAAAACAACAAAAAATATTGCTGGCTCTATCACAACTCAAAATGTTATCGAATATAAGAGAGCAAACTTTATATTCAAAAAGCAACTCAAAATCGCTAAAAGAAATTCTCTTCTAAAATTAACATCTGAAATTACTCCTAACACACCCTCAGATAAAATTTGGACCAACATTAAGCTTCTTAACGGTCTATACCACTCCTCACCCCTACCTTCCTAACATTGTAAATCCAGATGCAATTGCTGAAGAGTTCTGTAAATATTTGTCACAAAATTCAGATGACTCAAATTTTCCAACAACATTTCAAAGCGCCAAAAACCAATTCTTATCATCACAACCAACCTACATCCCATGCAAAAAGTCTAAACATTTAGAAAATCCAATTACCTTCTTAGAGTTGTCATGCGCTATTAGAAGCCTAAAAGGTAAAACACCTGGAATGGATAGAATTAGCTATCCTATGGTTAAGAATTTACCAGAAACATGTCAAGTTAGACTGTTGAGATTATACAATTTAATTTTTGACTCATATATCCCACAATCGTTCAAAACGAGTACTATAATTCCTATTCTGAAACCCAACGAAATAAAACTTTGATAACTTCATAGAGACCAATATCACTTAACCTTTGTTGTGCTAAAATAATGGATAAAATTACACTACCCGACAAAAAAAATATCCTCGACATTTGATACATGATTCCTATGTAGAATTTTCTGCTGATTCCAAATATGTAATCAGATGGTTCAAAAGTAGAACAGTTTTCCAGATATTTTGAAATTTCTGTTTTTGAGCTAAGAAAAAAAAGTATGATTACTCATCTGTCAATATCTCCGCTATTACCGTCTCGATTTTTACGTTATTTAATTTTGTTTTGAGAGGATGAAATACCCTTTTCAGCAAAGCAAAAATATTTAAAATCGCCGTTAAAGTGACGGAGTTATGGCGAACAAAAGATTTTTTTAATGAAAATTTTCAGGTTTTTTTCGAAATTCATCTTCTATTTTGTAACTTTTTTTTAAGAAATATTAAATATCCTCCTGGTTTCACATTTTGAGTCAATAACCTATTTCTTAGTGAACATTTTGGCATTTTCCGGATTATAATCTGTGGAAAAATGGCAAAGTTATAAGAGATTAAGTGAAGAAACCTATATTTATATTTTCATTGAACTTCCAAATCTGGCAAATGTAAACCACTATAACATTAACACTAGTTTACAGCAAAAAATACCAAGAAATCGGGGTATAGGGGAAAATTGGCATGGGCCCCGTGAGCTCAAAACTATTTAGTTTTATTTTTTGCACGGTTAGGCTTTTGAGATAACGGTAATTTTGTGTTTTTTGGTTATCACTTCATTCAAAAATATTTTTCGCTAAAGTTACATGTGCGATAACAGCTAACAGTACCTCGTTCTAAACGTAATTAAAATACGCTTTTAACGACACACAACTTGTGGTGGTTGAGTAAAAACTCACTGAGCCATAGCTGGTCAAAGTCAAAATTTTGTGGATTTTTTGCAATTTTTTTTTTAAATTTTGATTTTGAAAATAGGTTTTTTATAAGAAGTTGGGAAAATCAGCAAAAGATTTATTTTTAAGAATTAGCCTATTAAATTGCAAACACTTTAAGCGTAATGTTACCAAGATCCCATTAGTACTTTATTTTTAGCGATTTTTTTCCGGTGAAACGAAAAGGATATTTTATAGACGGAAAACTTGGTTAGGTGACCCAACTATGTGAAAACGACTTCATAGCTCAAAAGGACATTAGAGCGATATATAGAACTCCACCAGACTAAAATAATGACATATCAATTTTACAAATCGGATGTCAAATAAAAAAGTTGCAAAAAAAATTTTTTTTCGCGGTATTTCGCGGTGTAAAAAAAAATTGTCCCGAAACCCTCTCAACATAATCTTCATATATGTGATGACTTTTACAACGGTGAGTGTTTTCACGGAGAAATAAAAAAAAAACATGGGATTGCGATACCAAGGCCATTGGAATGTCAGGGACATTGAATGATGAGCCATTTTTGCTGGTTCCTTCTTCGAGAAGAACAAAATGTACCAAAACGGCGAAAACTATCAACATTTAAACACTTTTAATATACATAAAAATAAAAAAATGGAGGTTAAGTACAAGATTGTGATAAAAAATAAACATAAACTGAAAATTTTATAAAAAAAAAATCTATTGATCGCTATAACTCCGTCAATTTAACGTCGATTTTAATTATTTTGGCTTTGTTGGAAAGGGTATTTCATCCTCTCAAAACAAAATTAAATAACGTAAAAATCGAGACGGTAATGGCGGAGATATTGACTAAAAAGTAATCCTACTTTTTTTTCTTATCTCAAAAACTGAAATTTCAAAATATCTCGAAAACTGTTCCACTTTTGAACCACCTGATTACATATTTGGAATCAGCAGAAAATTCTCCATAGGAATCATGTATCAAATGTCGAGGATATGAAAATTTTTGAAATTTTGTCGGGTAGTGTTATCGCTCAACGGCTACGGTGGTTTATATCCCAAGATAAACGCATCAATAGCCACCAATTGGGTTTCAGAAGGGGAAGGTCTGTAGATTATTGTCTGGTATATCTGGATTATCTGATAGCAGGCTCCTTGGCTCGTAAAAACCACGTATCAATAACTCCGCAAACGCATTTGATAAAATAGGTATACATGCCATCATTGACCAGTTTTCCAGTTGGAAATTAGGCCCAAAAGTTATTAATTAAATGTAAATACCTACATATTTGTCGCAAACGTGATTGCCCTTGCACCATCGTCACAAACAATACAAATATACCTAATTCTACTCAATTAAAAATTTTAGGCGTTCTGTTCAACCAAAAATACCATTGGAACGATCATATATCTTACTTGCGCGATTCTCTAATAAATAAGTTAAATATCATAAAATTTCTCTCTTCATCAAAATACAATTGTAATATATCATCTATGTATATTATCCACAATGCACTCGATAATAATATCAAAAATTAATTACGGCATCTTTCTGTATGGATTTGCACTAGACATATACGCCAACAGTGATTCCGGCGGCGACGGCGCTATTCCAAAAACATTTCGGCGACGGCGGCGACGCCGGCGTGCTTTTTCGCGCCGGCGCCCCTGCCCCAAATCTACAAATCACAATCCTTATTCAAATATTAATTTTATTTAGTTACCTTAATATCGCTGGCTGAATGGAATAAATAAACTAATTTCCACCTTAAATTGTTGAAACTTTTTTATTAACAGCAAAAAACAATTGTTACATAAACTAAAATATAAAATAAAGAAAATAAATATTAAAGAATATGGCCGATTTTCTGGGAAAGTAAACCAAGTAGTTTTTTTTTGTCAAATATTGCAAGCACTGGGGTTCATGACATATTATAGTAGCTGTTGAAAACAGTGGCATTCAATTTTAGTCGTTTTAAATTAAACTTTTCGCTCTTTTTATAAAACGTTGTGATTAAAAAAAATATGGTCGGAAGTAGTTCAGTAAACAAAAAGTTAAATATAACATGTTTGTTGCGACTAAATTTAGCCGTTCAAGTTTTATCTATTAGAAAATTAGTTATAATATCATAACACGTAAAGTTTTTAAAAAAGTTATGTTCCAACTAGGAGTTATGTGAAAAGTAAATGTGCCGCAAAAATCTTATGTAACGTTAGCAGTGCAAAACCAAAAAAGTTTTTTTAAGACATGTTAAAATACGTTTTAATATAATTTGTTTATATATTTTCTTAATACTATACGTATATCTCACGTTCCAATTAAAAAAAAGTTAAACTTCCAAAGATTTGAAGACATTGTTAGCTGAAATAATATGTAAAGTTAGCAGTGATTTTTTATCTATATAATACATATAATAAAATTGTAACAGGTCGATGGCTGTACATTGAAGATATTCAAGAAAAACTGATAGGAGAGGTCATTATTGGACCAGCGGAACCCAAATCTACAATTTTTAGAAGTCTATCTGTCTGTCTGTCTGTCCGTCTGTATGATTGTGCGCGCATCACGCAAAAACTACTGAATAGAATTGCATTAAACTTTCACCATTCTATCACTTAACGCCTAACTTAAAATTCAGGACAACTTTCATTTGGATATCTCATCCAGTTCCCGAGTTATTGACCACAATGTGGGAAAAATGTGACCAAAATCTGTTTTTTACCATAACGCCCGCGTCACACAAAAACGATTGCATAGAAATGAATGAAACTTTCAATAATCATTTTCTGGATGAAAAAATTAGAGCTATTGGAAAAGGGGCGTGGCACAACCCATACAAACTTAATCTTTCATGCTGAATATCTCTGGAAGTGTTTTCCGTAGGATATCAAAACTTGGAGAGATAGGGATAGAGATAGGGAGATATCTCCGAAACCAATCGAGATATTGAATTTAATAGAATTACTTATTACAGCACTCATCAGCACCTTTTATTTGATACTAGGCATGGGTAACACTGCGCTGCGCGGCGCAATTGCGCTGACACCAACCCTGGTGTTATTGCGCTAACTCCGATTTGGGAAATGCGCCAACTCAATATAGCGCCAACTCAATGTAGCGCCAACTCATTGTAGCGCCAACTCAGTATAGCGCCAACTCAATGTAGCGCCAACTCAATGATGCGCTACTGCAATATAACACTGACTCAATTTCGTGCGCTAACACCAGCTCCAATATAGCGCTAGTGTAAAATGGCGCAACCACAACGCCAATAACAGCATCATAGTATATGTATACGTATGACAACGTCACAATTATGTGTGCTTGATAGTGACTCTAATTTCCAGCATATTTTCACATATATACGGAATATTTTTCCAAATGATTATGAAAATTAAAATTAATTGTGCCTTCGTATATGTAAGCAGAATTGCGCCAAAAGAAATTAAACGGGGATGGTAAACAGTAACAAGCGAAAAAATGTTATTTATCGATTATTCGATGACAATTGCGCTAAAGGTGTTATTGTGCCAGTACCGTGAGTTGGCGCCACAGTTGGCGCTGGCGTTATTGTATCAGCGCCAAAAAAATTGCGCCATTACCCATGGCTATTTGATACCCATATTGTACTAACAAATTTTGGATCACCCTTGGTCCACATATTGGTCGATAACTCCAAAACTAGTTGAGCTATAGAAATAAGGGATATCTTAAAGTAGACATCTATAATAATAATAATAATAATAATAATAATAATAATAATAATAATAATAATAATAATAATAATAATAATAATAATAATAATAATAATAATATTAATAATAATAATAATAATAATAATAATAATAATAATAATAATAATAATAATAATAATAATAATAATAATAATAATAATAATAATAATAATAATAATAATAATAATGATAATAATAATAATAATAATAATAATAATAATAATAATAATAATAATAATAATAATAATAATAATAATAATAATAATAATAATAATAATAATAATAATAATAATAATAATAATAATAATAATAATAATAATAATAATAATAATAATAATAATAATAATAATAATAATAATAATAATAATAATAATAATAATAATAATAATAATAATGATAATAATAATAATAATAATAGTAATAATAATAATAATAATAATAATAATAATAATAATAATAATAATAATAATAATAATAATAATAATAATAATAATAATAATAATAATAATAATAATAATAATAATAATAATAATAATAATAATAATAATAATAATAATAATAATAATAATAATAATAATAATAATAATAATAATAATAATAATAATAATAATAATAATAATGATAATAATAATAATAATAATAATAATAATAATAATAATAATAATAATAATAATAATAATAATAATAATAATAATAATAATAATAATAATAATAATAATAATAATAATAATAATAATAATAATAATAATAATAATAATAATAATAATAATAATAATAATAATAATAATAATAATAATAATAATAATAATAATAATAATAATAATAATAATAATAATAATAATAATAATAATAATAATAATAATAATAATAATAATAATAATAATAATAATAATAATAATAATAATAATAATAATAATAATAATAATAATAATAATAATAATAATAATAATAATAATAATAATAATAATAATAATAATAATAATAATAATAATAATAATAATAATAATAATAATAATAATAATAATAATAATAATAATAATAATAATAATAATAATAATAATAATAATAATAATAATAATAATAATAATAATAATAATAATAATAATAATAATAATAATAATAATAATAATAATAATAATAATAATAATAATAATAATAATAATAATAATAATAATAATAATAATAATAATAATAATAATAATAATAATAATAATAATAATAATAATAATAATAATAATAATAATAATAATAATAATAATAATAATAATAATAATAATAATAATAATAATAATAATAATAATAATAATAATAATAATAATAATAATAATAATAATAATAATAATAATAATAATAATGATAATAATAATAATAATAATAATAATAATAATAATAATAATAATAATAATAATAATAATAATAATAATAATAATAATAATAATAATAATAATAATAATAATAATAGTAATAATAATAATAATAATAATAATAATAATAATAATAATAATAATAATAATAATAATAATAATAATAATAATAATAATAATAATAATAGTAATAATAATAATAATAATAATAATAATAATAATAATAATAAAAATAATAATAATAATAATAATAATAATAATAATAATAATAATAATAATAATAATAATAATAATAATAATAATAATAATAATAATACTAATAATAATAATAATAATAATAATAATAATAATAATAATAATAATAATAATAATAATAATAATAATAATAATAATAATAATAATAATAATAATAATAATAATAATAATAATAATAATAATAATAATAATAATAATAATAATAATAATAATAATAATAATAATAATAATAATAATAATAATAATAATAATAATAATAATAATAATAATAATAATAATAATAATAATAATAATAATAATAATAATAATAATAATAATAATAATAATAATAATAATAATAATAATAATAATAATAATAATAATAATAATAATAATAATAATAATAATAATAATAATAATAATAATAATAATAATAATAATAATAATAATAATAATAATAATAATAATAATAATAATAATAATAATAATAATAATAATAATAATAATAATAATAATAATAATAATAATAATAATAATAATAATAATAATAATAATAATAATAATAATAATAATAATAATAATAATAATAATAATAATAATAATAATAATAATAATAATAATAATAATAATAATAATAATAATAATAATAATAATAATAATAATAATAATAATAATAATAATAATAATAATAATAATAATAATAATAATAATAATAATAATAATAATAATAATAATAATAATAATAATAATAATAATAATAATAATAATAATAATAATAATAATAATAATAATAATAATAATAATAATAATAATAATAATAATAATAATAATAATAATAATAATAATAATAATAATAATAATAATAATAATAATAATAATAATAATAATAATAATAATAATAATAATAATAATAATAATAATAATAATAATAATAATAATAATAATAATAATAATAATAATAATAATAATAATAATAATAATAATAATAATAATAATAATAATAATAATAATAATAATAATAATAATAATGATAATAATAATAATAATAATAATAATAATAATAATAATAATAATAATAATAATAATAATAATAATAATAATAATAATAATAATAATAATAATAATAATAATAATAATAATAATAATAATAATAATAATAATAATAATAATAATAATAATAATAATAATAATAATAATAATAATAATAATAATAATAATAATAATAATAATAATAATAATAATAATAATAATAATAATAATAATAATAATAATAATAATAATAATAATAATAATAATAATAATAATAATAATAATAATAATAATAATAATAATAATAATAATAATAATAATAATAATAATAATAATAATAATAATAATAATAATAATAATAATAATAATAATAATAATAATAATAATAATAATAATAATAATAATAATAATAATAATAATAATAATAATAATAATAATAATAATAATAATAATAATAATAATAATAATAATAATAATAATAATAATAATAATAATAATAATAATAATAATAATAATAATAATAATAATAATAATAATAATAATAATAATAATAATAATAATAATAATAATAATAATAATAATAATAATAATAATAATAATAATAATAATAATAATAATAATAATAATAATAATAATAATAATAATAATAATAATAATAATAATAATAATAATAATAATAATAATAATAATAATAATAATAATAATAATAATAATAATAATAATAATAATAATAATAATAATAATAATAATAATAATAATAATAATAATAATAATAATAATAATAATAATAATAATAATAATAATAATAATAATAATAATAATAATAATAATAATAATAATAATAATAATAATAATAATAATAATAATAATAATAATAATAATAATAATAATAATAATAATAATAATAATAATAATAATAATAATAATAATAATAATAATAATAATAATAATAATAATAATAATAATAATAATAATAATAATAATAATAATAATAATAATAATAATAATAATAATAATAATAATAATAATAATAATAATAATAATAATAATAATAATAATAATAATAATAATAATAATAATAATAATAATAATAATAATAATAATAATAATAATAATAATAATAATAATAATAATAATAATAATAATAATAATAATAATAATAATAATAATAATAATAATAATAATAATAATAATAATAATAATAATAATAATAATAATAATAATAATAATAATAATAATAATAATAATAATAATAATAATAATAATAATACTAATAATAATAATAATAATGTTTAGATGAAGCGATTGGCTTGATGTTTTCAACTGAATACTTTTTTTTATTGCAAAGACATTTGCCTTTTATACAAATTAAACGTGCACTTATACAAGCAAACGTACAATTCTCATAATGCACAAACACATACATACATATGTACATAAATATCATTTGGACAATACATATATGCATATACCTACATATTTACAACTAAAAACAGAATGCTTATTAGGCAAAACGATGTTTCCACATTTTGTGTAATTAGACCAAGGAATGTAGGGTAAGAAGATGATATGGCTGATGCCGGCATTGTAAATTCTCACGCTTTGTAGCTGCAGTCACTTCTTCATATGCACATAATTGCAGCTTAAGCATAATTTGTTCAACGCGAATCAGTGCGCCGGTGACTTAGTGTAATGTAAAGAATGTAGACGAAATATGAGTGAGCTCATATTCAACATCCTCCCCCCGGTGAGCGCAGCTCGATGGTTTGGTTTGGCCAACACTAAATGTGCACTGTAAAGTCCGAAACTTGTCTAAGATTTCGCGGCATAGGTGTGGGCCTCTGATTTGGGCTTGATGTGTTCGTCGCCGTAGGAGTTGTCACTCTTTGTTTTGCGTATTTTATTTTTTCTTTGACCATCATGAATATTAAAAGACACACCGCTATTATCAATGCTGTATAACCAACGGCAATGTGGTGGGTGTTTTGTGATTCCAATTTGTTTGGTAGCTCCCACAAGCGATGATTAGCCAACGCGGATTGCAATAGTGTTAAATTTTGCTCCGATGGCACGTATTCTGTGGTTTTCGTTATGTTGAGACTACTCAAGTGGTCTGCCGCGGCCAGCTTGGAGATATCACCTAGGCTAGTGTAAGATGACCACACCCTCCTGGTTATCTTCTGATGTGCTTGAAGTGACACAAAATTTTGCCTAAGTATGCACTCTGGTTGTAGTGACAACAATCCCGATCCCTTTAGGGTAAGTTGTGTAACTTCCTTTCCACATACAGCTGTTGCGCGGGTTGTCATTGATGTAGCATATATCCATTGGTTCTCGAGCTGTAATGGTATCCATGCGGAATTATTTGGTGTTAGATTGGCTTCACATGAACACATAGATGCTCCGCGGGTATATCTTAGTTGAACCTTGGGACAAATATAACTCCCATTGTTGATGTTTTCGCATGATTGAAACTCAGACTTGCTCATCGGAAAATATTGATCGAGCGCTGTGTTTATGGCCAAAATTGAAGCACATGGTTGAATTTCGATCATGGTCTTATTTATCCAATTGGGTATTGGAACCATACTGAACAGGTCGTATTGATCACGTTCCACCAGAGGCAAGGTGATGCTGAACACGGCATGCTTTTGGGTGAGTCCTCCTTTTACCCTCATTAGCTGGTATAACTGAAGCAAATCATCCTGGTGGACAGGTAATTCCAATGATGTTGAGATGTGGAACTTAATTTTGCTCACTTCGAGTTGTAATTGGCTTGGCGTCAGGAGCAAAGGACTTATTCTCCCGTGATGAGAGTCGGTTAGAACATCGAATATTGAAGATTGCACTCTTTGTAAGTTGGCAGTTAGTTGAACAGATAAAGTCAAAAACATGCGATATATTTTTCCTTCGTATATTTCGTCTGTTTCGTTGCGTACTGTGTTGAATATCTGACTGATTTCCTGATCAATGACGTCGAATTTTTCCTTGACAGTGTGTTGGTCTCGCTTTAGGATGTTGATGGTGGAGTCTACAACGGATGTTTGATTTTTGATGAGATTTAGTAGGTAATCTTCATTATGTTTGACTTGTGTGACTGTGCTGGACATTTGCTCTGCGTATTCTGAATCCAGAATGCCAAACAATGAATGAGCTACATTCCCGACCACGTCTATCAAGCCTCTTTTCCAGCGATTGGACTTCAAGATTAGATTGTCCAACTGCAGCTCTCCTTGAATTTGTTTGAAGTGTGTTACCAGAGATTGACATGCACTAATCTGTTTGCTTTCTTGGCACAGCTGGCGCAGAACCTTGGTACCATTCGCCAGCAAAGCTAACTCCGTTGAGAAGCCCTCCAGGTCGTAATATATAAGGAGGTTCCATTCTGTTGTCGAAAGAGCGGCCGACCCCAATCCTTCAAAGTGAATACCGAGCCTTGATCCAAATCGCTTGTTTTGAATTTGAGCCCCCAAAACTATTGGCAGAATTAGTAGTGTAATTAATAGGGTTGTAAGTCCTTGATGCAACACAGGACCCCCTCGTTTTGCTGGAATTTTGTCTTCTTCGGATGGTGTTGTTGATTGATTCTTTGGCTCCGCCGCACTCTCTTCATTTACTGGTAGTAGTGCCAGCCGATGAATTGGCCTCTTGCACGTGCCAGTTGCCGTGTTTACCTCCGCCACTCGCACAATACCATCATTTCCCTTAAAAACGTTGATGATTCTTCCTAACGGCCAATGAAGTACCGGAGTATTGTCTTCCTTAATTATCACCATATCACCAATGTTGACGTTGTTCTGCTTGACCTTCCATTTATTTCTAAGTTGGAGTTCCGATAAATATTCGCGAGACCATCGCTTCCAGAACTCTTGTTTAAGTTGAGAAACCAGCTTCCACCTTGTTAGTAGACTGACCTTTTGTGGCTTGCAATTTACATCAATTTGTGCATTTATTGGTTCTCCTATGAGAAAATGGCCAGGAGTTAGCGCTGCTAAATCATTTGGATTATCTGACATTGGGCTGATTGGCCTGGAATTAAGGATTCCTTCTACCTCAATGATCACTGTTTCCATTTCTTCATATGTGAGAGATGCTGTAGAAACACTTCTTATTAGTAAGTGTTTGGCTGATTTTACTGCAGCTTCCCATAAGCCACCAAAATGTGGAGTCCTTGGGGGAATGAAATGAAATTCTATTCCCTTTGCGGCGCATTGCTTCAAAATTGATTCCCTTGAAGAATTTGCATAGATAGATTCGTTGAGTTCAGATAATTGGTTTCTAGCGCCTACAAAATTTGTTGCGTTGTCGCAATATAAATTTTGGCAATGTCCTCTTCGGCTCATAAATCGCTTTAATGCACCAATGAAAGCTTCAGTCGTAAGGTCGCTAACCAGCTCTAAATGTATTGCCTTTGTTGCAAAACAGCAAAATACGGCTATATATGCCTTTTGTGGCCTTTTCCCTCTTATCTTGAAGTGCACCCAAAATGGTCCACAGAAGTCAACACCTGAGTTAATGAACGGTCTTGCTTGAGTTACTCTTACAGAAGGAAGGTTGCCCATGATTTGAGTCAGCAATCTGGGTTTGGCCTTGGTGCATCTTACACAGTTAAGCACAACTGATCGTGTTAATATCTTTCCCTTTATTGGCCAGAATTTTTGTCTGGTGTGAGCCAAAAAGGCTTGAGGTCCACAGTGACGATTTTCTTTATGAATCATTTGTATCAATAGCTCTGTAATAGGATTGTTGTATGGAAGTAGCATTGGATGTTTGGCGTCATACGTGAGTGTTGATTCATGTAGTCGTCCTCCAACGCGAATGATGCCATCATTGTCTAGAAATGGTGATAGGCTGCGGAAAGAACTGTTTTTGTGAACTTCGTTGGATTTTTGAAGATCCTTAAGCTCTTGTGCAAATGTCAGTCGCTGTATTGTTCGAACGATTGTCACAAGCGCATTGTTAAGTTCTTGGACATTCAATGTAATCTCAGATTGCGACGATTTTTTTCGCGATTTGTTAATAAATCTCAGCATGTAACCTACAGTTCTTTGTAGGGTTTTAAACGAGCCATTATGTCGGATGCCATGAAGAATGTTTTCCTCAATGTCATTTGTTGTAATGGGTACCGACGTTACCTTCTTCAGTTCCAGATTAATACTCTGGTTCATTGGTGGCAACGCGTTCGAATGTTTTGGAGGCCAGTATGCTTCTTGCTTTAGCAAGATTTTAGGCCCGTAGAACCACAAGTTACAGGCTTCGAGTTTGCCTGGCGGCAATCCTCGCGAAATAATATCAGCTGGGTTTTCCTTTGAACCAATGTGCCGCCATTGCTCAGGGATGGTATGTTCGTGAATAACCGCTATTCGATTTGCTACAAAAGTTTGGTAAGATGCTGAAGATGAGTTGATCCACGCCAACACTATCTGCGAATCTGTCCAATAGTGAGTAAGGACATCCAGTTTGAGGTCTGTCTTGATTCTTGCACTTAGTTGGGATCCCAATACTGCTGCACATAGTTCCAGACGGGGAAGAGTTTGTCGTTTCAAAGGTGCAACACGCGATTTTGCACACAGTAGGCGTACTATTACGTGTCCATCGTCCAGTTCCGATCTGAGGTAAATCGCAGTACCATATGCCTTTTCAGATGCATCTACGGACACATGAATTTGTGCACTTGCTGGGATGTGCCCTTCAAATATGTGACGTGATATCTTCATATTGTTCAGCTTTTCCAAATCTGTTCTGAATGCCGTCCACTTTTCATGTAATTGGTCGGGCAGCGCTTCGTCCCATGTGAGTTTTAGCTTCCAAAGGTCTTGAACGAACATTTTGGCCATTACCACCACCGGTGCCAGTATGCCCAAAGGATCGAAGAGCCTAGCTAGGTCGGCGCTTACTGAACGTTTGGTTGTCAGAGTGCCAGTTTCTAAACATACCTTTACGCAAAATTGATCAACCTTGGGCATCCATGTTAATCCCAAGGTTTTAATGGTTTGATTTACGTTATTGTCAAAGTCTACGTCGACTTCATTTTCATCCATGCCGATATTCTGTAGTAAGTTTTGATGATTGGCACACCATTTTTGTAGATTAAAGCCCCGTTGGTTCAAAATATTAATCAATTGCTGTTGGATTTCTATTGCTGTGGTTAGGCTGTCTGACCCACCGATTCCGTCATCCACATAAAAATTGTCCTGAAGAAATTGAGCACCAAGAGGATATTGTGTCAGATTTTCATTCGCGATTGACTGCAAACATTTTGTTGCCAAGTATGGAGCAGATCTTGTTCCATAAGTAACTGTGTTCAGCTGATAATGTGTTATTGGCATACTCGGATCTTGTCGCCAAATGATGAGTTGGAACCTTCTATCCTCCGGATGCACGAAAATCTGTCGATACATTTTTTCTACATCTGTGGTAAAAACGTACCTAGGTAGACGGAAACGAAGTAAAATAGCAAACAGATCGCTCTGAACTGTGGGTCCAGTGTACATAAGGTCGTTTAAGGAAAGTCCTGACGATGTTTTGGCAGATGCGTCGAATACCACACGTAATTTTGTAGTGCGGCTTTCGGGTCTGACGATACAATGGTGGGGAATGAAATACCTGGGTGCATTGATGCTGTCAATATTCACTATTTGGGTGCACTTCAAGATAAGAGGGAAAAGGCCACAAAAGGCATATATAGCCGTATTTTGCTGTTTTGCAACAAAGGCAATACATTTAGAGCTGGTTAGCGACCTTACGACTGAAGCTTTCATTGGTGCATTAAAGCGATTTATGAGCACCAAGAGGATATTGTGTCAGATTTTCATTCGCGATTGACTGCAAACATTTTGTTGCCAAGTATGGAGCAGATCTTGTTCCATAAGTAACTGTGTTCAGCTGATAATGTGTTATTGGCATACTCGGATCTTGTCGCCAAATGATGAGTTGGAACCTTCTATCCTCCGGATGCACGAAAATCTGTCGATACATTTTTTCTACATCTGTGGTAAAAACGTACCTAGGTAGACGGAAACGAAGTAAAATAGCAAACAGATCGCTCTGAACTGTGGGTCCAGTGTACATAAGGTCGTTTAAGGAAAGTCCTGATGATGTTTTGGCAGATGCGTCGAATACCACACGTAATTTTGTAGTGCGGCTTTCGGGTCTGACGATACAATGGTGGGGAATGAAATACCTGGGTGCATTGATGCTGTCAATATTCACTGGCGTCATGTGGCCCAGTCTTTTATATTCTTCCATAAATTTCACATACTGATCCTTTATTTCGGTTGATTTTGCCAATCGACGTTCCAGTGATAGAAATCGATTATACGCGATTTCATACGATTCACCCAAGGCCCCCGGATTGTCATGAAATGGTAGCCTTACAATGAATCTGCCATTTTTGGCAACAGTTGTACTTTGCGCAAAATGAGCTTCGCACTCTTTTTCTGTTATAGAAAGCTGTTTTTTCGATTTTGCCACATCCTCGAGCTCCCACAGACGAGCAAGGGCCGCTTCCAGATTGATGTCATCGTTTGTGCAGATTCCGCATGCAGCGTTCTGTGGGTGGTTTCCACTAATTTTTCCTGCGATGATCCACCCCAAAACCGTATTTTGTAAACTGGGTAGGTCATCTGATAGCTTGATATGTCCTGTTGCCATAAGCTGATTGTAAAACTCCGCCCCTAATAACATGTCGATTTTATCAGGATGATTGAATGTTGGATCGGCTAGCGTGATGTTAGCTGGAATTTTCCAATCATCGATATTGATTTCTTGAGAAGGCTGGGGGGCTATGATATGAGATAATACTGCTGCTTCGACCCGTGTTGTGAAGCTGTTGATTCTTGAATGTAATGCTACATTGACGCGATGCTGTACCTTGGTATTGCTCGAACCAATGCCGTTGATAGAGATGAATGAAGGTTTCGTCGAGATTCCCAGTCGCTTTACCAGCCGTTCCGTAACAAAATTTACTTGTGAGCCTGAATCCAGAATTGCCCGGCAATGTATTTCCCTTCCATTTCCCTTGATTTTTACCATGGCTGTGCTGAGCAGTACATAGGCCTTTGATGTTGATTGTTTGGCGGTTGCCAGTGAAGCTGCTTCTTGTTTTGTATGCGTTTGTGTGGTTTTTGGTCCATGGCCTTCTGTTGATTTACTTGCAGATGTTGGTGGGTCGTCTTTGATTGTCTCCCCAAAATGTAGCAACGTATTGTGTTTTTTGTTGCACTTAAGACAGCATCTTGATGCGCAGGTTTTGGATGCATGTCCAGGTCTAAGGCAATTGTGGCAATATTTTTGTTTTTGGATAAATTGAAATCGGGCCGATGGAGATTGTTGCAGAAAGTCCCTGCAGGAAAACAATTGGTGCTTTCCCTTTTTGCACATGCTGCAAGTGTCACTGCTTTGTGGTTTTGATGTGACTGAAGTGCAGACCTTTGCGGCAGGGTGTGGAGTTTTGGCGCCCATTACCTCCATAGATTGGAAATGTTTTTCCAAGAATTGGAGGAATTCTTTAATAGTTTGTACCTCTCGCGGCTTTTCTAAGGATTGCTCATATCGTAGCCTTGTTGGTTGATCTAGTTTCTTCAGGAGTAGATGAAGCAGCAAAGGGTCCCAGGTGGAAGTGTCTATCTGCAAATTTTGTAATGCCAATAAACACTCCTTTGTGTTATCATGCAGCCTTTTGATGTTATCCACCGTTGTACCACCAGTTGTTGCTAGAAGCTCGTTGATTAATTTGCTAACAAGCAAACGTTTATTGTTGTATCTTTCTAGAAGCACAGGCCACGCAGCTTCGAAATTTTCCTCAGTTGAGGTGAAATGTTTTATCAAGTTTCCAGCCTCCCCCACCACGTGAGTCTTGAGATAATACATTTTTTGGACCTTTGATAAAGGTTGACTTATTACCAACTGTGTGAACAAGTCACAAAATTCCTGCCATTTTAGATAATTGTCATCGAATTTTTGTATTGTTATTTTTGGCAATGTGATTGATTGTGGTTTGAACGCTATTGGGTTTGCCGTTACGTTGTTATTGCATGATTCCTGCAGGGCGTTTCGAACCATTTCCTCCAGTGTAATAAATTGAATGAGATCGTAACCTCGCTCAGTGGGGTCGTCGAACATTTCATACAATTTGAAATGAATGTCCTCGATGGTACTCCATAATTTATTTATTACGGGCTCACATCTTGGTGAACGGTGGTCCATTAATGCTCGCCGCAACGAAGCCATCACTATGTTTTGTCTACGAACTAGCTTTGTGAAACTGTCTGTTTCTGAATCCGGCTTGGGCTGCTGATTGTTCGAAGCTGTGTTCCCTAGCCCGCTAGCTGTTGCAGTAATTGGTTCCCTTTGTTGGTTCTGAGCCGCTTGAAGCAATACCGACTCGAACAACTCTCGGTATTCGTTGACGACGTTAATTATAGACCCATAGTAGTCCTTTTTGAAGTAACCGTGGTCGGCTGGAGCGTCTTCGAGTAGACGAATTTTGTTATCTGTGGTTTCGAATGTTGACCACTCGCTCTCCAACCTCCTTAAGCGCTCTTCATAGTAGGCGGCTGTCTTCCTTGCTTGAGGATCTTTTTTATAGTTTCTTACAATGGTCTGGATGTTTTCTCCAGTTCCCAATTGTTGTTGAATTAAATCCTCAAACTTCATTTTAGTCGTGTCTTTTTACTTGGGGTCACCAGATGTTTAGATGAAGCGATTGGCTTGATGTTTTCAACTGAATACTTTTTTTATTGCAAAGACATTTGCCTTTTATACAAATTAAACGTGCACTTATACAAGCAAACGTACAATTCTCATAATGCACAAACACATACATACATATGTACATAAATATCATTTGGACAATACATATATGCATATACCTACATATTTACAACTAAAAACAGAATGCTTATTAGGCAAAACGATGTTCCCACATTTTGTGTAATTAGACCAAGGAATGTAGGGTAAGAAGATGATATGGCTGATGCCAGCATTGTAAATTCTCACGCTTTGTAGCTGCAGTCACTTCTTCATATGCACATAATTGCAGCTTAAGCATAATTTGTTCAACGCGAATCAGTGCACCGGTGACTTAGTGTAATGTAAAGAATGTAGACGAAATATGAGTGAGCTCATATTCAACAAATAATAATAATAATACTAATAATAATAATAATAATAATAATAATAATAATAATAATAATAATAATAATAATAATAATAATAATAATAATAATAATAATAATATAATAATAATAATAATAATAATAATAATAATAATAATAATAATAATAATAATAATAATAATAATAATAATAATAATAATAATAATAATAATAATAATAAATAATAATAATAATAATAATAATAATAAATAATAATAATAATAATAATAATAATAATAATAATAATAATAATAATAATAATAATAATAATAATAATAATAATAATAATAATAATAATAATAATAATAATAATAATAATAATAATAATAATAATAATAATAATAATAATAATAATAATAATAATAATAATAATAATAATAATAATAATAATAATAATAATAATAATAATAATAATAATAATAATAATAATAATAATAATAATAATAATAATAATAATAATAATAATAATAATAATAATATAATAATAATAATAATAATAATAATAATAATAATAATAATAATAATAATAATAATAATAATAATAATAATAATAATAATAATAATAATAATAATAATAATATAATAATAATAATAATAATAATAATAATAATAATAATAATAATAATAATAATAATAATAATAATAATAATAATAATAATAATAATAATAATAATAATAATAATAATAATAATAATAATAATAATAATAATAATAATAATAATAATAAAATAATAATAATAATAATAATAATAATAATAATAATAATAATAATAATAATAATAATAATAATAATAATAATAATAATAATAATAATAATAATAATAATAATAATAATAATAATAATAATAATAATAATAATAATAATAATAATAATAATAATAATAATAATAATAATAATAATAATAATAATAATAATAATAATAATAATAATAATAATAATAATAATAATAATAATAATAATAATAATAATAATAATAATAATAATAATAATAATAATAATAATAATAATAATAATAATAATAATAATAATAATAATAATAATAATAAATAATAATAATAATAATAATAATAATAATAATAATAATAATAATAATAATAATAATAATAATAATAATAATAATAATAATAATAATAATAATAATAATAATAATAATAATAATAATAATAATAATAATAATAATAATAATAATAATAATAATAATAATAATAATAATAATAATAATAATAATAATAATAATAATAATAATAATAATAATAATAATAATAATAATAATAATAATAATAATAATAATAATAATAATAATAATAATAATAATAATAATAATAATAATAATAATAATAATAATAATAATAATAATAATAATAATAATAATAATAATAATAATAATATAATAATAATAATAATAATAATAATAATAATAATAATAATAATAATAATAATAATAATAATAATAATAATAATAATAATAATAATAATAATAATAATAATAATAATAATAATAATAATAATAATAATAATAATAATAATAATAATAATAATAATAATAATAATAATAATAATAATAATAATAATAATAATAATAATAATAATAATAATAATAATAATAATAATAATAATAATAATAATAATAATAATAATAATAATAATAATAATAATAATAATAATAATAATAATAATAATAATAATAATAATAATAATAATAATAATAATAATAATAATAATAATAATAATAATAATAATAATAATAATAATAATAATAATAATAATAATAATAATAATAATAATAATAATAATAATAATAATAATAATAATAATAATAATAATAATAATAATAATAATAATAATAATAATAATAATAATAATAATAATAAT
>OY482674.1:82776003-82781884 GCA_960531455.1 Urophora cardui
TAATAATAATAATAATAATAATAATAATAATAATAATAATAATAATAATAATAATAATAATAATAATAATAATAATAATAATAATAATAATAATAATAATAATAATAATAATAATAATAATAATAATAATAATAATAATAATAATAATAATAATAATAATAATAATAATAATAATAATAATAATAATAATAATAATAATAATAATAATAATAATAATAATAATAATAATAATAATAATAATAATAATAATAATAATAATAATAATAATAATAATAATAATAATAATAATAATAATAATAATAATAATAATAATAATAATAATAATAATAATAATAATAATAATAATAATAATAATAATAATAATAATAATAATAATAATAATAATAATATAATAATAATAATAATAATAATAATAATAATAATAATAATAATAATAATAATAATAATAATAATAATAATAATAATAATAATAATAATAATAATAATAATAATAATAATAATAATAATAATAATAATAATAATAATAATAATAATAATAATAATAATAATAATAATAATAATAATAATAATAATATTAATAATAATAATAATAATAATAATAATAATAATAATAATAATAATAATAAATAATAATATTAATAATAATAATAATAATAATAATAATAATAATAATAATAATAATAATAATAATAATAATAATAATAATAATAATAATAATAATAATAATAATAATAATAATAATAATAATAATAATAATAATAATAATAATAATAATAATAATAATAATAATAATAATAATAATAATAATAATAATAATAATAATAATAATAATAATAATAATAATAATAATAATAATAATAATAATAATAATAATAATAATAATAATAATAATAATAATAATAATAATAATAATAATAATAATAATAATAATAATAATAATAATAAATAATAATAATAATAATAATAATAATAATAATAATAATAATAATAATAATAATAATAATAATAATAATAATAATATAATAATAATAATAATAATAATAAATAATAATAATAATAATAATAATAATAATAATAATAATAATAATAATAATAATAATAATAATAATAATAATAATAATAATAATAATAATAATAATAATATAATAATAATAATAATAATAATAATAATAATAATAATAAATAATAATAATATAATAATAATAATAATAATAATAATAATAATAATAATAATAATAATAATAATAATAATAATATAATAATAATAATAATAATAATAATAATAATAATAATAATAATAATAATAATAATAATAATAATAATAATAATAATAATAATAATAATAATAATAATAATAATAATAATAATAATAATAATAATAATAATAATAATAATAATAATAATAATAATAATAATAATAATAATAATAATAATAATAATAATAATAATAATAATAATAATAATAATAATAATAATAATAATAATAATAATAATAATAATAATAATAATAATAATAATAATAATAATAATAATAATAATAATAATAATAATAATAATAATATTAATAATAATAATAATAATAATAATAATAATAATAATAATAATAATAATAATAATAATAATAATAATAATAATAATAATAATAATAATAATAATAATAATAATAATAATAATAATAATAATAATAATAATAATAATAATAATAATAATAATAATAATAATAATAATAATAATAATAATAATAATAATAATAATAATAATAATAATAATAATAATAATAATAATAATAATAATAATAATAATAATAATAATAATAATAATAATAATAATAATAATAATAATAATAATAATAATAATAATAATAATAATAATAATAATAATAATAATAATAATAATAATAATAATAATAATAATAATAATAATAATAATAATAATAATAATAATAATAATAATAATAATAATAATAATAATAATAATAATAATAATAATAATAATAATAATAATAATAATAATAATAATAATAATAATATTAATAATAATAATAATAATAATAATAATAATAATAATAATAATAATAATAATAATAATAATAATAATAATAATAATAATAATAATAATAATAATAATAATAATAATAATAATAATAATAATAATAATAATAATAATAATAATAATAATAATAATAATAATAATAATAATAATAATAATAATAATAATAATAATAATAATAATAATAATAATAATAATAATAATAATAATAATAATAATAATAATAATAATAATAATAATAATAATAATAATAATAATAATAATAATAATAATAATAATAATAATAATAATAATAATAATAATAATAATAATAATAATAATAATAATATAATAATAATAATAATAATAATAATAATAATAATAATAATAATAATAATAATAATAATAATAATAATAATAATAATAATAATAATAATAATAATAATAATAATAATAATAATAATAATAATAATAATAATAATAATAATAATAATAATAATAATAATAATAATAATAATAATAATAATAATAATAATAATAATAATAATAATAATAATAATAATAATAATAATAATAATAATAATAATAATAATAATAATAATAATAATAATAATAATAATAATAATAATAATAATAATAATAATAATAATAATAATAATAATAATAATAATAATAATAATAATAATAATAATAATAATAATAATAATAATAATAATAATAATAATAATAATAATAATAATAATAATAATAATAATAATAATAATAATAATAATAATAATAATAATAATAATAATAATAATAATAATAATAATAATTGTATTTTATTATTTGTATTTGTATTTGTATTTATTTCAAATCATTAATGTTTACAATTCATTTACAAATGCATGTTCCGCGAAGCTTTTGTGCTTATCTGCGGATATAGATATACAACAGTTTAACTTAAAAATAATACAATTAATATTAGTAACCTATTCTTTTTTTTTTGGATAAGTAAATGAGGAAGAAGAAAGAGGAATAGAGAAAGAATAAGAAGAATAAAAGGGGAAGAAACACTTACAAGAGATATGCAAAGGCTTTGACACTCAGGTTAGTATGCTTTTTATGTATTTCACCAAAACTGACTTTCTGGCAGGATTGCTTGGTAGATTAGTTAGGTCTGTTGGTAGGGTATTCAAAATTGAGGGAAACTGCACAGAGAGCGTGTTTTTAATATAATTATTGGAGTATTGTGGGACTCGTAGCCCTGTTTTCTTTACTTTTGCGTCTTCCAAAATGGTGGTCGATTGGTGATCGGAGGCTGCTTTCGTCATAAAACTCATTTAGAGTTGTAATTGTATAAATGGATTGCACATTAAATATCCCTAGCTCTTTGTGGATAGAATGTTTTAGCTCACCTATATTTTTCTTCTTGACTAGGATTTTAAGTATCCGATTTTGACTATCTTGCAGGTAATTACAGTGTGTGGATGTTCCCCATGCTGTAATGCCATGCCTTATGTACGATTCTGACAAAGAAAAGTATGCTTGCTTTAGTACTTCAAATGAACAACAGAAGCTAAGGTGCTGCAAAAAGTACGACGTTGACCTTAACTTTTTTTGCAGATTACGAATATGTATGTTCCATTTTAAGTGTTCGTCTAAGTAAACACCGAGGTATTTATATGTGTCTACTTTCTCGAGTACATCAGTGCAAATGCATGGACCAGTAGTATTGTGGAGGCAATTGAAGTCATGAAAAATTATATTAATATATGAGGAAGGGATATGTGGTGGTCTAAAATGCATGATTTTAGTTTTCGATGCATTTACTAAAAGACCATTGTCATGGGACCATTTAACTATTATGTTCAGCTTTCCCTGCATTCTTTCCGTTGCTACCTCAAGGTCTCTGTGAGGTACTATCACTGCTGTGTCATCAGCATACGCAAATAATTCACAGTTCTTAATTAGCTTGAGCATACTATTCGTATAGATTATATACAGAAGCGGACCTAGCTTAGACCCTTGTGGAACACCATAGGAAATAGTTGACTCGTCGCTATAGGTATTATGTATCTTTACCTTTAATTTCCGCATCGATAGATAGTTTTCAAACCATTTTAAGCAATCTCCGCGTACACCGGCATTATATAAGGCTTTCAGAAGGTTTGGATGAGATAAGGTATCAAAAGCTTTACTAAAGTCGATAAAGAGCGCTAGGCAGTGCTGGTTTCTACCCAAGCTTTCATTGATTTTATTCGAAAAATTACCAAGCAACTGGTTAATATTTTTTCCTTTCTGAAATCCATATTGGTCTTTGCTTAAAACATTGTATTTATCGATGAAATTTCTTAGTCTACGAGCAACTATTTCCTCCAATATTTTCTCTATAGCGGGAAGTATTGCTATGGGCCTATAATTAGCGTAGTCAGATTTTGTACCTGATTTATATATTGGCTTCACCACTGAGACTTTTAATAGGTCGGGAATTGCGCATTGACTTAGACTAAGGTTTATGAATTTAGTTATAACTGGGCTTATTGTAATCGCAATCCGCTTTAGATCCCTTGGCCTTATCCCATCGTAACCAGGCCCTTTCCTATCATCTAATTTTTGTAGAATCTCTATAATAATAATAATAATAATAATAATAATAATAATAATAATAATAATAATAATAATAATAATAATAATAATAATAATAATAATAATAATAATAATAATAATAATAATAATAATAATAATAATAATAATAATAATAATAATAATAATAATAATAATAATAATAATAATAATAATAATAATAATAATAATAATAATAATAATAATAATAATAATAATAATAATAATAATAATAATAATAATAATAATAATAATAATAATAATAATAATAATAATAATAATAATAATAATAATAATAATAATAATAATAATAATAATAATAATAATAATAATAATAATAATAATAATAATAATAATAATAATAATAATAATAATAATAATAATAATAATAATAATAATAATAATAATAATAATAATAATAATAATAATAATAATAATAATAATAATAATAATAATAATAATAATAATAATAATAATAATAATAATAATAATAATAATAATAATAATAATAATAATAATAATAATAATAATAATAATAATAATAATAATAATAATAATAATAATAATAATAATAATAATAATAATAATAATAATAATAATAATAATAATAATAATAATAATAATAATAATAATAATAATAATAATAATAATAATAATAATAATAATAATAATAATAATAATAATAATAATAATAATAATAATAATAATAATAATAATAATAATAATAATAATAATAATAATAATAATAATAATAATAATAATAATAATAATAATAATAATAATAATAATAATAATAATAATAATAATAATAATAATAATAATAATAATAATAATAATAATAATAATAATAATAATAATAATAATAATAATAATAATAATAATAATAATAATAATAATAATAATAATAATAATAATAATAATAATAATAATAATAATAATAATAATAATAATAATAATAATAATAATAATAATAATAATAATAATAATAATAATAATAATAATAATAATAATAATAATAATAATAATAATAATAATAATAATAATAATAATAATAATAATAATAATAATAATAATAATAATAATAATAATAATAATAATAATAATAATAATAATAATAATAATAATAATAATAATAATAATAATAATAATAATAATAATAATAATAATAATAATAATAATAATAATAATAATAATAATAATAATAATAATAATAATAATAATAATAATAATAATAATAATAATAATAATA